>VZRX01011992.1:49045-87788 GCA_013398075.1 Notiomystis cincta
CTGTCCATTCCCACTCTCCATTCCCACTCTCCATTCCCGCTGTCCATTCCCACTGTCCATTCCTACTGTCCATTCATGTTGTCTGCTCTCTCTCCTGTTTTTCCACCCTTCTTCCTTTTGGTTCAGTCCCTGTCATTTGCTTTTTCTCATCTCTCTACTGAAAAGGTTTTGCTAATTAATCCTGATTCTTGTTTTTACATAATTTACCTAATGCATTGTTTACTGTGATGGAGATAATCCCACAAATATTCCTTTTTTGCCTTTTAAGTCCCTTTTCTCCTCATGCCTGACAGATCTAAATTGAATATAGAGACTTGCTCAATTTCTACATCCCTAATACCGCTCCACCTTTGTTTAATCTGAGGGTGCAGCACCTCAAAAATATCTTTTGTAGAGGTCCTCATTTCCAGGAGGAAAGCACATGATGTTCTGCTGGGGGAATCTTCCACAGAGGTCCCCTTTTCCAATGTTTCTGTGTCAGCAGTCGTGAAAATTTTTATTTTGCTTAAAACACCAAACTTTTGTGTTCCATTTGACATCTCAATACCATTCCTTTGAATGCTGAGCTCAGGGGAAGCTGACTCCTGACACACACACACTCTCACTAAAGCTATAAGGATGATAAATAAAGCTGATAAATGATGGGTTGTGTGATGGGAAGTCAAAAATCTGGTTAGTTCTAATTGCATTGGATATTAAGAGATGCAAAGTGTATTTCTGGTCCCTGGTACATATCTCATAAAACCTGTACTGATATACATGCATTCAAATTAATAAAATATATATACCCAACATCATATCTTTTTCCAAAGAAATTTGGTGGAACTGAAATGTATGAAAGTAATGAAAGTATTTTCATTACTATCTTACTATAAGTAAAGGAAATTTAGTTATAAGTTGTTATGGAATAAAATCCTACAGAAAATCAGGCCTTATCATGTCCAAGCCACTGGTTTTGATTTTTTAGATTTATTATTGATTGATTGGAGGGGTTATTTATAAAATATTTAATGGAAATGCTAGTAAACCTAGGGTTATTTCTTTTCAGAGCCTCAAACGTGCACTTTGAAAGACTTTCTTTGTGCAAATGGAGACTGTGTTTCTGCAAGGTTCTGGTGTGATGGAGACTATGACTGTGCAGATGGCTCAGATGAGGTAGGCATCTTCCAGAAAAAGTATTTGTTTAGAGAATTTGTAGTTTTATATTGTTGGAAAATGGATTCCTGCATAGAAATTTTATACAAGGCAGCAAGAGGAACTCTACATGTGAATCCATGTATGCAAGTATCGTCACTAAATTAAAAACAAACCTCTTGAAGTAACTCTTCTAAAAAGAGAACATGCAAATAAATCAAGTTTATCAGTATTCTGCATGTTTATGTCCCAGCAACGATCTGAACCTCTTCCCATCCTGGAAATATTTTGTGTCTGATTGGGAAAACCTGTTCTACATACAGCACTTGAGAGATATTTTTTGAGAGAACAATGAAGACAGTTTGTTGTGTATCAGAAGCTCACTGGATACGACTTTGCTGGTTTTCTGTTCTTTTTTTTCTTTTTTTTTTTCTTTTTTCTCTTTTCCTTTTCTGGCAATTCCAGACCTCAAGTGCTTCCCAGCAATTTAGAGGGTACAAGCCACCATTTTGAATCATATCCACAAATATATTTCATTTCACAAGACTTTAATTACATATTTCATACCATGTAGGGTTATAGGCTGTCACCAGCTGCATATTTACCAGTGTTTATATTAAACTCTTGATCTTGTTTTTGGTTGTTTCTTTTGTACCAGAGGTATTGTGAAACAGGCTGCTCGAGGGATCAGTTCCAGTGCTCCAATGGCCAGTGCATCTCAGCCAAATGGAAATGTGATGGTCACGAGGACTGCAAACTTGGGGATGATGAGAAAAACTGTGAACCAGGTATTGTTTTAAATAATGCCAAAATGTAAAATGAAGACAGGAATAAATCAGAGTGAAAGAAGAACATAAATCATCAAGTCAAGATTTCTTGAGTACTACAAGTAGTGAGAAAGTACAAAAATAATCTGAAATACTTTACCTTTTGAGTTTGCACTATTGTGTTTTCCTACTGCTGTTTTGAGAACCCCAGTTATGTACAACTCTGCAATATGAATCTTGTTGTGGCATGGGTATTTAATTGAATTATTTTGAGTTGTAATTTGATAATAAATACTCAACATACAAAATTCTGCTCTGAAAATATCAGTAAGTTTTGTACTGAAGTGTTTTGATTTATGGTCTTCATTCAAGGTTTACTAGTCCTTATGCAAAGATTTTCTCTACCAAATTGTTATTATTGGGGTTTTTTATTTGTTTTGGTTTGGTTTGGTTTTTTTAAAATACAACTGTTTATTTTTGCAGGAATTTTCCTAAAATTTTTTGTAAGCTTCATGTAGATAGATGTAAGTGATAAAAGCCCATGACAAAATTCCCCTGATTTACAGTGGGATATTTACAAAAATATCCATCTGTATATTAAAAAATCCGGCTTAATATTAATGTATTTTAATTGTAATAAGAGATATTTTCCAAAAATATTGTTTCCTATAAATTTAACTTATTCAATTATAAATTAACTAAATTTAGCTGAACTCTAAGCCCATTTTAATGAATGCAGTTTTTAAAATATATTCATTCTATGAATGTATGTGTGTGTGTAGTTGTCTTTGTTACCAAGCATAAGGAGGAAAAAAATCAAATTTCTAAGTAGTAAAACACAAATACCTTTTCACTATCATTATACAATTTATTTAGGATGCCACAATTCAGATTTGTCAAATATTTTATTGTAGTTTACGAAAATGCTCAGGCACAAGTGTGCTCACTATATTAACCAGAAGAAAACTTTAAAAATCAACTTATTCATAACCTGTCTTTTTCTTAATGCTGAAATATGTGTTTGGAACCAGCATCTCCAACCTGCTCTTCAAGTGAGTACGTGTGTGCCAGCGGAGGCTGCATTTCGGCGTCCTTGAAATGCAACGGGGAGTTCGACTGTGCTGATGGATCTGATGAGGTACCTGACACATCCCTGCTGATTTTTTTTTATTTCTTGATGTGATTTTTTTGTAAATTTTTTAGGTCTTGAAATAATTGAGAGGACGGGTAGGGTTTCCTTGCATCCTGAGAGTGCTGTTAGATAACTTAGCGCGTGGATTTTGAGTTTGTGTGCTCTGCGGGCAGGGTTTGGAGCGGACAGATCTGTTTTCTCCAAGTCAAACTGTTCTGGGGCGGTTCCCATCAGGGGCTGCTCCCTGCTGGCAGCGTGGATGAGCTCATCCATTAATGCACAGCTCGTGTGTGTGTCCACACAGATGGATTGTGTGACAGAATGTAAAGAGGACCAGTTCCGATGCAAGAATAAGGCCTACTGCATCCCCGTGCGGTGGCTTTGTGATGGCAGCCACGACTGCGTGGATGGCAGCGACGAAGAAAACTGTGACCAAGGCAAGAGACACTTCTCTAAAAAAAGTTTTATTTGGCTTTTCATGAATGCACACATTGCCAGTTAGTTGTTTGAGTGGAGAAGGGGTTCTGTGACCTCTCGTGACAAAGACGGTACAGCAGCAGAACGAGTGATCTGCAGGAATAAGCAAACCTTGGGTTGTTTATGACTTGTTCCTCCTTTGTGTTTCCCTCCCCAGTGATGAAAAGGTCATGTTGTTACTGGAAGAATATTCTTCTTTATCAAGAAAATCAGCAGTAAATCTGCTTAATTTAAACTTTTATAGGCCACAATAAATTACAAAGCCATGCACAATAAATTACACAGCTGTGCAATAGAATGAACTAAATAAGTCATCTTAGGAGCCCAGGTTTCTGTTTATTTCAGAGAATCATAGAACACTTTGGATTGGAAGAGACCTGAAAATTCATCCAGTCCCACCTCCTGCCATGGGCAGGGACACCTTCCACTATCCCAGGTTGCTCCAAGCTCCATCCAACCTGGCCTTGGACACTTCCAGGGATGGGAAATCCAGAGTTTCTCAGGGCAACCTGTGCCAGGGCTTCCCCTTCTTTTTTGAGTTTGTATTTGTCCAGGAGCAACTTGTTCATCTCCGAAGTCCTTCTGTCACATTTTGACTTTTTGTTGGGATACATCCCTCCTGGGCTTGGATGAGGTGATGCTTGGATACCAACCAGGCTCTCCTAGGCCCTTCTTCCCTCCAGGGCTTTCCCAAGCAGATCCCTGGAGAAGCCAAAGTGGAGGGAGTTTGCTCTGCACCCTCCTTGCAGCCCTAAGGGTCTTGAACTCCCCCATTCCATGGTCATTCCATGGTTCAGCTTCACATTCCTCACCAGCCCCTCCTCTTAGTCAAAATAAGGAAGTTTTTTTCCTAAAAAATAATTTTAGTTGGCATTTTATCATCTTCCTGGGTTTTTTTCCTGGACTTTTCTTCTTTCTTTATATATAAAGTGGGTAGTTCTGTATGTTAGCCATCTACAGTCAAATGTTCTGTGCATAAATTCAAAGTCTAATGAAGTACAATTATATGTGATAATAGTCAGATATGAAGCAAACAGTAAAATATCCTTTCCTTATTTTAAGTCTATTATGCAATACTTAAAACTAAGGGGGGAAATAAATAGATGTCATGTAAGATGATTAAGTTTGAAAGAGAGACCAGAAAATTCAGAGAATGGAAAGAATATTATGCAAGAAGACAGATAACAAAGTTTAAAATAAAAAACAGAAGCCTAGTCCATTTTGAAACTGCTTTTTAAATTTCTGGACTGTATCTCTTTAAAACCCAATAAGTGTAGGTAAATAGTAACACACTTATTTTATCTGATGCCCACATTATTCTTTGGGTAGCATAATGGAGCTTCTGTGAACTGCAAATTGCTTATAATGCAATAAGAAGCCTATTCCTAGTTGGTTATTGCTATCATACTTTGTATTTATGTCACAATTATGATTCTGTTGCAGAAATCTATTTTATAAAGGAATTGTGACAGGCAGAGCAATCACATGAAACAAATGCCAGTTTATCTCACTGATAACTAATTTTTTTCGTCTTTGGAAATGCAGCAAACACAAATGGAATTTTATTCTACAGCATTCTAAAATAATATCCATAATATTTATCTGTGGCCCACTGTGCATGTTTATAAAAATAACTCTCTTCAATCTTATTAAACAACTAGAATGATGGTTATATTGTGATTGCACACACAATTATTTGGATTCATGCCTTTCATCATGAAGAGTACTTGAATTTTATATATTTTCCTTGAATAATAATACAGGATATTTCTGTTAATGTTCATAAGTTATATTTGCCATGGGAGTGAATTATACCTGGAAGCATAGTGTGAGAATTTGAACGACCTCTTATGCAATGGGCATTTCATGGAAATTAATTTTTTGGGGGGAAAAAGTTCAGCCATTCTGAACCTTTATAGCAAAAGAAAGCCTTCTGTTGATTTTAATGAGGTGTGAACAGGGCACTGAATGAACGAGTAAAAAGCCACTGAAGCCTGATCTCATTCTCAGAGTGGGTGTAATGCTTTGAGGTAAGCTACAGTGAGAGTTTGGGCATTATCATATAAAATTTCATTGTTTCCTCCTCTGCAGGTACACAGCTTTATTTCTTTTATACTGCACTTCTCTCAGGAAACTGAAAATCCAGTTACCATAAAAATGTGTTTTATAGGAAATTAATTGCAAGAACTTTCCATAACTTTGTTGATTGGTAGTAATAAAATTTAGTCATAATTGTGAAACAAATTTTTTTTTACCACAACACACATTGAAACTGAATCCAGCTTGAACTCATTTTTAAAGTCTGAGAGCACTCTGCCCTAAAACATTTTGCCTTGCCCTATGTTCCCTTTTGTTAGATGATTCAGAGTTCATGGAGGATTTTATTCTTGCTGCTTTCTGTGTTCAATAAATATCCTGATGAGACATTTCAGAAGTTACAGAAAAGAAGACCTTGTCAGAGGTCACCTCATCTTATCTGTTCTGTGCCCACATGGCTGGACCTTTCCTAACTCCAGCATTTAGAGGTGATGAGGGTTTTACAAACCTGGCCAAGCCCGTTGTTCCTCAGGAGAAGAAAAAAGTGCTACCTCCTGGCTGATGGGCTGCAATCACTTTGGCTCAGAGTGGAGCAGGAATAAGTGGAGGAGCAGGCACTCCTGTGAAACAAACCTGGACTGAAGTGGCTTTTCACATGTTTGGCCCTGTTTCTGCTTCTATCACTCTCTGATGGCCCAAATTACAGATTGACCAGCCAGGCCTTTGCCAAGGCTGCATCACCAAAGAGAGGTGCAGACAGGGAGTTTCAACATCTCCTGGCTAAATTCAGATGGAATCTACCCAGCTGGTCACTCCTCAGTGTCTTTGATACCTGAGCTTGTTAATTCCCAGCTAGCAGCCAGGAAAAGGAAGTGTTTGGTCAAAGAAGAGATTTTTCAATGAGTGTTCCTCTGCCTCTCCAACCCTTTCCTTTGGGATCTGTAAATTGAGTCATGCTACCTGTGTTACTCTATGTGATAAGTGGTTGTAGTGGTTTTATCAAAAACTGACATTCTTTCTTTCTGTTTTCCTGCTTTTTCTTTTCTGTCGTCTTTTCATCTTCCCAGGGGGAAATATATGTAGAGCTGATGAATTTTTGTGTAACAATTCCCTCTGCAAACTACATTTTTGGGTTTGTGATGGTGAAGATGACTGTGGCGATAACTCTGATGAAGTTGCTGAAATGTGTGGTATGACATTACATTTTTCAGGGTGTTTTGTATAATAAAGCAAGAATGACAAGTAAGACACACAAATCCATAAAGGCATGTGTGTCAAATTTTGTTTGTTTCGCTTTTAGAAGATAAACTTGAAATATGGGATTAGTTTTCTTTTGTTATTGCTTTTCATGTAATTACAGATATTTGATATTTTCAAGAAATTAATCTTTTCTGTAGGCAATGCACAGAGGGAGGAAAAAGTTACTTGTATGATGTAGCATTGAGCATAATTACGCTTTCTACTTTGCTTTTTTTCCTGCCATATTTACTGGTTCTCAAAGAAAGGTATAATTTATATCACAAAACATCTCTAAATGAAGAAGTTATGGAGCCAACACATATCTGGCTTTGATAATGGGTCATTAAAAAAGGATTAATCTCTGGGTAACAGCTGATTCTTTTCTTTGCTGTGCAGTAAAGTTCCCCTGCCCTCCAACGAGGCCCTACAGATGTAGAAACAACAGGGTTTGTCTGCGGCCTGAGCAGATTTGCAATGAGGTCGATGACTGTGGTGATAACTCGGATGAAGACCACTGTGGTAGGTGATGTTACCTTTCAAGGCATTCAGAAAAAACACCTTGAAAGCAAACTTTGTTATGGAGATTTGCTTGTCCTCCAGTAAAGCTTCCCTGGAGGTTAGCAGATCACAATTTGAAATTGAAAGAAATCAATCTTGAAATAATTTCAAGTCTCTGAACGCTTCTCGCGGTCATTCCCATTTGCACGTGTCCGAAACGATCTAGAATCCTAAATACAGGTTTATTTCTCTCTAATGAATCTGTAATCACACAGATAAAATCACCTACAAAGTAAGACCATGTAAAAAGGATGAGTTTGCTTGCAATGACAAGAAGTGCATTCCCATGGAGCTGCAGTGCGATTGGTTCGACGACTGCGGGGACGGCTCGGACGAGCAAGACTGCAAAATAAGTGAGTGGGGCTGGCAAGGTTTGTTTTCTTGATTGTGGCAGGAAAGAAACCATTAACAGAGACCTTCATCTGGGAAAGACCTATTGAACAACACAGAACTCAGTTTGATGGGGCTCTTTCTTTTGGTTAAAAGTGGGTGCAATTCTGTACCACGAGAGCAAGGGAAATTTTACAGCAATTCGAGTTGTAGGTGTGTTTTAGGGCTGTTCTTTATGAAATTTAAGTGCAAGTTGATTGTATTTTGCAACAAGAAAAACTTTGCTATTAAATTATTGATGTGAAATGTAGTATCTTAGTTAAATACTATCATTACATAAAATGTAATGTATTACAATGCATAAATTATGCAGATGTAGATAAACACTGTAAAATCATTTATTTGTTAAAAAGTCTACCTGATACTCTTTAAACAGAAAGATAAATTTCTTATTATTTGTTGTTACTTTAGGTCTCATTTTTAACACTTTAAACAAATCTATCAGGGATTTTTTAGACATTTTGTTTATGTTTAGGTGTCACTGAATATAGTTGTGAAGATAATGTGAATCCTTGTGGAGATGATGCATTCTGTAATCAAACAAAATCATCCCTTTTGTGTCAGTGTAAACCAGGATTTCAGAGAAACAGGAGGAATAGACAATGTGAAGGTACTGATATTTTCCATCTTCCCTTGTTGTAAAGTATTAAAAGTCAACTCTGTAGTCAATTTTCTATGCTGAAGCAGGAGATACTTATCATGTTTGGTTCGTTTTTATTTTTCCACAGAGTAAAAAGCTGTTTCATAGCTATGGGATTAAGAAATAAAAAACAAACAAACAAACAAAACCAGAAAGGATTTACAAGATGTAGATTCATACATTTTACCTGGAGAGGTTACCAAAGATTTAACATTTGTTGTGAATGTCAAAGGTTCAAGTCATGCTTATTAAATAATTTAAGGGATAAATGTGTTTTTTAAGGTCTAATAGATTTTCTTAACATTGCTGTTGTGGTTAGCATTTGAGAATATTTTGAGATGCTTAAAATAATGAAGATGCATAATACAAAAGTGAAATCAAAGTAAACAGAAAGTGAGATTCCATAGAAAAATGCAGTCTTAATATGTATGATGCCATACAAATGGCAGTGGAAAGATGCAGTTTTCTACTGAAAGTGTCATTTAGAAAGAGAAACTAAATCTGCCTTCCCAAAGAATGGATTGTGAATTCATTTTCTTACTGGAGAGCAGTAATTGACAGTTCAGGTCACTTCAATGGGACTATCAAAGTGCATCTATCCTGGATTTTTTGGCTCTTAAGAAAACAAGTGTGAAGAGGAGCTTTCCCAATCAGGATAACCCTGTAGTTTGGTCTGTAGCAGAGGAAGGTGTGTTGAACATAAGTATAGCACATGTTTTCATTTTCAAAGTCACTTTCAGGTTCTAGAGATGAGAGAAACAAAGGATAAAGAAATAATATAAAAAATTCTCTGAGATACATTGATTGCAGTGGAAATAACATCAGTGATAAATGTGAAAGGTTTCCTTTTGCTGGTGCAAGACCCAGCTCTGCTTATGAGTTCCCTTTGTTCATCTACTTTGTCCCATGACTGTATGAATATGTTAAATAATACTGTATTAACCTACAGGTGTATAAATTACACTTCTTTCTTCACAGACATCAATGAGTGCATGGTATTTGGTGCCTGCTCCCAGCACTGCCATAATTTAAAGGGCTCTTACAGATGTGCATGTGAGAAAAATTATAAGGAGAGGAATAACAGTTGCATAGCAAAAGGTAAGGCTGTAAAAATCAAAACAGACAGTACTGTCACTTGTTATATACATTGTCCACATTTTTTTGAAGCAAATTTGCCATGGGAAGATCATATTAATGAGTCCTTAGAGTTTCACACATAACATGGACTCTCTCAGGGTTTAGCATCATTGCCTGTTACTAAAGAAATCAGATTATCACATGGGAACAAACAGGGTTACTAATTGAACATAATGGTTATTATAGGAACACAGACATAATTCTGAGGGTTTATAATTTAGAAATCTGGGAATCATTATCCTAAATCTGAATTCTTCACAAGCTTCATTTCCATTGTAATACTGTTCATGCTTCCTTCTTTCCCTCGCTGATATTTGCTTTAACCAAACTCCTCTTTGTTCTTGCATTTATCAGGAGGAAGGGAACAAATGATGTTTGATATTTCAAACTCATACAGAGGAAGTGTGTTGGACAGACATTTTAAATTGATTCTCTATGGATAAACATGATATGAATGGGGAAATAAAAATAATCCAAATACATTCTAAAGTATCCAGCAGATTTTAAACCTCAAAACTCAATGAACTGATACCACAGAGCATTTTCTTATGAATAATATACTTTACAGCCTCTGGATCAAGATGGTATCTGGCAATCTGAAATGAGATGTAAGACAGGTTCTGTTGCAGTCAATTTCATAACTTCACTTCCTTCACTAAAGATAAAATCATTCCACTTCTAATTTCCAGTTGAGCAATTTACAAATGTGTTTATTGACAGCTCTGTGTTCCTTTAATATTTACATGTAGGACCCTCTAAAGACAGTGTGCATTTGAAAATATGGGATTCATATGGGCCTAATGCAGAATATCCTGTATTTCTGTCTACTGCTTAAAAACATTCACATTCTTATTTGACATACTCCTTAAAATATAGTCTTAGCTGTTACCCTGTGAGCTTGGAGAGCTCTGAAGTTGATGTGTTGAGATCAGAGTATCAAGAGTTGCATTTATTGCCCATAGTGAAGGTGTTTCTGCAGTCTTCAACAACAAGAAAGTAATTTTAAAATCCAAAATTATATCAGCTGAACACCAAAAAGCTACTTGAGTTAAACCCACTGATTTTGCATTAGTTGACATTTACCTTATTTTTGTTTCATTATAATAATCCCTAGGCTCTGAAGATCAAGTTCTCTATGTTGCTAATGACACTGACATCCTGGGTTTTGCATATCCATTCAACTACAGTGATGCTCATCAGCAAATATCACATATTGAACACAATTCAAGGATAACTGGAATGGATGCATATTTTCAAGGGGATATGATTGTTTGGAGCACTCAGTTTAATCCAGGAGGGATTTTCTACAGAAAGCTTCACGACAGAGAGAGAAGGCAGAGTAACAGTGGCTTGATAGTAAGTGATCAAAATCAAAGATTAAATCACACAAATTGCATTCAATTTGATTTTCTGTTCTGACTCTTCTCTAATAGCATGTGCTGATTTAGTAAATTAAAATGTCTATTTGAGAATGGTTTTATTTCAGTGGTTTATATGGCTACTAAAGCCTTTCTGCTCAAGACTCTGACAGATTTGGTAGAGTCTCCAAGACAACACAATTGTAGGATTTAAAAAACTTTCCTACAGAGAAATAATCACTATATTAGAAGCTTGGAAAGTCTATATATCCTCAAGTTTTTTTCTTATTTCAAGAGAGAAAAGGAAGAATATAACACATATAAGAAGAAAGCCATGAATTTCAAACCCTTGGAAGACAGAAAATGGAGAAAGGCTAAACACAAGCTTAATTTATACAGTGATCATATAAACAATAATATTGGCAAAGTTATGATGTATATTTGAACTTTAGAACAATTAGTATTTATTCCCATTTTTGTTAAACTGCATAGTCTTATTTTGAATAAACATAAATGTAAGTTTGGACTTCACAACAGAAATGTGGATTTTTATAAGCTTGGGTAATTTTGAGTGGCCTTTACTTTAAAATTAGATAAATGCAGGTTGTTACTCATTTTGCCTAAAACATTTCTACAAAATTGTGTGATAGTGCTGAACTGAAGATTGCAATGTGATCTTTACATTGATGTTTCTATAATGCTGTGAATTTAGATTTTGGGTTTTTTACTCTTTAATGAATTTGATAGCAGAGAACAGTTTTTATTTTTTTCTTGCCCAGTAGTAAATCCAGTTAGAAAAAACACCTGCCTGGCTGTTTCATGTTTCCTTAAACTTGGGAGAGGTAACAGTGAGGACCTTCCATCACCTGGCTGCTTTTAAACACCCTGCAGAATAAACAGGAGCAGCCACAGCAGCTCAATCTTTCACCCACAATTCATACACATCTGAAACCACTTCTGAGTACTTCCATCCAAGGACATCTCCTCTCCAAATTAGTGACATTCCTGACCTTTGACACCAGCAGGGCAAAAAGCCTCAGCATGTGGACACCAATGGACCCTGAAGATACCTTGAGTTTGTTGTGGCATCTTTATAAGAGAGTTTTAAAACCAACACTTCACCTGCCCAGCAGAAGGGTCTAAGTTTTTTTGAGAGAAAGTGTATGTAAAGTAGATCTGAAGTACAAAATAATTCCTTGGATTTTTAGTGGGTCAGCTCTGTCATTTGGGCTTTGCAGAAGGATATTTGTATAGAAGGTGTGGAGTAACTCTACTGTGGAGTTTTTCTCATTTAAAGGTGGTGGATATTTCTGCTTAAAAAGTGCTGATAAACAGGTCTCTGTATTGAGTTATTCACTGGAAAATAATGAATGTGTTGTAAAGTTAAAGTGTTGAGAAGGTGGTGGTATTGTTTATTTATTTTCTTTCTTTTGGGGGCAATATGCAGATGAATACTGCAGCAGGAGCAGTTTGCTGACCCCCAGCCTCTCTAAGGGATCTAAAGCTTTCTTAGAGGTCCATAAAATTGAGCATAAACTTCCTTCTGACATCTTCATAGTCCAGAGGTTGAAATTTTCACAGCTGATTTGTCATTGTCGCCTCATTTAAATTAATGGAGATAAAATATTCTCAGAATTATTATTTTCCTAATGTACTGAAATGTTTTGGGGTTTTGTATCCTTTTTCAGTGTTAACTAAGAATAGCTTTTAGTCACTTCCTTTTTGATTCAAAGATGTGGAGAAAATGATGTTTTTCTTTATGCCCCATGTTCCCCTGTCTCTTCAGTGCAGGTAGGTCTTCATCACAATGCCTCATCCAAGCCAGACAAAGCTTTCTTACAAATCTGAGTGTGGAAAATGCACAGACTGCATTTGAATATATCCTGGACACTTCTCATTTATATTTGTGAAACATTTGCTTCTCATTGTGCTTAACTATTCAGTTATTTTTCCGGAGTTATCTCATTAATATCAAATATTGTTGCCTTATTTGCAGCTGCTCAATAGGTTAATTGGTTTTACAGTGTTGCTTTAATATTGTCACCGAAATTTGGTTTTAAAAAGCTTGCAAATTCCTTAATTTTAACCCAAGTTTTTATAATGGATAAGTTTTCAAAGGTTACATTATAACTTTTATATCTCGACTTTGATATGTAAATCAGGACAGTAAACTTGAACAAAGTCACCTGCATTTTCAGGTAATTACATTAATGCAAAAATCCATCTCAACCAAAATTGCTCCACGGAATTAGCATATCAAGAGCCTTCCTCAGAGAATAGCTTTAAGTAGCTCTCCTATTTTTCTGTGAAAAGGGGTTTAAGACTGGTACAGATTCAAGCATTAAAGGAAATAGTAAATATCAACTCTTCAGGGTTTATTGGCAGCTGCAGAAGAGGATTCATCCCAGCTGAGTTCAGGAAGTCCAAGTGAGGGAGCAGCTGTTTGCTGCCAGAGAGAGAGGGAGAGGTTACCTCAGGTGAGCACTCAGCACAGACCCACCCCACACTTCAACTCAAGGGCTTGATTTTACAGCAGAGGACGACAAGATGAACATTAAAATAATGCTGCCATGGAAGAGGAGGGAAAGAGCAGGTTTTGCAGTCAGTTTATGGGCAGGCTGCTCCAGCCCGGCGTTCCGGGAGCTCCTCGAGGACTCCTGGGACACATCCACTTGTGCTCTCCCAGGGCAATGCAGTGCAGCCCTGGGAATGCAAACTCTTTCCAGCCCCTTTTCTCTAATAGTGAGTTTGTGGTTTTACCTTGGGGCTACAGCTCTGTCTGGGTGAGGTTTATGCACTTTGGAGACTTCTTCTGGAATCACCTGGTTGGGATTTATAAGTGATCCTACTTTATGTAATACAAGTGGTGGTTTGGTGAATCACTGCTCCCTCTGGGATGCTCATCTGTCGAGGAAAGTGTGTTTAAGTGAGCAAAAGTCCAAAAGTTTTCTTGTTTTTCATTTCTTTTTACTGTTCTAGTAGTACAACTTCAGATAATGTATTGTTTTTTTTAATGAAGATAATTTAAGCAAAATAAAACAGTCATTTACTTTGTTCCACAGCAATTCCACGTCAGAAATATCTGCAAAATAAATAAAATACTGCTTCACATGTGCTTATGATACAAATTAGATTTGCCATTTGGTCTTCCTGTTAAGCATTGCAAAGGGATGTGTTCCTGCTGCATGTGCTAAATATTTTCTCCAGTCAAACTCAACTTTAGGGCCTGAATCTGCCATTATATGAAAAAGATTTCCAGATCCAAGTTGTTATTGCAGCTTCTTATGTTTGTTTGTTTGTTGGTTTTGGTTTTGGGGGTTTTTTTGTTAATATTTCTTTACCTTGAAAACAGAATTTACCAAACACAGCAGTTTTAATCAAGTGTCATCGAGCTGACATGGTCTGTAGCTGTGCAGAGACTTCCAAATTGTGAAAGGCAATTAGGTTTCAACCCCCAATTTTCCTAATAAGTTGTAATACATTATATTTAGCATCAAAGTGAGCTAAAAAATCACTGTAGAAAACATTAATGTGATTTTCTTCCCGTATTTTCATCCTTATTTTCTGTGCAGAATTACTCTTCAAAATTAGCATAATCCAAATAAGCTATTAGGTAAGAAAGAGCTCATTTCCAGTCAGTAATTTTACTAGACTGTGTGAGAAGATGCATAAGACCTCAGGAATATGATGTAGCTGAAACTTAATGAACAAAACTGGAAATTACACAGCCACAGCATCAGCTGTGGATTTTTTTCTCTCTTTTATTGAATCTCTTACACCAGATATCTCCTTGCCATTTTTTCTGCTTGTCTCCTTCATTGGATCTTTAATATTCCCCCCAGTATTACTGGAATTTCACTTTTCCTGTCTGGTTGAGGAGAAAGGGTCAGTATTGCTCAGCAACCTCTCATCCTGGTCTTTCCAGGCTCTCAAAAAGCAGTCTTATTGTAAAATGGGGGGGTTGAACAGTCAAAAAAATTAAAAAAAATAAAAAACTGAGAGGCTTTTCTGGCCAGGACAGCTGCTCTGCTTTTAAAGCAATATTTTATTCCAGTATTATAAGCCAGTGCCAAAGAGATCTCCAGGTATGAGAGGCTTCTTGACTCAGGTGCCTGATTATTGCCTAGAATTAAAAGGAGTTTGGATTAAAAATACAATTAATCTTATCTGAAACTATCTCTCTTTTTTTGGTGTCTGGTCCTTTCTGTGAATGTTGCATAGTAACAAAGAAAAAACTTTGTTATATGCAAATGCTACACTTAGATAAAATAAATGAAATTCTGTTATTTCGGAAGCATGTGCTGCCAGTGTCATCGTCACATACCAAAGAATTATGATACAATATTTTGTTTAAAAATCAACTATGACCCTGTTTTTAAAGAAATACTGTTTTGTAAATGCAGTGATTGATTGATTTGGCTGCTTTACTATTCCTCTAAATAAAAAATCAAGGTTCTATATATCTATAAAACATACCTTCTATGACATTTTTTGCAGATTTAAAAGTTTATGAACAATGAACTATCAAAATTCACCCTTGTGGTCCTATTATTTCGCCTAGAGAATGAAATGACCTTTATTTTATGATGAAAATAGTCTACAAATGTCTTGTGGTATTAGGCAACTCTGACACCTGAGGGAAAAGAAGTTATTTTAGGATTTTCTTTCCTAGTTTTCAGTTATGTGGCTTAGGAACATTTCATTGCTTCATTTTTTAAGGAATATCTGGATTTTGTTCATAATTAACTTGATGTCATGGGCAAACAGGCAAACAATTGTATATGTATTTAGTTTGTGCTGGTCTTGAGTTTTTTATGATACACTGCATTGTGTTAGAAAGAGTTGGGTAATCCTATTTTACAGGTGTTACTCATTGCTGCAGGAATTCCAGTAAACTTTAGAGAAACTTGTTCATGCAGATCTCCTATTTGCAATATGAACTCCTATCCTTAGGACCATCTTTTTGATCTAGGTCTTAATGATAACTGAAGAAAGTCATGATGGAGATCCTGCAGTTGATAAATTGAATGTTATAATCAGTCAAGCCTCTTTTATGTGTGAAGCTGGATATTCATGAATACAGAGGGAATTTTATGCAGTTTTCTAAATGCACCTCAGGGTGGGCTCACAGCCTGTTTTCACTGAGGATGGAAGAGCAAACCATGGTTCTGTGTGGAATGAAATATCTGTATAATCTTAATTCTCCTTTTTCCTTTGGTTCTGAATTACAGCCCATAAGGCTGATTTGCTTCAGTATCAATAGTTGAAATAGTTGATACCAAAGTGACTTTTCCCTAATGTGGGTAGCCTTAAACTTGAATAGTTGATACCAAAGTGACTTTTCCCTAATGTGGGTAGCCTTAAACTTGAGAAAACAAATTTGAGGCATTGACTTGTTCTTCTGCATTGCACAGAAGGTCCCTTAGAGCTGACCTCCTGCAGAGGCACTTTGTCTTTCCAGAGCAGTGTTCCTGATGTCTCCCTGTAGAAAACCACACAAACCATGGCAGTGCAGCTGCTGTGGAGGGCCATTCCCACCAAGCTGACTGCAGCATCTGTCCCTTCCAGTGCCCAGAGTTCAAGAGGCCCAGGGGCATCGCTGTGGACTGGGTGGCTGGGAACGTTTACTGGACTGACCACTCCCGAATGCACTGGTTCAGCTACTACACAACTCACTGGACCAGCCTGAGGTACTCCATCAACGTGGGGCAGCTCAAGGGGCCCAACTGCACCAGGCTGCTCACCAGCATTGCAGGAGAGCCATATGCCATTGCTGTGAACCCTAGAAAGGGGTAGGTATCCTTCAGCATCCCTCTGCTTTGGTAATTCAGATAAAATTGCAAAACCCAGCAAGGGAAAGAAAATTATGGCAGCAGATGTCTTAAACTTCTCCAAGTTGTTTCCTTAACTCTCCTGCTCAACTTGCCTAAAGAGCTCCACCTGCCAGGAACCTTGAAAGGCTCAGCACAACTGAGTATCAGTGAAGAGTTTTGAGGTTCCATGTTAATTAATTCAGCATTCAGCTTAATTGTTGTGTTTAACACTTCTAGGATGATGTACTGGACAGTTATTGGGGATCGGTCTCACATAGAGGAATCATCTATGGATGGTACTCTGAGAAGGATATTGGTTCAAAAGAACCTGCAAAGACCTACAGGTAACCAGACTGTCATTCCTCCTAAATACAGGGTATTTGCTAACTCACTGTGGATTTCAGTTTCCAGAAATAAACAGTAAAAGAAAAAAATCCCAAATGAAAACCAACAACAACAAAATGCATTTTTCTGTATTTACTGCCTGAAAACACTTCTGTGACATCCTTCTGTGCTTTTCTTCCTTTACTTCACAGTGGAAAATAGATGTTTATGGAGTCTTTTAAATTTTTTTGTCAGATATTTAACACAGGGCCTTGTAGAGGGAAGGCAAAAAAAAAAGGAATCAAACCCTTAATATTTCCTCCCAAATAGGAGTTTACTTCTGTTGTTTACAGTGCTCTTAAATTTATTACCACATCCTATTTCAAAAAAGAGAGAGTGAGAGTTTGAGCATTTGGGTTTGGCTTTGTAGGATTCACACAGAAATGACTTTCACAGGAGTGTTATATGTATAAAACAAATATAAATACTTCTTTTATCTGTGATACAGTGAAAGATACATTGAGAAGGTTAGTTATTTATTAATTTCTATTTAAAGATTCTGTTTAAAATGCAAAGAATAATTTAAAGTTGGAGAGTGGGGACTGCTTCTAAAACAGGTCCCATGTATCACACAGAACTGACACTTTGTGATTGCCTTTTACCAGAAATTATTCTCTTTAGCCATATCCCTGAATACCAGTGTTTCTTTTAAAGAGGGTTTTTTAATGGAGTTTTAAATGTAAACACATTTGACTGGTCTGTGAGTCAGATTTTCTCCACTTCCTCTCATCTATCTGTAGCTGATTAATTTATGACCTTAAGAGGAGTATTTTCACTGTTATGTATAATTTCTTTTGATGTATTTTTTCTGACTTACCTACTTACATAAATAGGAAGAAAAATACCTTTTCCCCTTCTTATTAAAGATGCACGGCAACTTCAAAAGCTCAGAATGAAATTATTTTATGGTTTTGATATTTTCTTCAGGCTGAAGTTTTTGACATGACCTAAAATGGCATATTAACCATTTCATTTCCTCTGTGAAGCATGGACTACTTGATTTAACCATTTAATTATTGCCTAGAGGCTGGATATTCATAATGCCATCTATCTTTTATTCTCTTTTGTTTTCATATATAGATGGATATATCTCTATCTATCAATCTAATTATCTGCTATTACTGTTCAAGTCTTGCACTGTGTCTTGTAGTTAAAATAATCTGATCTTTAATTCTGTAAGCCTGTATGTGAAGTTATTGGTGATACAAATGAGAACACAAATTATGTGTGTGGAAACAGGGTACAAAGAGTCCATGAATCCTGAATGCTGTGTTTTCAACACAGGATCACACTGGTGCATTGGCACATTAGATTTTGGTTGGGAGAACAGCTTAGAGGATTTGATTCCATATTTATTTCCCACCTGGTATTTATATCCCAACCTGCTGAGAATGGGTTAGAAGTGGTGCTGACCTTGGGCAGAGTAAGGTAAAGAAAGTAAAAAACCAAGGCTGCCCCAAGGGGGAGGTTTAAGTGGGAGCCATTATATTTTATTGTCCTTGGTTTCCAGTCAAGGCTTTAAGGTGTTTTCATTGCCCCAATATTTTGTGTACATAAGAATATGAGTGACATAAAAATGTAGAGTTACATAAAAATACTAATTTTTTTTTCAGGTTTTATGTACCTATTTGAACTTTATTTCCTTTGCAGGTCTCGTAGTTGATCAGTTCAGTCAGCGCCTGTTCTGGGCTGATTTTGAGTTATCTGTTATTGGCAGTGTTCTTTTTGATGGATCTGATTCAGTTGTGTCTGTGAGCATGAAACAAGGTATGGAGAGCCTTGGTACAATGTGATTCCTGTTTGATTTTGTTTTGTTTGGCTGAAGTTTCACTATTCAGAGGAACTATGTAAGCAAAAATCAGTAGTTATTAAGTAATACTCTATGCTTTTTTTAATCAATGCTTCATCCAAATATGTTTAAGATAGGACAATTTTATCTTTAAGATAATCCAATAAAATAATCTTACAGGAACAAAGAGTCAATTGTATGTGCAGATCTCCAAGTTTAGGTATCACTGAATAAGACTGAGGTGAATATTTAGGCTTGGTCTCCCTTGGACTTTCACCAGAGCTGCCTGCACTGAATGGGAGTTTTTGGCTTGTAGAACAGTTGGTGTGAATCAGTTCTGGGAGAAATAATGGGCTTGGCTTTCAGGTCAGTGAGTAATCACAGAATTCTGCTAACAGAATGTGAATGAAGACAGTTCCTTTTGATAAAAAAGGAGATTATGGTGAAGCAAACTGCTTGCAATTGCACAGTGGCTTTTCAACAATTTGTTAAGTGGGAAATTTATGAAATTTGAGTAGAAAAGAGAAGGAATATATTAAAGACATTTTTAAAAGCAGGCTTTTGAGGAGGTTTGCTTAGTGGGCAGTTGGTTCTGGATAATCATCAGGATGTTATTATACCTGGTGCTATTGATTATTTTAACCCAGAATTCACCAGGATAATGTGGAATATACTAGGAGGAAATTCCCATAATGCTAATTGGGCAGGACAAGACTTAAATCATCTTATTTTAGTTTAAAAGCATTTTATTCCACAATTTGTATCAATATAAATGAAGATAATCATCTGAAGAGAGATCACCTTGAGTGTAAAGGTCTGACCACAACCTCCTCTAGCTCTGGACCAAAGGAAATTTGGGGGAGTTTAGAAATTGCTTAGCAATGAGACTAGAAACTTCCACCCAATGAATTAAAGAAGCATAAAAGAATTAATTAGAATTCACATGTACTTGTATGAAAATAAAATACTGAGTACCAAGCATTGATGGCATGAAAGAACAGTAGGAAGAAATAAAGACTGATAAATGAAATTAAATAAATACAAGGGAAATACAAAACCATTTTTAGAGTAAAAAGAGAAAATAGCAGGCACCAGGTATCACAAGGAATGATGGATTCTGTTTCTTTATGGCTTCAGGGAGAGATGCATCTCAGGCAGAGAAGTTTTAGCTAAAAGCCATGGCCTTGTTGAGGGTAAATGTGAAATTCTACAGCCAGTTGTACACAGGAAATCCAGCTGATGCCTAACAGGCCCTCACAGCTCTTTAAAGTGAGGAGTTGATAGAATTAACAATTTCTTTGCATTAATTTCCTGTAATTATGAATTAAAATCAGTGTAGTACCAAAAACTAGCATTTCAAATATGTTAGGAAGGAGCTGAGGAAACGTTTTGTCAGTTCCTTTGATGGAAAGCAGAATGACCTCTTTCTTCCCTGTCACATACAACTGGTTGAGTGCTGTACTTAGAGTACAACAGGCAGAGCCAATCTGTTCTAATTAGTGACTTGCTACTACAGTTTCCCTGGTTTTCAATGATCAGCCACTTTCTAAGGCTCAATTGTGTAGAAAACTAATAAAAAGCTGAAAATTTAAGATGTCTGCAGCGTGGGAAGAGTTCTCTTGAGGAAGATTGCTTTTTTAAAGGTAGTTTTTGTTGGAACCAAACAAGCTGTCTGAAAAAGAATGTCCTTAGGTAGCAATCACAGTAATGAATTGAAGTTTTTATTAAAACAAAGTTCAATATTTATATATGAATATGTATTTATTATCCATTTTTTATTCAAGGTTTACTGCATCCACATAGAATTGACATTTTTGAGGATTACATATATGGAGCAGGCCCTAAAAACGGTGCATTTAGAGTGCACAAATTTGGCAGGAGCCTTGTAGAATATCTGAGTGTGGATGTTGATAAAGCAAAAAGTGCCTTGATTTTTCACCGCTACAAACAAATGGACTGTGAGTAAGCATAATTACTTTAAACTCAATATCACCTCAGGGGGGAAAAAGTACCCAAATTGTGTAAATATGAACCAGAACCTGATTGTACAAACTGAAAATAGATTTAGTCATATTCCTTTATACAATTTTGATGCGTTTTCACTCATTTGAAAGGACGCTGGACGAATTTGTACACAAGTGCCTTTTGTACCTGCACTGTAAATGAGATATAAAAAAAGAGAAGATGAATAGAAATCCCTCTAGCCAGAAGCAGATGAAATGTTTTACTCCATGTTACCAATACATTTTTTGGTAGTGGATAAATTCTGTCCTCCTGTGGGTCTCACAGTGCTGTTTGAAGGAGTGTGTTGATAACCTGGAATGTGGAAGTGCATCAGAATTTTTGTATCTGATTATTTATCTTTTCTTAGCTTTAGAACGTAGTTCTAAATTCTTTAAATTAAAAAAGAAAAAAAAATCAATTTTTCTAATATTTTTTTTCTTTTTGAACAGTGCCTAATCCCTGCTTGGAGCTGACGTGTGAATTCATTTGTTTGCTCAACCCTTCTGGTGCAACATGTGCTTGTCCAGAAGGAAAGTCATTGATGAATGGGACATGCATTGATCAGAGCCTCCTGGGTAGGTATTGCAGACTGCAGGAGAGCCAGAAAATAAACAGCTGCTCAGTTTTGGTCACTGCAAAAGGCCAGGCTGGCTGTGAGTGCTGAGTTTTGTGATGATGTTCAATAAACACATTACTTGGCTGGAATGGAAGGGAAATGTGAAGAAACAAAATCCCTGATTCAAAAAAAATACCTCCCCTGCTAATAATTCATCAAAATGAAAAATGAGCTTTCAGCTTAACTGATACAAGATGATACTTGAAAGTGAGTGGGTATAAATACTGAGCAAAAGAAGTTTGAAAAGCTCTGAAGTGTTTTGGATCCCAAATTCAACATGAGCCATTTAGGACAAAAAAACCCCAAAACTGGAGCCATGGTGAAAAGGCAGTGAGAGCAATACAGCAAATAAAAATGACTTCGAAGTAACAGTCAAAGAAAGAAAAAAACCTGCAGCATTTTTATCTAAAATTATATCATCTGGGAATATCTAATGGCTAATCTTGAGACACAGGAAACCAGGTTTCATGGGAAAAGAGCCTCTAAGTTCTTGCTATATCTTAGGGATGGGGAGGAATTCTTTTTCAGAGAAGATAATTAAGTACTTTAAAACTTTCTTCATTGTAATTGAGGCCAAACCTAAAGTGGTCAGACTGATAGAATGATTTCTTAGCCAGCTTGAATTTCTAAATGTTCTAGAAATCACAGAATAGCATTTCTTTTTTGTATTGTGTGTGTTAGGATGTTTTTCTGATGTTAAATTCCAGGCTCAGAAGTGCAAGTGATGGCTATTTTGGTGAGATCCTCAGTGCTTAAAGTGCTCAATTTAGCAATTAAATTAATTTACCTGAAATATCATAATTCTCTGGAGAAAATCTCACTGATCTGTACTGCCTAGGCTTTAAATATTGAATTAGCAGGACTGTGTTTTAGTGGGTCATGATGTGGTATTAATAAAACTGTCCAGCTGTGGAGACAAATCAGTCTGAACACCCTCCCTACCCCTCCAAGGGTCAGCTCTTTGTCCATCTCAGGCAGACACTTGTCAAGAATTTCTGCTGTTCCAGCACCACCTAAAAATCATTTCAAATTACTCATAGTTACTGCTTAGGTGTTGGAGAATGGACAAATAAAAGACATTTGTTTTTCACTGCTGACTTGTCCCATTTTAAACCCATAATTTTGATAATGCTACACTTTTACCAGTGGGAAAAGGATTATGCTGTGGTAACGTTTTCAGGAATGTGTGTTTTTATTAAAGATATGAAGAGGTTTTTAAATGACTTGTTATAAATTTTTATGGATAGACAGAAAATGCCTAGAGAAGCATTTTTAATATATAGATAATTTTCAGTACCTTCCCACAGCTGCAATATCTGTTATGACTATTTAAAGGACTGCTGAATAAGTATTTCTTAGTTTTTGTTTACAATTATATTTCAAATAATGCCTGGTGTAGGCTTTTTCTTACTTTTTTTTTCTTTGTCATGTATGTTATTTTTGTAATAGTAGATTGCAGGTTTTTTACTATCACAGATTATAAATTATGAATTAAAACAAACTTCTGTATCATAGTACTCTCTAATAATGGTTTTGCA
Organism: Notiomystis cincta; assembly: GCA_013398075.1. NCBI lineage: Eukaryota > Metazoa > Chordata > Aves > Passeriformes > Notiomystidae > Notiomystis > Notiomystis cincta. The sequence continues at coordinate 72,059 of VZRX01011992.1, forward strand.
CTGGTTTGATTTTTATTTTTTTTAAAGTGTAAGTGGATGTTAAATGTTTGTCTCTTGCTGAGACTCCACTTCAGCTTCCAAGGATCAGCAGAAATTTCTGGAAAGATCAGAGTTGACCCCAAATCAGCATCTTGAACTGGTACAGGTTTATGATTAAAATCTAGCTGACAATCACTTGCCATTAATAGGTCACTAATAGCCTGCAAACAAAAGAAAAATCAATTTATAAATTGGGCTCTTTTCCTTTAGGAGGTTATACAGTATGGAATACAAATGAGGAGCTGCAGTTTTCCTTTCCTGATGAGAATCTAGAAAGTGTATATGAAATATTCCAGACCCCACACATTCACCTCATTTCAAGCTGTTACTGAGAGCATTTTTGGCAGTTATGGGTGTCAGTAACCCAAAACTGCAATTCCTGCCTCACTCGACTCTCTGTTGTTCAAGGGTGACCTGACAATCCAAAGGGAGGTTACACAGCCCTTTTTTTGTGTTGGTCTGCAGTAAAATCCTGATTCAAAGTCAGTCAAAATATTCCTGGTGATTTTGGTGGTCTTCTAGTTTTTGGTGGTGTTCTGATACATTTTACTTGCACACAGCTATTTTAGGTCATGTGAGAAATCTTTTACTTTCAGAAATTAGTGGCAAGTGTGGATATCAAGAGCTAGAAGGGTTGAATTGAACTTTTTGAATAATATATAATTCAAGTGACAATAGAAGTGACAATATTGAATCTTCATATTTTTGTAATGCCTTCCAGTGGTTTTTGAGTATTTTTAAATGCAGTAAGGAAACTTGGGATAGATTTCCATTGGCAGAGCCAATATGGGACAGCCATCTCCAGTTCAATTCCATTTCTTAGTCTGTCTACCATGAAGCTTGGTGACTGCAAGGTAATCTCAGTCTTGCTCTGTTCCTTGTGCTATATCCCAAAATATGACTCAAATCCTTATTCATTGGATCATTCAATTTCTTACTTTTTTTGTTTGCTTGTTTTTCTAGTTTGGTTTTTTTTTCTGTTTTTTTGGTTTGGTTTTTTTTTTTTTTTTTTCGATTCAGAAGAAAATTAGCTAATTCCTAAAACTCTGCATAAAATTACTTGGTCCATTGAGTTGAATTTTCTTCTTGAGTCCTACGTGAGGAATTTCAAATATTGAATCCTCAGTGGCTTTCTGTAGGGCTGAATCCAGACTGCCTCAGACAGCTGCTTCTCCAGCACCTCGAGCAACTGGTGAGAAACAGCTTCTGGCTTGGATTTGGAGTTTTCAAGCTGGAGTTATTACAACATATGGGTGTGTTGCATCATTCTGAGTGGTTTTTGTAACAAATTAATACAAATTCCAGTGTGTTCTTAGATAAGCTTCCATCTCATTTCTCCCTGGATCATTGTGACTGACAGACCAGGGTTCTTTGGGGGTTTATTTATTGACTAACACAGGCTGGACTTTTTCAGTTCAGAAGCTACCCTGTCGTTTTCCAGAAGGAAAGAGCAGAGTACCAGCTCATTTTCCTAAAAGAGACCCTCAGATTTGCATCCATCAGGTTTCTTGTATTGTCTGCAGCACTAAGAAGCTAAAAATGAGCCCAGAGGATGAAAATGGAGAGACTGGCACTGGAGGGAGGCATCATGTCCCACAGCTGAGCAAGCAGGAGTAATGAACACTTCCAGGAGTTCCTGTTCTGGAGCCTCACGTTTATCACTTTCCTCTTAGCAGGGGAACATTTCTGCTCTTTTGGTTGAGTGGAAAGCCTGAGGAAAAATTACAGATTCAGAACTGGTGTTCCTTCAGAACAGAGATGGAACATTTAATTTATCATGTTGCTTCCTTCAGCATGTTTCTGTGGGGACGTGCCCACTGCATACAGAGACTTCAGGCAGAGACAGTTCCTTGTCTGGGGATGGAGAGGTTCATCCCTGTGCACCTTCCTCTTCAACCCCAAAGTCTGCCTCAGGGAGGGGGAGCTACAGCAGTGTGGTCCATGCTGTCTTTTTGGTGGTTGTCCAGCTTTCAGCCTTCTTAGGTATCAAAAAAACAAGGGTCACACAGAAATCTGCTGCTTTGTTTTGGAAAAAAACCTCGTTTACAGCATTTCTTCTGTACTGACAAAGGAGTGAGTGTTGGGAGTGGTGTTTCCCAGTACAGAGGGAAATGGGTGCCAGTTTGATTTTCTCACTGTACATCCTTTTCTTAGTCATTCTCTTCCTTTTTAAATTGTAAAGAAAACAGATTTTTAAGAAGGAAAAAAAAAAGTGAAGTGAAAACAAAGACTGCTATCTGTCTTACAGCCTTCAGACAAAAATTTGGGGAAAACAACTTGTTCTGATACTTCTCAGCCTATGGAAGATTGGCAGGTAGTAAGACTCTCATCTGAAGGAAAATTTCTAGAACCTTATCCCTCAGCATTAGAACTCTGCTCTCTGTCTTTATTAGGTACATTCAGCTCAGTAAAGGGTGAGCTGAACCTTTGTCCAAGGGAGAGCCAAGAGCAAATGTCTTTCTGCCCTGTGGGATGAGTGCTTCCCACTGTGGGGAGGGAAACTGTTCTTGTCCCAGAGAATGCAGGTCCCAAACCTCGTGCTCTGTATTATCAGCTCCCCATTTAATTTGTCTAGTCCAGAAATTGGGGGATTCTTCAAAAGGGAGAAAATAACAAAAAGATGCATCTTTCTCAAGAAATAATAGGGTTGCTTTAGAAATGCCAATAAAAGATATGTGTCTTGTGTAAGTGGGGGAGCAGAATATCAAAAAATATCAGAAAAAGTGAAAGAACAAAATACCAGTAAAGTTCACAAAGCTTTGATTTGCTGTTTTACCAGTGTTTCTTCTTTGTAAGATTTCTCTTTTGGTTTCAATAAAAGGGAAGAGTCAAAGACAAAGCTGGTAAGCCAAGGTCTGTTAATGTTTGTGTCAAACAGTTTTACTGGGAAGAAAAACATAAGAGAAATGGCAAATCAAAATTCTTTGATTATGTATTAAAGATGTTAAGATTGAAACTGGCAAATCAAGGCAGCAGAATAAATATCCAGATTAGGAGACAATATATAAAATTACATGATCTGTAAACCTTTCTTCCTTTCATGTTGGAGAGATTCAGTAGCTAGACTAGGGGGAGGATGACAAGGGGGAAGATTTATCTCTACCTTTTCAGAAGTGATAAGAGCAGCTGAGAGGACTTTTTAGTCCAAGTTCAGCAAGCTCAGAGCACCACTGAAAACTGGAGTTAGAAACTTTTCTGGTTTTGTTATCTTAAAAATTTTGTTCCAAAGTTGGGTACTTGCTAGACCCATCCCCACTTCTTTCTGAAACATTTATTCAGCAATTCCAATTACTCTTCAGCTTTTTATACTAATTCTTCTGTATTTTTCTCCTGTATTCCTTTTCTTCCTGTCTTCTCCTGTGGAACCATTCTGCTCGTGTCTCCCACACAAAGGCAGCCATGTCATCCCCTTTTGTACTCAGTTGATGTGAATCACTGTAATTTGTTTCTTGTATTTACCTCCAGACAGCAAAGGAGCAGCATTAAATCCCCTATTATTGTTCAAGTCTAATATATTATTTTGAAACTGGCTTATCCATTGCATCTTTCAATCCTCTTTCTTAGCTTATTGAAAGTCCAAAATTGCTGTATTACCATTTCTCTGTTCCATATTAGAGTTGTATTGAAACTCTTGAATTTATAATATTTCATAGACAACACAATCAATAGTAATTTCCATATTTTTTTCCCAAATTTTATATCTTAATTCCATGGAATTGCTCTAAAAGAGAAATAGAACACCTTTTTAATGCACCATCAGAAAGGTTCATAAAAATGAGCAGTTGTCTGTACTTCACTGTTATTTATTCTGGTTTTGCCAAGTTCTGCTCCATAAACTCATGACTAATGATAAGTAAAACAGATAAGATAAGCAAAACAAAAATAGACCTTCTCTCCAATAAGATATGCTACATTATCCATTCAAACAACTTCTATAATGAGGAACCGAAGAATGGCTCATAGAACATCAAAGGATTTAATGAACCACCCAAATAAATAAAACACTGCAGCAGCCTCAAACTCCCCAATACAAAGTAGCTTCCTTACAGCAATTGTAAATATCCAGGGTGGATACCAAAAAATCAGGTGCAAACAGGATTTCAGATTTTTATTGTGTAACACACGAAATAACGATGTGCCTGTCAGTCCACCACAGCAACTTTAGGATTTGCTGCCTAGTTGCAGCTTAATTTGAGAAGTGTACAATTGTGTGAAAGATGACAGTTTCCAGAAGTTTTGTTTAAATAGTTTGATCCCAGGTTTTGTGTCTGCACTGCTGTGAAAGGGGCAGCAGACCCTGCTGAGGAGGGGGGCACACAGGCAGGAAAGGGAGACTTGGGTGCATCCAAAACCAGGGCTGTGCACAAGCACAGTTGTTCCTGGCTTTGACAGAGTCCTTCTTGGAGAGAACTGTTTAGGTGGAGAACACCCAACATTCCTGAATTCTGCACTTCCAGCACAATTGTTTCTTTACCATCAGAGGAGTGGCTCTGCCTGTGTCGTGCCAGTCAATGTTAGACCTCCACAAGTAAGGGACAAATGGGAACCCTGAGTTTTTTCATGAATTGTTTGACTAAAGCAGATGAATTCAGCAAAGCTCCTGCAGCTGGTGGATGTATTCCTGAGGAGTTCTCAGTACTTGTGGCATCCCTCTTCTTTAAAGCCTTGTGGGTTAGTTAGGAAGCAGTCTGGCTTCACAGGATTGGTTTGCTCTGTGAGAAATGCAAAGTCTCATTGCTGAAAGCATGATTTGGGCTGGAAAGGTGCTTTTCTGCTTCTTTAGGATTACAGTTGTTTGCATGTTTGAGCATTGTATGTGTGCTCATCTATAATTAAATTGTTGTTGTTATCATTGAGTGAGTTTATACCTTGTTCATTGAGATTAATAGAGGTTTTCTGTTCAAAGTGTTTCCAAGAGAGGCACAACTCTTAAGTGCAAAAGAGTTTTACACAAAGATTGAATCTGGCCCGATCAGATTTTGGGTCCCCTCATATCTCACCACTAAGAGGGTGGCACTGCTGCCATAGGAATTGTGACTGGAGAGCAGCAGGCAGCTTCCTTCTCAATTACTTTATAGTCTGAGCAGATGGAAGAAAGAAGTAATCAGAAAATACAATTTAGGAGCAACAAGTTTGCATGTAAATATAATTTTTTTGAAGAGAATTTAAAGGCTAAATAGTTTCCTTTTAAAAATTTTGGACAGGGCATAGTTAAGAAGGTTGTTAGCAGAGATCCAAAACAGACAACAGGAGAAGACTCAGGTCCCCAGGAAACAACTGGGAAGTTTTCTGAAGTCTCCCAGATGAAACCAACATTCAATTTTCCAATTCTCATACCAGGAATTATATTTTTAAACAAGAGTTCATACTATCATTGCTAAATTAGATCCGAGGGAGGTCAACTTCCCTGGGCCATCAAGAGCTCCCACCACTCTACAGCTCCTGGCAGCTTTTCCAGGGCCTGTGGTCTCCTAAGTGTGTGGGGTTTTCTGTCACTGTGGAAACAGAAGGGATAATTTACTTTTTCCATTTGGAAAATGGTATTTTCCCCCCTCTGACAGAGATCTGTGGCTGTGTTTAGGGGGCAAGGTTCTGCTGTGCCCCTGAGATGGAGCTGTGGTGGCTGAAGCTCTGTGTGTTGTGCTCTGGTGCAGATGACAGCTGTAAATTAACGTGTGAGAACGGAGGGAAGTGCATCATAAATGAGAAGGGTGACCCCCGGTGCCACTGCTGGCCCAGCTACTCTGGGGAGAGGTGTGAAACCAACCACTGCTACAACTACTGCCAGAATGGAGGCACCTGTGGGGCCTCTCTCCTTGGTAAGTATTTCTGAACAGCTCTGTCTTGCCCCTACACCTGCTTTAAATGTTTGGATTTGTTCCTTTCTATGATACTTTTTCTCTTTCTTTGATTTGTACTTAATGTGCAAAACCAGCAGCGTGCTCCATACATATTCTTTGTAATCAATAGGGCTTTTCATTCACTGATCTTGGTGTTCCAGCTCTCTGTACCAGAAAAGGGAGAATATAAGTAAATATTCAGTGTAAAGGCTCACATGTTGAGTTGTACCAGAGGAAATGTAAAGCAAAATGTCCAAACTACTCTGCAACAAGTCCATGCATCTTGTTCTCTCAATTTACATCAATTCCTCCCCTAAATTTATATGTGCTTACACAGAGATATTTGCTTAAATACCTGACCTCAGTCCTTTACCTTTGTCTTCCTGGAGTTCACCAAATATTACTCCTGCAATTCTCCAGAAGACTTTGTTGATGAGAACTCAGATCCTTCACTTTCCTGGAGGAATTTGAAATTACATTTCTTGGGTTCAGGGGGTTCATCCTGTTAAAAAGCTGGAATTTGACAGTTAATCTTTGTCCCTAACACATTTTTATATCTTCTATAATGTTTGCCTAGAGAGGAAAACTGTGAAATAAGTGGTCTAAAATGTAGCAATTCTGTGAGGAAGGAGAAGTAGAACTCTATTTTCTGCTTCAAGGAATATTTAAATATTTGATTCAAAATACAAGAGCTGGAGAAGAGTTTACTGTCTCCTTCTTAGAAGCTTTCATCTGCTTAAGATGCTGTGGATCATTTTCTCCTGTGTGATAAAGTGGCCACCACCCTCCAAAAAAAAAGTCCAGGCATCTGACCTGAAGAAATTCGTGGTTGTTCAGCACAGAGATTCCTCCCTGTAATGCAGAATTGTAAAGATTTCCTCAGCACTCCTTACTAATTAACATGAGCCTATCTTTGGTAATTTAGCCCCACTTGCTGGCTTCTCTGGAGCCTCCTCCCATTGACTGAGCTGTGGTGGCAAAATTCCAAGTGAATGCAAGTCTAGTAATTTATTCTTGCAGTTCTGAGTAGTTGAGGGTTAATAATGTTGTTCATAATAATGACTAAATATCAGAAAATGAGAATTACTTGTACTGGAAGTTGATGAATTATACTTTAAACTGCTCCTAACAGCTGATGGAACTCCTGACACAAATGATAAGCAGCAATTTTTATCAATGTGCTGAGATCAATACATGCTAAGTGAGGACATGCAAGTGAGTGGAAGGGATGGTTTAAATGGCATGCAGAACTTCCCTCATCATCTGAGGAGAGGATGTTTATTCCCACATTTTTACTTGTCTGGCATCTAATTGATTCTTTTGTGGGGTTAAAAGGCTTAATAAAATTAATAACTTGGCTCCTGGAACTCAGCTCTGTTGCGAGGCCTGCAGAGACCCCAGGGTTTTATTTAATCCTTTTCTTTTGGCAGTAGCCACAGGGCCTGCTCACCTCCAGCAGTTTGTTTTCCCTCTCCCAGGCAGCTCACACTTGCTGTGCTCACACAGCTGTGCTATCACATGGATATTTTTAATTTTCATTTTCCTGCTAAATCCAGCCTCTGAAATCTCTCAGCCTTGCTGAATCAATTAATGCAGTAGGTTTGGCCACCAGTCTGTAGAGGAGATACGAGCAGGGTCTACAACACACTTTGTTCAGTTCTTAACATGGGCCTGGGAAGGGCAGGAATCAGTCTGAGAATGGAGGAATCAGCCTGGAAATGAATGAATCAACCTTGGGATGAAGGAATCAGCCTGGGAAGGGCAAGAATCAGCCTGAGGATGAAGGAATGGGCCTGGGAAGGGCAGGAATCAGTCTGAGAATGGAGGAATCAGCCTGGGAATGAATGAATCAACCTTGGGATGAAGGAATCAGCCTGGGAAAGAAGGAATCAGCCTGGGGAAGAAGGAATCAGCCTAGGGATAAAGAAATCAGCCTAGGGATAAAGAAATCAGCCTGGGGAGGGCAGGAATCAGCCTGCAGATGAAGGAATCAGCCTCGGGAAGCAGGAATCAGCCTGGGGATGAAGGAGTCAGCCTGGTGCTTGGTCCCAAATGGAATGATGTGTCTGCACTGAAGTGCATCAGGAGAGCCAGCAGTGGTGTCACCACAATCCACATTTCATTGTTCAGCTGCCTCATTTGGGGGAATCTGCACCTTGAAGAGCTGCTAAAGTGTGTTGTAGCACACCAAGTGTGCCTTGAAGAGCTGGGACCAGCACAGAGCTGGTTCTGATGGCTGGACCTGGCCAAAGCTGCTGCTGGGAGTGTTCTTCTGCTGTGCTGGCTCCCTTTAGTTTCATCAAATTTTTAAGAATCATATTTCAAGTTAACCAGGTGTCTTATCTGCCATTTCCAATTCATGAGGGTAGCCATGCCTTGAAGCCCACACCATAACTTTCATGTGCTGGAAATGTGGAAAAAAGACCTTAAATCTTTCTAAATCACAGTGACTCCATCCAGTATTCCAGATAAATTTTTCAAGTTGATGTGCATCTCATCTTGCTTGCATGCCTAGCCCCTGGACCCTGTAAATATTCCCTTAAGAGGAAATCTCTATTTCTTATCAGGCTGTATTTCTTATCTGTATCAGTCCATAAATTGTGTGTTACTGAAACAAACTAGCCTGCCAGTGAGATGCCCCTTATCCCAGTTTAATCTAAACCATGATATGCTAAGGCTGTGATGTATTTTACAGAGAGAATTTACACTGGACTCCCAAAAAGCATTGAAAAAATGTAATTAAGTCAAGAAAACTTAATTCCTTGAGTGTTTTTGCAGCAAACATTTTCTCTTTCCAGTCAGATACAGCACTGTGTCCTTCAGTCCTTGAACTGGACAGGGCACCTGGAGCTGCAGGGGATGCACAAGGCCCTCTGAACTGAGGGTGTGAACTCCAGAGCAGAGCAGGGTTCCTCCTCCTTGTCTCAGCCTTCCAGGCAGAGCTGATCTGCTGTGTCAGGCTCATGTGAGAGCTGTCTGTCTGTTGTTGCACATTTCTACGTGTAGGAATGAGAATGTTCTTTATTACTGGGATTTGCTCAGTTTCTCATTAATGATTTTAGAACTTCAGCATTATATTTTGTCTAAATTCATAGTTTGTCCTGCCAGGTTGATCTGTCTGGTAGCAATAGAATCACAGAATCATTAAGACTGGAAAAGACCTCTGAGACTGAGTCCAGCCCTTAACCCAGCCCTGCCAGGACCACCACTAAACCAGCTCTACAAGTGGCACATCCTTTAAATCCCCATGCTCCAATAGGTGTATTCCAAACTCATTTTGGTAAAGAACTATCTCCATTTCTTTAAAGTATAACATTATATTTTAAAATTAACTCAGCTCAGTATCATTTTACTTTGATCTGCTGTGCTATTGCTGTCTGTGCTTGCTCCCCTGTTCTTCAGTGCTCACAAACCTCTCCTCAGCAAGCAGCAGTGACCCTTCTCATCCATTATACAACTGACCTGCCAAACTGACCTGCTAAACTCATGCAATCAAGTTCCACACATTTCCTCAATTTTGCCTTTTTTTCAAGTGTATTTTTGTTCAAAATGATGAAGATTTTTCCTCTGGAAGTTGCAGAAGCTGTAAGTGTGTGAGTGCCAATCTAAACCCATCTGCAAAATATAAATGCCCTGTGATCATTTCTGCTTGCTTGACCTTCTCTTTCTTGGAGCCTTGGCTTGCCCTGGTCAATTCTCACATATTATTCTAACAGCTTTGATGCAGTTGATCTCACAAGTGTCATTTTACACACGTGGCCTCTGGGGAGCTTAAGGACTGCCAGCAACTTTAGCCTCATGAGATGATGCTTCCAAAGCTGGAAACTTCTCCAGGAGTCAGGGAATTTCCTTGCTGTTCATTTCTGGCTCAAAAAATGAGGAGATTTCCTGGGAATGAACCTTGGCTCATATTCTGATCCAAATAAAATGATGCAGCATAAAAAATACTCTTGTGGTGAATGTGTGTGTTCTAGTGAATGTGTAAATCCTCTTCTCTTTCCCCACCTAATATAGAATAGTAATGTGATAACTAATTAACTAAATTGCAGAGTATTACTAATTTTTTAAAACATGATTGTGCTAAATCTTTGCTGGTTGTGTTAAGTTGTAGAACCTCATTATCTGCACACAAATGTTAATTTGTTAAACAAATCCCACTGGCAATTCAGGGATTATTCACTGTTGGCTTACTTACTGCTAAGCCTTTTGGCAAATTCCTATGTGAACGTTATATAGCCAGAGATTGGAGCAGCTTTAATTAAAATTTATAAGTTTACGACAGTTGTATTGAACTACAATAATTGAACAAAGAAAATGTCATCAGTTAATTAAAAGTACACATCTGAGACATGTAATTAAAAGTTTGGGTGTAATAATGAACACTTTCCAATAAGCCAAATTAATGGGAATTTGGAAAAATAAAAAAAAAAAAAGTCATTGTTACCATAAAAACACACTTTGTTTCTCCATGTAGTTTAAAGTAAAAATATTGTAGCAATACTTTGCTGATTGCCTCAAACACATTAACTAAATTAACTAGTTCACAAAATCAGATAAATCCCTTTGTGTTATATGAAAGGTATGTCTAATCACAAAGAATTGTGATGCTTGTATCAAAATGAGTGAAAAAAAATACAGCTTTTCTCCTGATGAAAATTGATGAAATATTCTGAAAGGGTCATTGTGTATAAAGCAGATATTATTTTATATTCTGTTCTGTGAGCAAAACAAGGTGGTTCTGAAACCCCTATCAGGGCAGAACCTGTTTGCTTTGCTGGTGCCAGAACAGAGAGGTTCTGTATCTGTTGAGATAGATCCCAATCAGCTCACCTACTAATTTTCTTCAATAATGCAGCTTCTCTCCACTCCTATTGTTTCAGTAAAGCTAATTATGGTTCATCAGCCACACAGCAATGAATTATTGTGATTCCCATGGACTGCTGATAACAACACCAAAGGACAAGATATTGCTTACAGAAAGCTCATGTAGAGCCACCTTGTTTTCTTTAATAGTGACAGCAAGTTAAATATTGAAATTAAATGTGCACATTCACACAGAACAACTTGGAAACACCCATTGCTGGTAGTGAATTTACCAGTGACTGGAAGAAATAGAGAATGTAGGTTTTGGTGAAGACATTCATCTGGATGATACCATTTTTCAAAACTTGCAGAAAGCTTACAAAAATTTTTTTTTTTAATTTTTTTAAAGTTTATGTGCTTAATAAAAATACAGAGTATTTCTCTGTTGCTTCAGCAATATCATGAATGAAAATTGATCTCCTTAGAATTCTGATCCTTGCAAAATATATGTAAATATGAGCTTAAGATATATAAATGAGTTCCCAAAAGAAGTCACCCACATGTTACAGAGAAAGTAGACCAAGATATTTATGAGCAATTTTGGAAGATTATTTGGGAAGTTATTATACAGCCAATAGTTATTAGGTAGCAAATTAAATTGACAAACCAGGAGTAACTACAGCCTCTGTATCAAAACCTAAATGAACTTTGAAAGATCTTGATTCCTGGTATGTTTTTTTAAAATTATTTTTAATTATTTGGTTTTTGTAAGAAAAGGGGAAACTCCATTTCATTTCTATGTCAAAAATTTCATACACTTTTTCATTTCCTACTGCCAAAAATAGCTTTGTCTTAGGGTCACCATAATATATTCTCCTTCATTCTGCATTTGAAAGAGTTTAACATTCCCCCAAACACTTTCCATGTGAATATTTTTCTAAATGCTACTATTTTGCGAATCTTTCTGTGGTGGTGAGTGTCAAGAATTTAAAGGGAGTTTTAATTCTGTGTCTAGAGTTCTAATCCTGTGATTTCATGACCAGGGAAGATGCTGGAGTTCTCTGTGCATGAGCTCATCCTGCAATTTTTGTTAGTTGGGTTATGTGACTTCTTGTTTACAAGACTATTTCCTTTACAAACATAAATCTGTATTCTGATTCTGAGATACAAAACATAATGGCATTTTTTTGGCATTGTTTAATGCTGCCGTTTTTATTAAACTCTTCCTGGAACCATTATTTTTTTTTAATCAGAAATAATTTATGAGAATAAGGCAAATGAAAATGTCATTATTAGTGTTATTTCAGATGTCAACAGTCTGTGTATAAATAGGCAATGGACTATTAATGTTACTGAAAATCATGTTAAATTGAGTGATAAAAAAGGGGTTTAGGCTATACTGAATTAAATTTTCATACAACTGTCAGTAGTTTGGCATATTTATAAGTGTGCTTTAGTAAAGAATAGAATAATCTTTTCTACAAACTAGAAAAATATCATTGTCTCATCATTTTAACAAATAGAGGAATATTAATAATGAAAACTGATTTCAGACCTTCAGATCTATGGTCTATCACTATTTTATCTTTTTCTTATTTTTTACTGAAACACTGATTCAGATGAAGGATTGTGTGAAACCCCCTGTCTTGGGGGCAGAAATTGAAATACAACTGTATACATGAGGAAAAACAAGTGGAATCTGTGCTAACATCTGAGTTCAACATCTTTGATTTAATGTTTAGATCACAGGGGACGGATATGAATAACCAGGCTGATGCATATTAAAGTAGTTGGAGCTATTTTTAGGTCAGTGGTTTTGTTCCTGCTGTACTCATTAGAGAAAGAGACTAACTGATCTCATGGCCCTTAGGATGATTTGCAAAACACTTTAAATTAGCAAAGCTTAAAATAGAAAACACAGAAAAGAATTACATGAAGTGTGTCGTGTAAGAAGTAAGTGAAGGAAGAGTGAATAAATCATTCTGCATGAGTCAGAGAGAGGAGACAAAATGAAGGTGCTTCCCTTGCATTGAAAAACTCTCCAGTGAATTTGATATTGAATGATTGATATTAAAAGAAAGGCAGACCAGAAGAAAAATTGAATTGTGGGGTGTGTGGAATATTCAGTTTAATCTTAAGTACTCAATAACACAGCCAACAAAGTGGAGAAGAAAGACCAGCAAGGTGAGCAGGGTTGCACATCTCAGTTTCTGATGCAGCTGTGGAGAATATCAGGAGGCAAGTGGGAAAGCAGCTGTGGATACTTTGGGCTATCTAGAATGAAGTCTGAGATGTTATTTTTCCTGTTTATGCCTCTAATTCTGGTTCAAAGGGATTCTGTATCACACATGCAGTACATTATGTGGTTACCTTGATAAACATAAAATCATGAAATGTTTGGGGTTGGAAGGAACCTTAATGCTCATCTCGTTCCAACCCATCCTGTCCACTCTCTTAATTCAGAAGGGTCCTCAGGTCCTGCTCAATCTTCATCTCTTTCCTTCCTGGGAAGCCATGAAAAATAAAAGTGTTAAACTTGGTCTGTTCTCCATAAAATTAAGAAAATCCTTAAAGCTGAAAGTGAAGAGGAGGGTGGGGGAAAAATAATGTCTTGCAAGAGATAATCAAGAATGAGAATAGTTTATTAGGAATTGAGAAGGGAGATGGCTGGTTGGACACATCAGGTCATTTACTTGAAGATTATAAATGAGATAAAAAGCAAAGTCAGGAGATGTAAAAACGTTAATGTAATCTAGAAGTTTGTTTTAAAGAAGATAAGCCTTAAGAAAATAAGACAGGAAAGTGGAAGGGTTTAATTGAACAGTGGAATTGTAACAAAGCTATAAATCCTTTAGACATGAGATTTAGATAAGGAAAAAAAATGGGAAAATTACAATAGAGAAGAATCATAGTAGTAAAATGCATTGGGTTTTAAAGACTATTTTAAAATCCTTTTAAAAGAAGCTGTAGACAAGGAGTTCATTGTGTGCAAATGTTCATCCCAAAATGTTAACTGCTTTTCAGACATTGAATATTGATGTTCCAGGCATCTTTGGTCTGATGCCAGACAGCAAATTTTATGTAACAATCTTCATTATCCGAGAGGGGTGGCATAACAAAACAGGCACGGATACTTGTGATTTATTAAAAATTGTTGTGTAAAGTGTAGCTATTAGTGCATTAGGAAATATTTGTATATTCCTGTGAATATATATAAAGGTTTGTAGATCTGAGAATATTGGAATGCACTCTGACAGGACACCAGTGGTGTTTATACAAACAGTTGTCCTCTGCAACAGGAGGAACCCAGCGTGGCAGGATGATTTGAAGAGTTCAGTCATATCTTAAATCCCTGCTCAGGACCATCTTTTTATGTATATTTTAAATAACTTTTTTCTCATAAAAGAGTCGAGGAGCACACTTGCACAAGTGTAAAGATGCAGTTTTTGAGTGCAGACCCAACTTTATTTTTTAAAAGTTCTGCATTCCAGCAGTGTTTGTGGAGGCACGTTCTGCCGACATCCAGAGAAACGCAGTTGGGCTCGAACATCGAAACGTCCTGCCCTTGGGACAAACCAGCGTTGAGAAAGTGCTGAATTTCCCTGAATTTGTGTTGGTTTTTATCATAAAATAGCTCTCTCTGTTCTGCACAGGCCGGCCGACGTGCAGCTGCGCCCTGGGTTTCACGGGGCCGAGCTGCAACCAGACGGTGTGCGAGCGCTTCTGCCAGAACGGCGGCACCTGCAGCGTCAGCGCGGGCAACCAGCCCCTGTGCGCCTGCCGGCCCGAGTACACGGGAGACAGGTGCCAGTACTGTGAGTAACCCCCCAGCTCTCCCAGCTGGGCCTCCAGTTAAAGTTCTACATGGTGGAGGTTTAAAACTTTACCGTGTGGGTGATTTTATTTTTTTATTTTACGGCGTTGTTAGTTTAGCCGCGGGTGAGCCGTGCTGCCGAGGCCATGTCATCTGATGTGTTCAGGTGGTCTTTGAGCCTATTTCTCCCCTTCACATGGCTAGCTGTAGAAAGAGCTTTTTTAGGAATGATTTATTGTTATTTTTATGAATGAGCCATAGAGTGGAGCAGTACAAGACAGATGATTTTGTCAATAGCCATGAGATAATTGTGTTAAGATTCTCTACTACAGCTTGTCATGTGTGTTTCGTTATGCTGGTAATGAATTGACATGGCTGGCTAAAGAACCTTCTGGTGTCCCTTATCTTTGCAGACCAACCAGTCTATTAAACTGCTCCTTTACCTTTGTTTTCTATTTCCAACCCCAGCAAGCAGCTGTGAGGACAGCTTTGAGTTTCACATTGCTATATTCCTTCAGCTTGCTCAAAGATCACCTTGAGTACAGTTTCTTCATCATGGTATTGAAATTGTAAAGGCTTTCTGACCATTGCTCTTGTTTACTTCTCAGGATTTAGGTTCTGTCTTTTGCATATGAATTTCTCCCCGGTTTTTCATTCCACTGACCCATCAGTCTCTTCTCATTGAGATAATTTTCTAAAGGTTTCCATGCCTTTAGAAAGGCTCTTCTCGTTTTCTACAACTTCCTCTAATTTTTACCTCTTTTCTAGAGGAGCAAGAAAAGTAGCTTTTCAACCAATAGACATTCTGCTTTCTGAATTTATATTTCTTTTCTCATTAGGCTTTTATTTTCTTTCACCATTATCTCTTTTCAGTAACTCAAGACATTTGAACATAATCTTGAATTTCTTCTTTTGGTCACTCATTTACAAATTGTCTTCCTCATGTCTCTTCAAAATGATGACTCACGAGCAAACTTAAGTTAGAACAAATTATTTTACTGAGATCTGAATGATGTTTTTTTTAATAATGTCCTTTTTTCTACTCCTGCTTTGCTTTGACTGTAACATTTTAAAGGCAAGGACTGTCATCATCTTGTTAGACTGTCATTGTGCTTGTCATAGAACATTAAATGTGAAAGCCATCATCTCTTTTGTACCTTCAGTGAATTTGCTGAAGAAGGCTTGATTTAAAAAAAAAAAAAAAAAAGGAAGGGAAATTAATTTTTAAAAAGGT
>VZRX01011992.1:90838-107835 GCA_013398075.1 Notiomystis cincta
TCATGAAATTTTAATATGTGGATAAATGAAAATAAAACTTAATTATTTCAAAATATCGTTTCAATTTCAGTTTAGCATTATGCTGTTAATGGTAATGTGAATGTATCAGAAGATTTTTATTCAGCCAACGTCCCATTAAATACATTAACATTGCTCTGCTTTTCTCATCAGGAGTCTTTATATTAAGTGGGATGATGCCATAAATGGTTAGACAACTAGAAGGGGGAAAAAAAAACCCTCTTATGAGTTTATACTCTCATTTCACTTCCCAAGAGTACATTGTTAATATATTATATATCTGTTAATATATTATATATCTGTTTATGAGGTATTCTTGACTCCTCTGGTTGCCAGTGAGTCACCGGCTTTAGTTTCCATTCTGTTTTTATTATAGTACCTTTTAAAACATGAAGTAATGGTGTTTTTTGTTTGTTTTTTTTTTCTATAACAGTCCTTAATGTGTGCCAGTAATCAGGTGTCCTGTTGCTTTCAGACGTTTGCCACCACTACTGTGTGAATTCTGAGTCGTGCACGATCTCGGACGATGGGAGTGTGGAGTGCGTGTGTCCGGTGCGGTTTGAGGGGCCCAAGTGTGAGGTGGACAAGTGCCTCCGGTGCCACGGGGGTCACTGCATCATGAACAAGGACAGCAGTGATGTGGAATGCAAGTGAGTGGGGGGAAGGAGAGGTTTTTGTTCAAAATCCTACATTTATCGACAATTCTGCTGCCTGGTCCTTTCAATCTCTCACAGAGTACCTTGTCCCTGGAGTGGTCACATCAGATCACTTCCCTTGTGTGGTTCCAGCCCATACAAACCCAACTGACTCCTGACTTTAAAAAACAACTCTGGAGCACTCCTTGCTGGAGGGAGCACAATGTAGCAGGAGACTGAATGGGGTTTCACTTGGAAACACTGAAATTAATCAAGTTAACAGTGGAGTTCCATGATGGTGTTGAAATTTCTTCATTCTGCATTATCTGTGACAGTGATAGAGACACACTAAATACAGTTGGAGGCGTAGTTAACACGTGCTGCTCTGTTGCTGAGTGATTATTTTGTATTATAATCATTTATTTTCATAAAAGGAAAGATTAAAGATACATCATGTAATAATCTCACTGCCAGTGCTAACTTTTCAAACCAAAACCTTAGAATTCTTTCAACTAGTAGTCTTTCTAATTATATATTAAAATACTAATTTTACAATTAAATGCTCATATTTACTAAAATACTGATTGCTCTTTGCTTTTTTTTTTTTTTATTTTATTTTCTAACCATGGCAGTTGCACTAATGGAAAGATTGCCTCTACCTGCCAGCTGTGTGATGGCTACTGCTACAATGGTGGCACCTGCCAGCTGGACCCAGAGACAAATATACCTGTCTGTCTGTGAGTATCCTGCACCCTGGAGATCATTACAATGCCTGTGTGACAACAGATAATGAAATTATTATGCATGTGCCTGTATTTTTGGCCTCTCTAGGATGAGTAATGTGGTGGTTGCAGTTTCAACTTACAGTATCTGGTTTTTAGCTGTTTCTGTAACCTCATAGGTTGCAAAACTTTTCTTTTTTGCAAAACTTGAAATTTATAACTAAGGATTCCATTTTGAATGCATATAGATACAAAGATATGTCTTCGGAGACTTATAATAATTTCAGGCCTATTCAGGCAATTTTTTCTAGAATGGAATCTTGAGGCTGCCTGCCCTGCTTCTCAAAAGTGGATAAGTCTTTTCTCCTACAGAGAGGGTCAGAGATGGAGGCAGAGCCCTCCTCCTGGAGGCTGGAGGAAAAATAATATTCATGTTATTTCCTTTATGGGATATGCTCATGTAGATATCTCTCATTTCTGCCCCAGCCTTCCCACTGCCCACAGTGATGTGGCTGTTCTGGGGTGAGGTTGTGCTCTCCCTCCTGTGCCATGGTTGAGAGAGTAATTCAGGGTGCTTTTCTTAAGCTCAGACATAAAATGCCAAAGAAATTGAGTTTCTGTAGCCTGGAAGTGGAGTTCTGTTGTAAGCAGAAAAGCCTATGTTCTACTCCTTTCTTGAGAGCTATGGTGTATCTTCTTTTTCAGCTGCTCAATGAAAAATACTGAAGTGGTCACTGTAGCAAGAAATTAATTTCTTTCCTGTTCTCAGTTACACTGAGATACTTACTCATACTCTTTTTATTTTTAATTTTATTTATTTATTTATTTATTTATTTATTTATTTATTTATTTCCTTACAAGACTGATATTTGTCTTCCACTTCTCCAAATAACCTTGAGGTCAGAGCATCCTCCAGGCTGGAAGAGAGAGGTGTTGGAACACAGAATGGGACCCAAGTGTCTCATTTCTTGGGTGACAGAAGCAAATTGTTGCCCAAAGGGAGCTGGCACTGCAGCTTTGTAAATACAGATACAGCCATTCCTTCACTTTGTTGATGGAGGCTGGGAATTTATTCAGACTGTCAAAGGAGTTTCATAAATGCCTAGATTTTGTTAGTCTGAGCAGTGGAAGAGATGGACCAAGGGTTGCTCCCTGTGAGAGCTGAAGCACTTCTGTGTGAGAAAAGGAACACAACTGGAGTGGCCCCACCACTGAAAAATTGTCAGTGTGTGTTTGCAGGTTTGGGGCTAAAGACAACGTAATTTAGTTTTGCACAGTAGCCCTTTTTCATTTGGAAATAGTTTAAGTGCTTATTTTTCTTTTCCATTATTATTTTTAACCTATTTTTACCAATTTGCACATTATTTGTACTTCATTAGATGTCTTTAGTTGAGGTCTAGAGACTGATAAATCCTAGCAAAAAGAAAATAGCTGTTATATGTAAGGCCCAAATATGGCAACAAAGCCTGGTGATTCATTTGCTTAAACACCTAGAATGGCTATTTTGGAAGCTTTGAAAACTTTAATTAATTTTTTTCTTATAAAACTGTCGTATTCTTTTTCAATTCACTCAGAACACCATAGCAGCTCAAGGAAATTAAAAAAAAAAAGTTTTGTGCTTTAAATTGTGTGTGGATTTACAACAGATAAATGCTGCAGCATACACCAACAGCACGAACAATGCTAAGGAAATGGTCATGGACATTTTTAAGGCCGTTGCAATCTCAATCAATCGATAGAAATGTGCAGTGCACCTGACAATAATACTTGGAGAACCCTTCAGGCAGCATAGGCCCACTGCTTTAAAAACTGTTTGATCACCACTCCTGAGCAAACTTTTCAGTCTTGTCAGATGGACCTTCCATGGGAAAAAAAGGAATGTTGGTTTTGTGTCCTGTGAGCGTTGCCCGTGTGCGTGCGCGTGTCTTGCCGTGGTTGTTTTGAACGCGTGTGAAATGTGCCCAGCACAAGGCAGAATATTCATGTAGGTCTATTTTACTGAAATTCTGCAGATGCTCTGTGGGGTTTAAAAGTCAGCGCTGTGACCAGAAAGTGAACCCTTGTGATTACTACTGTCAGAATGAGGGAATTTGCACTTTAACCACGTTTAATGAACCGAGATGCAAGTAGGTTTAACCTTCCACTTAACGCTGCACATTCTGTGACATCATTCCAGGCCACAGTTCATTGGTTCAAGTCATGCACATTCACATACATTTCACAATATATACTTAATCTGGGGGACCATTTCTATAATACACACTTACCCTCTGAGAGCTGCACTGATGAGTGTATTTAAAAATACATTTGGAGCGTGTGTATCGTTAGAGGAAGAAATAAAAAAGCTTTAGTTTTACTAAATAAATTGGAAAAGAAAAACTGAAAATGCTGCTTGGCCTCTATTGCTCATGGTTTGAAATATTTTACCAAGTTCATCCTACATAGCATAAAGTTTAGTGAACAGTGATTTTGCACGTGTTCTGTAGCCCAAACCTGACTTTTCCTTTCTTATCTCCAATGAAAGGAACAGAACAGCTATTTAGGTACTACTTCAGGATTTAAGCTTGTATTTACAAGTCTTGTTGTTAATTTTATAGAAATAATGCTGTAAAACAGAAACTGCTGACCAAAAATATGTGAGCTACATCATAACATTGACTTCTCTGATTAAAAAAAGAGATTACATTTGTATTCTCTACTTTTCTAAAGGGTTTTAGGTCTGTTTCTAAAGAGAAAATTTTAATATTCATCAGGCAAAAAAACAACTTTAGTCTTTGAAAATTCTGTAAGGCAGCTGTACAGATACAAAACACCTGCCAGATGAACAGTAGTTGTGATGCAAAAGTCAGTAGTGAAATCATGAACCAAAGGCATAGACTTGGGATCCACTGTGAAACTCACACAGATTTAAACTTACCTCAGTGTATGGTTTATGAAAACACAGAATGCTGTGGGGATGTGGTGTGGGTGTCTGGTGGGTAGCAAAGACAGTGACTGCTTAGGGTGAATAATCTAATTTTTTTTAATCTCAGTTGCTTTGTCAATGTTCTCATGTAATGTAACTCTCTGACTTGAGATACCATAAATCCACTGGAAACAAGTTTAATGTCCTGACTACAACTTCTTAGACTTGGGAGAGTATGATATTGATCTGCAGTGTGTGGGTGGTTGGAATTTTATATCTCTGTGTACCACACTTGTGTGTTCAGAATCATGCAGCCCTAAGAACAACGTGTTGCTGCCTGTAAAGTCACATTTTGGATGTGCCTTTCCTGCTTTTTCTCTCAAATGCTCCAGGATATACTTGTCCAAGGGCTGATGTTTTCCTTAACCACCCTCTAATTTGTGAGCAGATGATTTTTAGAAGAAATGGGAGAGGCCTGGGTTTATTATCATTCAGCAGGAACTCTCTTCTCTCTCACAGCCAGCATCAGTTGAGAATGCAAACTTTATACATAATCAAGCCCTTATTATCATTCAGTAAAGACAATAGAGAACAAGATTTAGCTGTTCCAAAGGGCAATCCTAAAGCCATAATTATACAGAGCAACTCTAAGCCTGTAAGAACAGACTCTCCTTTCAACAACCTGTACTGCTAGCATACATTTTTATTTTATCTTCTTGTCTCAAGGTGTCTTTTTAATGTTGAATGCACTAAATGACCTAAATATCAGTTGCACTCTGGAAGGAGGAGTTGTGGTTTTCACCTAAACATTTTAGGAAAGAATTAAGGCCTTAATGGGGCTTCATGTAAAACACCAAAAAAAAAAAAAAAAAAAAAAAAAAAAAAAAAAAAAAAAAAAAAAAAAGAAGGTTTTATGAAGACCATTGCCAGTTTTAGTGAATGGTCTGTCAGGGTTTAAAATATGCAGAATATGCTGGGATTTCTCTTTGGACATCTATGCAAACTAGGTTATTAATTCTTAGCATTATTTTAGGTATATGATGATTATTATTCCCCCTCCCCCCACATTATTGTTCTTGCTCAATTACAAAGGTGGTGAGAGAATTTCAGAATGTTAAAATTTGGGGTAATGACCTTTTCTGAAAAATGTACCACTTAGGCTATCTTAAAGTAGCATAATCTTATATCTAGTTACTGTCATTTTAGTATCCCCATACCACATTTTTTAAGGATGTCTTTAGTACTGCTCACTGCTGGGTGGGGTCTGTGTGTGCTGTGCAGAAGAGTAGAAGCAGATGAGATATGTCTGAACTGCACCAGCAAGTTCACAAATCCATTGAAAAGAAAAAAAAAAAATTATCAGGAGATCAGATTCATATGGGCAATAATCAAGAAATGCTTTTTCTGTGTATTTCACAAGCTGTCCATTCCATCTGTTCTATCAGTCTGTCTTCTAATAAATACCTTTATTTATCTCTCTGTTTCCTTCTCACCAATTACCTACCTGCATACACATCCTGCAAGAGAAGCAGGGAGAGATCACACCTTGTATGATGCCAGTGAAGAGAACTGGAAAGAATTAAAACTTTCAAGTACTCAAGAGTGGCTGTTCTTGGATAGGCAGGGCTTTTGTTACAGCATCTTTAGCACAGAATATTGCTCTCTCTCAGCTTTGTTTCTTTTATACCTTCATCATAGCTATATGTTGCTATAATTCCATCTTTTTATTTGTATTACTATTGTTATTTACAGCTGCACATGGATGTGCTCTATTATTATTATCTGCAAATAAACGTGATCAAATCATAACCCCCTTGCAGTAGGCATTATAGAAATATAAAAATCAGAAGACAAAGTACAGCATTGCATTAGTGGCCTGTGGCTGGATGTGCTGACTGCTCAGAAGGATTCAAGTGTGTGTTGTATTTCAACATTAGAACAAACATCAGTTCCTCTGTAATGAAGAACAAGTCATCCTGGAGAGTTAATGAGAAGGCACAGAGCTATGCAGGAGCTTGGAAGAAAGCCTAAGTTTGGTAACAGAGGAAACTGAAAAGTGAAGGGTGGAGAAAATAAATTATTTCATTTTTAATGGGGGATTTTGGTCAAGTAACAGGTTAAAGGACAGTGAACAACTGGGGAGAGAACAAGTTGTAGAATTGCTTAAAAGTGGTAACAGTTTGAATCTGGAACTTTGTCCTGGATAAATTAGGAAAAGGAGCTACCTCAGGAGTGAAACAAGAAGAGAGCTGTTCTTACAGGATCCTAGAATGGTTTGGGTTGGAAGGCACCTTAAAGCTCACCTTGTTCCAATCCCCTGCCGTGAGCAGGGACACTTCTCACTATCCCAGGCTGCTCAGAGCCCCACCCAACCTGGCCTTGACACTTCAGGGATGGGGCATCCACAGCTTTTCTGGGAAACCTGGCCCAGTGTTGCCAAGTTGTTCTTGCCAGCTTTGTGTCCAGTGGGTTGGAGAGAGACCCAGTGGGAGGGGAATGTGTGTGGGGGGTGTGTGTGTTCAGGTCAGAATTTGGAAATAAAACAGTGCATCCCTCTCTCTGGAGGAGCTCCCCTGCAGCTCACGTGCCTGTGATGCTGTGCCTTCCTCCTGACATTCCTTCCCTGTTGAAAAGTCTTCAAATATGAACAGTTTTTTATGTGAGTGCACGTGCAGCTTGTACAAGTGCAGGTTTATAATAAATAAACTCATCACTACAGCAGACCTCTGCCCAAAGAAAGGTTCAGGTACATCCAGCTGTGGACAAGAAAGGGACCATAGCAGGCAGTCCCCTGAGTGATATTTTCTGGAGGCTGAGTAGAAAAAGCCACTGGGTGTAGAACAATTGCAGGATTGAAAAGCCTGACTGAGAGAAGGCCCTGGTAACCCTGAGAGGCAGAGGTACAAACCAGGGGATTTTACCAAGTGTCTTGCAATAAATGCTTTCCATATGATTTCCTGGGGTATATTTAATGAGCTCCCCAATTGCAATTACAACAGGAATTTCACAGCATTCTGCCAGTCCTTTGAGAGCTTTCTTTTTCAACTAAAAATATCTTTGTTATAAATATCTTGAAATTGAACATAATCCGCAGGTTATACCTTTGTATGATAAAAGGTCTTTTATCCACTTTGTACCACAAACTAGTATTAGCTCAAGAACTAAATGCAAACAGGCTTTTGAAGAGTGCCTGTCAGAGGAGGAAATTTTAAGATCTTGGAAAAGAGGAATATGTATATTTTTCATGGAGCATTTACTAACTAGGCTGTAATGCAGATATCCTTTATCCATGAGTTTGGGCTTGTACAGATAAAACTTGCAGAGATTTGCTGCTCTACATCACTGCTTGGGAAAAAACAAGTTTTTATTTTCCTACTTACCCAGTCCTTTCTCACTCCTTTTTAGTTTCACCATTTCAATCTCTTTTCCTTTTGTTTTACTGCTCAGTGTAATTTCAGCTGCAGCAGTAAACACCTGGATATGCTTTTTATGTATTTTCTGTATAATTTTTAATACTTGTGTTGCCTCTGTAGTGTACACATATTGCTAATGCCATGGTGTTCAGTGACCCTCAGTTTCTTCTTTTTCTTACCTTGGGATGAAAGAGGCTGAGTTGCACTTGGAAGTTGTTCCTTTGCAGTGAACACCATGCAACAACTGTGATGATTTATACATAGTAATGTCATGCCCAAATTAAAATTCATTTGTAAAGTCACCTTTTTTCCCATGTATTTTGTGACTAAATTTAAGGATTATTTTTGGTGTTCCTCAAAAGTAATTTTTTATTGTTTTTGAGTAATGTAATTTTCCTGTTCTGGATTTATTGGATTGCATGGTAATTTGTATTTAATTTTCAGGTAACAAGTATAAATTTTCTATCCCTTAGCTTCTCCATTATTTTCCTTTCATGATGTCATTAGACAAAGCCACTAAAATGTGGTCTGTTCACGTATAACATGATTATGGAAAAGTTATTACTTGAAAATAGTGAAACCCTACAATAGAGGGGAAGATACAGAATGTGCAATTATTGATCAGTCCTGGGGTGGGATTTTTGGTCTTTCTTTGTTATGAGAGTTCTTTACCAGCTCCCTGTATGAACAAGGCATATCTGTAGAAATATTCCTAAAGTTATTATAAGGAGTAGTTTAGTGATTTGGTTTAGTGCAAGGCTTTCATCATCTTCTGGCATCCTACAGATTTGTGGGGAAAAAGGGGATTTTGATTTCTCTCTTTCAATGCAATTTACTGTAAATAGTAAATAACTGTAACCCAGATGTTCTCTTGTCTTACAAACAGTTTTAATATTAATG
This sequence comes from Notiomystis cincta, assembly GCA_013398075.1. Lineage (NCBI taxonomy): Eukaryota > Metazoa > Chordata > Aves > Passeriformes > Notiomystidae > Notiomystis > Notiomystis cincta. The sequence goes on from VZRX01011992.1 coordinate 99,432, forward strand.
ATAAGACAAGTTCCACTGAAACTTTATTGTATTTATTCTTAAAGTAGTGATGTTGGATACCTTCATTAAGATCTTTTAGTATATATTGCTGTGTCATGACTAAAAAGAAAAGCAAAGTTAAAAAATTACTTTGTATAATGAAGAAATATCATTTATAGCTAAGAAACATTTTCGATTCTCCTTCCACCTCTGTTTTGGAAGGACTCTGCCACAGATTCTGTTGTACTTCCAGACTAATCTTTCAATGCTACTGTCATTTTTGGATCTGCACTGGTATATTGAGTTGGAAAGCAGTTGTCTACAAAAACTCTTTTAACTGCATATTATGCCTGCTGTATTATATTTTTATGACAATGCCTGTAGCACAAAGAGGGAGAAAAAAAAAGAGATTTTTATTTTTTAAAAAATTGCACGCTGCCACCATATTAGCCCTTTTTTTTAAAATTTTCTTTCCTATTTATTCAGACACTTCATAGTCAAATGGTCAAGTGCCTGTATAACTGAGTTTAGAATGTTTGAGCAAACTGACCTGGAAGTGTTATACAGAAATAGACAGACATTTTCTGTCATGAATAGACTGTAACACCAGCATGATCAGTCTCAGAAATGTAAATGTCTTCGTTCCAAACATTCCTCACTCCAAGTGCAGCACCTTCATAATCTCAGCTGAAAGTTTTTTTAAAACATCTCCCTTTGCAAAGCTGTTTCCTCAAAAGAGATAATTACAATGGCACAGGCATCCTGTACCTGAGAAGGCACTTCCCAAGCACTCATTTCTTTACAAATGTATAACTCCATTGTTCCAGAGAGAGAGCTGTAGCAGTTTTATTGATGACCTTGGCAGCAGAACGTGCACAGCCTTTATTCATCACATTCACTCTGGGTGTTCATCTTGGCACTCCCTGTGATGCTGCTGCTCTTTGATCTCTCCCCAGTTCTGCTGGGAGCTGGAGGTTTGCACCCTGAGGGTTCTCTGTAGCACCTTGCACCAGGCAGCCAGCTCCAGCCTGCCCTTCACTGTCAGCTTCCCCATCTGCTTCCATCTGTCCTGTCTCTGACCCACTCAGAGTGGGCACCTCCACTGCTGTGTCCCGGGCTTGGGAGGATGAGGGCACCTCCAGTGGAACAAAGTGGCTTTGTGTGGTCCTGCCTTGGTGATGCCCTTTTGTTTGCTCCCTCTGGGATGTCCTGTGTGACCACACAGCCCCTGAGGAAACACTCCTGGTACCAAACAGTTGGGAAAGGGACAAACCAGGGTGCATCAAAGGGAGCCAGGGGTCAGCTCCCACACCAGGAACTCGGCAGTCTGGGTCTAGATGTCCTGATACCAGAAAATGCTGTTATTAAGAACAATTAATTTCTCCCTGAAGACAGTTAAAACAATTAAAAGATCTGCTCATTTCCCATGTTCCCACATGAACCATGTCCCAAGCCCATGGTTTTTCATGGGCCTGCCCATGGCTGATTTTCTGTCCAATTCCCTTGCAGAAAACATCCCTTTCCCCTGGGCTTTATTCGTTTTTCCACTCTGTGTGCCCAGGACAAGCCTTTAGTACCTTGCTGGACCATCAAAGGGCAATCATTTCACCTCAAAGGGCAGAAGGAAATGACTGCCATCCTCCCAGCTTCAGTCTCTTTGAAGTTTATTGGAGAAAGAAAGCATGTGGGGAAAAAAATTAAATGTAGGGACAGCTAACAATGTTTTCCTGAGACTTCTATCAAATGCCTCAGATGTTTTAATATTGCTGATTTTTGCAATTAGAATGCCCAGATAGATAAAGAACTTTTAATATTTTTGCCTATTTTTTTTCCTCTGTTTACTGCATACTTCACCAGTTGTTGTGGTAGCATATCTGCTGCAAGGTTTTGAAGAATGTAATTGTACATTATACATAATTTTCTCATGAGCTTGTACTTCATGGTGATTTTTTTGCTCACTGTCTTATGTTCTTTAAACTGTTTTTTAGGACAGGTTTATCATAATGATTTTACAAACAGTGGAAGCATTTGAAACATTTAATATAAGAGTTTAGTTGCAAAGTTAGATGTGTCTAACTCTAGAACAAATTTTTCCCCGTCAAGAGTGTAGCATAAAATGCAAATTGCCTGTCATCACAAGTTTTAATCACATGAGCTGAATCCTGAGCAGGAATGATGCAAAATATCAGTAAGAAATATGAAGACTTTGTTTCATGTTTGTCACGTGCCAACAGCTTGGAGCTGAGTAGAATATTCTAAATATAAAGATATATAGTGTTTCTCTGCAAGAATGGAGACACCTATTTTGCAGCTGTATATTGAAAATAGATATTTTTAAAAAGCAAATTCCTTGAACAGTATCTTAGTAAGGTAAGCTGTCATGCAAGCATTTCTATCTTATATAATTGCTAAAAAGAGATCTGGAAAGAAAAAGGAACAGATGCATCTTCTGAAAGATTAAAGTCATGTGTTGCCTGTGACTTACAGTGTGCTGAAGTGATGGTAAGCAGGTGGAAAAGTCAGTTGGGTTCAGTTATAAAATATATCACTGTGAAGCATGTGTGTAATTAGAAATTTGGGCTTCTTTGCAGTAAGGAAACTAAGTGTGTATTTACCATATTTATTTAAGAAAACAAATTTATTTCAATAGACACCAAGAACTTCTAAATTATAATGCAATTTAGTTAGTGTGTGACAATTTATGAATCAACTGGCAATAATAATCAATATATTAAAAAAATAAAATCAATAATGCTTCTAAAGACCTTCTGTGCCTTCCTTCTGTAGAGCTTAAGCACCTTCACAGTGTATCCTACCAAAAATAAAATTAACTCCCCAAAAGAAGTTCAAGCTTAATGTGAAACACAGTAAAGATTTATCTGAATGTCAGGTTGTGCTGGAAAAGGCTTAGGAGCAAGGAGAGGAACAAGCCAGTCTTCTGCAGTGATCTGCAAAGGCAAAAGAGAGCCCAAGGCATCACCAGCTCTTCTCTAGGAATGGTTTTGTCTACAGTAGTGTTCTCTTTCCAAAAATTCTTTTATTTTATTATAGAACAATACCAGTTGTTAAGCACATCCACCTCTAAACTTTGCAATTTATTAAATCCTTAGGAAGGCATCAGACAGCAGTAGTTCCTGGAACTGTGAGAGGGTAACGCTTTATTGCACCTCCCTAAAGATAACTCACATTGAAATTCATAAATAATTCAGAAATACTTAGAAAAAACATGATTCATTGCACAATATGCAACAGAGGCAGATGAAAAGTGACTACTTCCTGCTGTTTCCACAAGGAGAGTTTGAGGGTCTGTAGTAAACTTAATCATATTTACAGCAGGCTGAATAAGCAATTGAATTTCATTCAGGTATTTGTTTCTGTTTTTGATGGATTTGCTGAGTCTGCTTCCATGGACTCCTCGTGTCTGCTTGTATGCATGGAGAGTCTTCTGAATCCCATTTGAAGAAATAGTTGCATATTGATATTCACACAAGAAAATTATAGCAGAATAGCTGTGTATAATCCGGGCACCTGGCTCCTGGAACACATATTCTGAATATAAACAGTATTTAGGGCTTTCTGAGGCCAGGAGATGCTCCTGTCCCTTTAGGACAACTCCTTACTCTCTGACTCTCATGCCTGCTTACATACACACATACACACATATCTGGACATATTTCTAAAAATGGATATCTGGTTATAAAGCTGAGCATTCAAAAAGTTAAAATACCAATATCCCTCTGATTAAACTTGTTTTGTGATTTGAGAAACTAGAAAAGAACTCTGGACTGAAGGTTGCAGTGATGAGAACAGGACTCAAATACACAAAGGTGTAGTTTTAAAGTGAACCCCTACTCTGAATGTTGTCAGTGCCATGGCAGGGTCCTGCTGACTCCTTCCATGAGGCTTCTTGTTGGTTTCGTAGAAGCACCGTTGTCATTTGTGTGGCTCTTGAGAAGATGCTGGTGGTCTCTTTCATGGGTTACTGTGTTAATAGCTGCCATTTATTAACTTTCCCATCGTGATTGGATCCTTTCAGATGTTCAGCCAACTGGTCAGGCACTCAGTGTGAGAGGCCAGCTCCCAAAAGCAGCAAGTCTGACAACATCAGCACCAGTAAGTACTCCCAGTAACTGCTGCCCTTGTCGAGTTTGGCTCAGTTTAGAAACCTAAAATGTGATTTTGTGTAATGAAAAATGCTCGTTACCTGTGTCTTTTCCTTTCAAAAAAATACCCCAGAAGTAGATATTTCTGGACCTTCTGGTTGCCATTTGATGTTGCATGAGGTGGTTTGGGTGCAGCCCTTGGGCCATCTGCTCCCTGCTCCAAGGCTAGCTGCACTTCTCTTAAGGAAAGCAGATCAAGTGACAAGCATTTGGCCATATCAGCCCTGTGGGAGACCTCTGACCATTTAAATCCTACTGAAAGCATCAAAAATAGAGCTGTAAGAAGTGCATAACTTTTGTATCTGCTGTCTGCAGAGCGCTGAATTTTACCTACTGTGAAAATCGTCCGGAAAGTAAGAATAGCTCCTGCCGTGGTTTTTTAAACGTATCTGTGAGCATAAAAGGGTGGCATTGCTGCACTATTGGCAGCTGAAGCTGGACAAGGTTCCCTGCAGAGTGTTGAGTGTGCTGCTGGTGCCCTGCTGTAGCTGCCTTGGTCACATTTAGCCCAACTGGAGCAGCACAATGAGCTGCCCGCTATTCAGGTCAGCTTGGTGCTTAGATGAAACCTTCCCCGCCATCCACACGACAGAAAGAACACTCACAAGCTGGAAACAGGCAAAAAAAGCAGAACCTAGATTGCTGCTTCACTTTTTCCCCTGAGCCTTTACATGCCAATACAAAATGAACCTTTTTTTTTCTTTTTCTTTTTTTGGCTCCTAAATAGAACTTAATCCAGTTATTTATCAAGTGTTTTCTTAAAAGAGCCTTGTTGTAATATCCTTTACATGCTGAATCTTCATGAGGTGAACTCAGGATGCTTCAAGTTTTTACTCAGTACTTCATTTTGTGTCTCTGACAACCTGGCTTGGCTTTCAATAAGCCTTCAGGCAGAATTCAAAACATTTTTCAATTCTTTACTTAGACTGTGTTTAATGTAGAGCAGACACTGCCAGCAGCTTACATTTTTAAAAAATAAATCAATAAATGTGGCCAGTGAAACAACAAGCAATATTTTTGGTTTCCACCAGTTAAGTATTGTGATATTAAAGAAAATACATGCCACTCCCCACTGGCTTTATGCTGGAGTTCTCCTTTTATAAGACCTTTATTTATAACATGAAATTATTTGTTGCATGTATTTCTTTATGAGCAGATACTTAAAGTAAGGCTGAGAAATAAGGGTTCAGTTGCTGACCTTATTTTTGCAGATAGCCTCATTTCAGTGAAATGATCTGCCAAAATAACGTGAAGCTCATTTTCTTCTTCCCTGTTCCCTCCTCTCCTTTAACATCCCTGTCTGATCTGTGCACTGTTTTTCTGCTGCATTAAGCATTATTGTAGTTTTTGTGATTGCCTATATCAACATAACAAAATTGTTGGCTCTGGAGTACAATGCAGTAAAATGCAGCAAAATGCAGGAATGCACCAACCATCTAGAAATGAACATTGCTCAGTGCTTTTGATTTTCCCACAAATAAAGATAATAGATACCTATAAGTACTGTTTAATTCATCAGTCAGGGCCAAGCCTACTGAATATTTTAAATTATTAATTGCATGAACTAAGCTGCTGAAGATCCTGGTGGCAGTCAGTGGCAGTGCCACTCCAGTCCAAACTGTTCAGCAATTCCACACATTTTCATGGACTGCTGCTGCAAATGAGAGCAGGGAATTAGTCCAAAGTGTATTGGTATCCAGAAAGAGGAAACTCCTGGTTTGTTTATGAAAGTTCTTGTGTGTACACTATTATCTGTAATGAAGTTGGGTTTTTTATTGATCAGCATTAAAATCTCAAATTGATGAGTGAAACTCATCACATGAAATTGCATTGTTACTGTGGGAAATTATTCTCTTTTAATTAATTTAACTGTTTTACAGCTGGGAAGCCATGGTTGTTCAATGATATTTCCTTCTGTTTTAGGAAGCATAGCAATCATTGTTCCTCTTGTTTTACTGGTGACTCTGATCACTACTCTTGTAATTGGACTATTTCTTTGCAAAAGAAAACGAAGGTAAGTAATTTTATCTTGATTTATGAAGTAAAAAAAAATAAAATTATCTATTTGCATCTTTCCAATATACAAAAAATCACTTTATGTGAGAAACAAAAATACAACAAACGACCCAAAACTTGTTTCTGGAGGCAGTGAATCAGTTACATTTTGGTTCTTACTGGAACAACCATGTCTGTTATTGATACTTATGTCCTATGTGCAATAGATAAAAATTCTAGTTCTTACCCACTTTGCTCAATCCTGACCAGGCTGTCTAAGTGTCAATAACTCCATCCAGACTCTTAGAGAACTTAACAGAATTAATGTATTTCATTGAAACCACATACTCAAATTGAGTATTGTTGACATCTTCGAGTTATATTGAAGATGGTAACAAAACTCAAAATATTTACTGTAGAGTCCCAAGCCTTTTCCTCATTACTGTGTTCCTTTGGTATCTTGCACAAGAAGCCAAACTCCAGAATTAAGCAGGGAATATTTTTTTCTCTTGAATTTAGCTGCCTTAGAGCCAATAATGAACTTGAGGACTTGCATTTGGGTTTTTGACTTTGGGCATCCCTTCCAAGGCCGTGTTTGGAGTGTTTCTGCTGTACGAGACTCCTGAGAGAGCTGCTCCCCTTCACGTGTTCAGAGAAAAGAACATAATGTTGATGGGGATGCAGATTTAACAAGGGAAGGTTCCTGGTAATAAGGACATGACCCACTGGGGAAGGCCTGGAGTGGGAATCAGAGAGCAAACCATTTATTGCTGTCCTGTTTGCTGGCCTTGAGCAGCTGTCTCCTTTCTCCTGTGGCTTGTTACCCACGTGTGAGACAAGATAATGTCTCTTTGTTGAGTCCTTTAGAAATAAGTGATGAATCTGCTGTTTCTGCAAACGTGGCCATTTATGGGACTATTTCAGTGCTCCAGGCTAAAAGAAGCTTTTAACTGACTAAGATCTGGCATCACACACAGCATCTCCCCTGCAAACTCGGGTGTGAACTAGTGAGCATCAATATTTAAAACCTTTTTGTAAAGCCAACAAGATAAATACATTTCCTGCCCATACTGTTAGCAATGCTGACCCTGCCAGGCTCCATGGATGTCATTAAGTGCTGCTGCACCTAAAACACCAAGTTTAGTGATAGCCAAATCCTGAGACCAGTTGCTGCTCTGTAAATTATTTAGGTTACTGAGAATCACTTGTTAAATAATAGATTTTCAGTAGAGAAATAGAACTAGCCTCAATAAAGGACTTTCTTCTTAAAATTATATTTGAAAATGTGTTTGAGAGTTATTTTATCTCTTCAGAGAAGACTGTCAAGTATTAAACTAGGTGTAGTTGTTCAACACTTGCATGCTACTGTTAAGTGCTTATTTTAGGAAATATTTTTTCATTGACATTTCTGAAAAATACAGATCATTTAGTGTATTGGATTTCAGAAACTGACTGCATCTTACTCAGCCAACAAGAGGACTCGACTGTTATCATCCTGACTGTGACCTCCCTATTATTCCCTTGTAATTCTAGAGAACATATTGCATTGGGAAAAAATTACCCTCTTGAGGTTATTTCAATTGCTCAGGCTGAAATCACCTCCTTAGCTAAAAGAAATGAATTCAGCAACAGAAACAATTCAACTCAATCACTTATCTTTACTGATACCTAATTCAAGGTTAAAAATAAGGCTCTGTCTTTTATTAAAGCTTGAAAGGAAATTCAAGTTGAACTTCAGCATTCCAATAACCACTGGCAGGGAATACAAACCAGAATGATGAGAAGTTCATACATTTTTAATGCATTGTGATGGAATCATTTGCTTGTCCTCAGTTTACAACTGGTTTTGGGCAACTGCTCTGAAATAGAAGTGAAAAGAACGAGTGAGGGGTCACGAATCAGGTTCCTTCCCTCTTCGTTCCTGCAGGGAATCTGCCAGGAGTTTGCAAGGCTTTCCTTGGAAGTGAGGGAAATCTGGACATAGCTGGAGGAAGTCAGGGTTGTGAGTTAGCACTTTGGGTGGATTCACACCACTGCAGCCAAACTGAGAACAGCAACGAAATTCTGCTTCCAGCTTCTGTGAGATCTACACGTAGACTCAGATTGCTGCTTTGCTTGGAAAATGGAAGGATTTTGTGATTGTCTCTGCAGGAAATGCTTTTTTCATCCTGTTGGTCTTGGAGATTAAAGAGAAACAAAATATCCAACGATTTGCTTGAAGGTTCACTTCCTTTTTTTTTTTTTTTTTTTGTTTTTTTTTTTTTTTG
>VZRX01011992.1:107896-140178 GCA_013398075.1 Notiomystis cincta
TTACAGAACAAAAACTATCAGAAGACAACCCATGATAAATGGAGGAATCAATGTAGAAATTGGCAATCCATCATATAACATGTATGAGGTGGGCCATGACCACACTGAAGGTGGTCTTTTAGCCACAGATTTTGCTCTAAATGCAGAAAAGGTAATTTCTTTTCTTTTTCTAGTGGTAAAGCCACTACTTATTTTATGTCTTGCAGAGGTTTTGTCTTTAAATGTAACGAATAGAAATGCAGAACAATGACATTTGGATTCAGATAATGAATATAAAACCAAGCTAGATTTCATTAGAATAAATGTCACATATATGTTAGCAGCTGTTTTGTAGTCTGATGCTTGCTGATGGTCATTTTTCCTAGTGCCTGTATTTTATCAAAATAGAGTTAGAAATTAACTACAAAATGATTGGAGGGTTTTTTTTTTTTTGTCAAGGCAGAAGTGTCTGTAAGTTGCCAAACCACAACCTGTCCTTTTAGCCCAGTGGAAAACAGTGAAAATTGGAAATATATTATCATGCAGCCTCCAAGCACGAAATAGTGCACGCATCCATATGAGACTGACTTATTCCACATGTGAAAACTTCCTGAGGCATTAGGACCCAGGATTCTTGGAGGGGCAGAGAGATGAAGTGTTTACACAGAGCTGGTAATGGTTATCCTGTCCTTGTGAGAGATGCTGCCACTGCTGCAGCACTCCAGGGACTGAAATCCCTGAGTGACCTGACACGGGATGAGCGGGATAACGCCGCGGTGGCTTTCCCAGAGCTTGGACACACCCCAAATCAGATATACCCCAAATCAGGTATACCCCAAATCAGGTATACCCCAAATCAGACACCCCAAATCAGACACACCAGATCAGACACACCCCAAATCAGAAATACACCAAATCAGACACATCAAATCAGACACACCCCAATCAGACACACCCCAAATCAGACACACAACAATTCAGACACACCCCAAATCAGATACACCCCAAATCAGACACACAACAATTCAGACATACCCCAAATCAGACACACAACGATTCAGGCACACACCAAATCAGACCCCCCAAATCACACACACCCCAAATCAGACACACCAATCAAACACACCCCAATTCAGACACACCCCAAATCAAAGGGCAGCCATGGGTCTGTGGCATTCCTGCCAAAGCCATAATGGGATCTCTGAGAGCTCTGGGAATGCCATCACAGAATCACAGGGGCAAAATGTTCAGCACAGGAGGTAAGCTGAAAATGGAGTTACTCACTGAAGGCAGATCCAATGTTTTTGGGGAGTCTGGCCCTAATCCTGAGTAGAAATGGCTGTAAAATGCTGAATTTTATTCTCATAGTGAATGTAAGAATGTTTTGTGTGGAAGAACACCTGGAAGGAGGTTTTTATAAACATAGATCACTCTGAAATAACGTTTTTAGTTGGTGCACTGTTTGCTTAAGGCTGTTGATAAGTACACATGAAAAATGCTCTATTAGCACAGAAACTAAATTTTTCTGTTTATACAGGCCAGATACATAGGGGGAGGGTCCACTGCATTCAAGCTTCCCCACACAGCTCCATCAATCTACCTAAACTCTGACTTGAAAGGACCACTATCAACAGGGGTGAGAAATGATGATCCAAGTCCATTCCATTCCACCACAGCCCTGTTCTAAAGAAAGTTTGTCTGTCATTTTTGAGTAGAGCCATTTTCTGTCTGTTTTTAATTTTGTTTTTCTTCTTTTAATGGAAAGAAGAATGACAGTAAAGAATATGTTTTCTATTTGAAACAAAGGGTTCCCCTCTGCATACAAAATTTCATCTGTACCCATCATTTTAACATGATCTAAAACTGCAAATGTGTCTTTGCAAAGGAATAAAAAACAGTAAGCAATGTGATGCTTTTCCATAATATTATATAAGTTTATCATGGCATTCACAGCCATATATACTGATATCTTTGCAATTTGTATGTAATTACAGGCACTTAGTGAAGTTTATCAAACTGAAAGATGGTCCCAAATAATAGAAACAAGTGTTTTTATTTTAGAGGAATTTGATTCACATAAAAATTAACAATTTCCTTTAATATTTGCAAAGCATGTTTAAATTGTTCAGATTTCAATGGATTTGTATCATAAAAGAGCTCCTTCTAAAACATCCAATTTTTTACTACAGTTTAGCACGAGGTTTGCAAAACATTAAAATTTAAGACACAAAAGGGACATCAAAACAACATTCATTTTCATGTGCCTCAATATATATCCATCTTTTGTGCCATTCACGTTCTTGCATGACTGTAATTTGTTGTATTTGGAAGTTTAATAATTTTTATGGGATGTGATTTTTCTGATGGAGCACAGAACCATGGATTAGGAAAGCCAGGATGTTCACCCATCCTTAACTTCTTTTCTTGAATCTGGTCACTCCAACTGCTTTCTGTACCTCACTGTACTGCCTTGTGCAATCAGTACCACTCAAAGAAGTATCTTAATGCAGACCCTACTATTATATATAATTTTAATAACTCAGTAAGGCACTGCATGGATGCCAAGGGTCTCTGTTCTGTTGTGGATATCATCCTTAATAATGGTTGTCAGCAAAATAAAAAAGTCCTGATGATTGAAATAGAACTAAATTCCTGGTTTCCTAAATTTCTGATTATAATCATGACCACAAAAGTAAAGGTCTTTGGGGATAGGCAGGTAGAACTGAAAGTATTTTTAATTTTTTTTTTCTCTTTTCTTTTTTTAAATGTGGCTCACCTTGTTCTGCCTCCATTCCAGGAAAGTCTGGACAGGAGGCAATCACTTTGTCATCTGTAATGGATGGAATGGGCAGCTTTTAACTCACTGAGTGGCTGCTGTAGTTATCCAGCCTGAGGAATATCTGAATCTTGGGCTCAAAAGTACAGTTGATTAACAAGGAAAGGAAGAATTAAGACCAAAGTAACCCTTCATTCCTTGTTTCCCAGGGTGTACTCAGGATATTTTCAAGTCAGGAAAACCTACCCAGTTCTGGTTTGGGCAATTCAAAGTTTAGCCACTTCTTATTACACCAAACAAAATAATTTTCCTCTTCTTAGATCTTGCTGGTGTTCCACTCAGTATCTGTGTAAACAGAGCAGTGCTGATAAATTACTTATAAAAAGAGGAGGATTTTGACCACAAGGTGCCTTTTTGTGTTTTCATGGGTAAAAGCTGAACTCTAATTGGATAGCAAAGTTCTTCTAGAGACAATAAAGGCACAAAATATGAAGGAAGTAGTGCAGACTCAGGAGATTTCTCACACAAGGAAGTGCTTTGCAGCATTAAAAATGGCCTTGTCCTGTGCTGAAGTGCCACTCATTTCAACAGATGTTTTTCATTACAGTCCAAACCACCAAAATTGTTGAGAAAAGACTTCTCAATTTGTAACTACTATGATCTATTAACAGTTATGCTGGTTTATTATTAAAGTTTAATTTACATTACAAAAGTATTGAATTTTTTGGTCAAATCATGTTGTGTATTTGGGCCACAGAATTCGAAAACATGGTCAGCTATTGATGGGATGCTGATGTCTTAGAACAGGTAATATATGGAAACTGTTGGCTGCAGTTTTCTACTGTTAAACTTGTCACATGGTCTCACAGTGCACCCTCTCTATAAACTCCTTCATATCTATTCTGAAATCTTCCAGTGTAATAAGGTGGACAAGTCAACCTCAGAGACATTTTTCCAAGGTTTTTCATTTAATTTTCCTCGTTGTTTTTATGGTTTTAATATCATAATATGCTGCATGTCATGCCATTGGTTACTTTAATAGCATGTCTCATCGTGAATTTAATTTTCAACTAAATAATTAACTCATCATCAGGTTTGCAGACGTCCAGGTATTTATTAAATGTGTCCTGTTATATTTTATGTGTACTTGTTCTTGCTTTAACAAAGTCATTTCCATTTCCATGGATGTGAATTTTGGTTCAATTTGACTGATCTAATCTTTGCTTAATTTCTCTGCAGCCAACAAATTACGCCAATCCAGTATATGCAAAGTTATACGTGGATGGACAAAACTGTCGAAACTCCTTAGCAAGTGTTGATGAAAGAAGAGAACTTCTTCCAAAGAAAATAGATATTGGGATAAGGGAGACTGTGGCATAATCTGCTGTTACCTTTTATACTCTGTATAAATGTATAAAATATAAGGATTACTTTTCTATGTACCAACAGTATTATAATTGTTTTGGCATCAGCATTACCTCTGTTTTTCGTTTGGTTGATTGTTTTCTGGGTTTTTCCTTTTGCTGATGACTTTTGACTGACCATTTGTAAGGTATTTTTATGAAAAAGAAACTGCACTACGGTACAATTTACAACAATGCTGCTGAAATAACACACCTTTAAATTTGTTAAAATGGCAAACAACATATTCGTTTGTAGCGTGAAAATGAGCAATCTATTTTCTATGAACTTTTTTGGTTCTACTTAATCGATGAAGATGGTATCTGCACTTTTTCATTATGTAGTCTGGAAGCTGTAGTACAGTGTGTAATTTTGTTTATTTTAAATGGTGAAAGAATGATTGAATGGTCTACTCTCTTCTTTGTGCCCATTAGAACTTCTCTTCAGATCCTGATGAAGTTAGATAACTTTTCACAAACAAACATAACTTGCTTTTAAATTAGCTTTAGGTTGCCAAGAAGTAAGCAAGACTATAGAAGTGAAACATCTAATGATCTGCATGAACACAATGATTATGTTTCAGAAATTCAGTGACTGTACATGATATACTAAACATATATACCATGTAAACAAGCTTTGTATTTATTAAAACCTTATAGAACATAGTAACGATATATCTTGGAAGCTGAAACCTTACTTGCTGTGGGACAAAGCATCCGAACTCCAACAGTCCTGTAGGACAGTAGCCACCCTAGAGCACAAGAGGGCATTGCCTACACATGCTTTACATGTTTATTCACTCAATCACACGCAGGACCTATGGATCAATAACTCCCCAGAACATACAGAGCAGTAGGGAAAAAGCCAGACCCCAAAATTTAAGCACACTCAGATGATCACGGCATTCGGTTTTGACAATCACAAAAAAAACACCCCCTTGCACCTGTTTAGAGATATTAAAGGATCCAAAACACAGCAGTTTCTTTAAATTAAGGTAAACTGTGGTATTGTGGAGGTAGAAGGAACCAAGCCTCATGTTAGTGAAACCTTAGCAAAGCCCAAGTTTCAGTAGTCTGGGTTCAAGATGAAAGTCCAAGTTCCAAAAGTGAAAAGCATCAGTATCAGTTTCCCAGCATTTCTCTGACCTGGTCTGTTTTCTGTTGTTGCTGAGAGGCAAAAATCTGACTCACCTTTTTTAATTTTTGATGGAAATAAAGAATACAATTACTTTCAGGTTTGAACTGAATCAAAATATTTTATACATAACTTTAAAGGCACAAAAGACGTATTCACACATACACTGTGGAGGACTCTTCCTTCCTCTGCTAGACATGACTGACTTTTAGCTATCATAATATATTAACCTAACAGATTAAATATGTTTGTGGTTGCTCTTTATTCCCTTTGTACAAGCATTACAAAAATAACTGCTGTTTTATAAGAGATTTTTGTTGTACTATTGTGCATGCATACTACCTATTTCTAAACTTTGCCATATTGGGGCCTTTATAAAACTCTTGATTTATGTAATACTAGTGCAATTTTGCTTGAACAATGTTATGCATATCATAAACTTTTTCAGGTTCTTGTTTAAGTACATTTTTTTAAATTGAACAGTATTTTTCATTTTGGTTATAATAGTCATTTTGCCTATGTTTCTACAATGAAGTGTTAAATACTTTATAAAAAAAAATTGTTGACTGATTTATTTAAATGAAAATCTACATACTTAATTCAGTGTGTTGACTAATTTTTAAATTTAACTTATAAAATGAAAGCTAAAGAAAGAGCAAATTGAAGAGAAAGAACATTACTTTGTACAAATGGCGAAATCCCTTTTCTTAATGAAAATTTTTGCTTTTTATACAAATTCTATTTGAATGTTTTAGCAGCTCTGCACGTGTTTGGATGACTTAGGTGTATAGCTGTATATTAATGTCAATAGAATTTAAAGCTATTATTTTTTCTATAAAAATACTGTATTAAATAGTTTCATACCACACAGCTACGATTCCACAGGTTCTGCCTTTGTTCTGCTGACATCATCAGGGATGGATTAGGCCCTCATTTTTTATTTTTTTTTTTNNATTTTTTCTATAAAAATACTGTATTAAATAGTTTCATACCACACAGCTACGATTCCACAGGTTCTGCCTTTGTTCTGCTGACATCATCAGGGATGGATTAGGCCCTCATTTTTTATTTTTTTTTTTCACAATTACAGTTGTTATGAGGCATAAGTAATTGAGCATTTCAGAAACTTTACCATTCATTTTCTGGCAGAGAATCTCTTATCTTCAAAATTTAAGTAGATCTAAATTTTATCTGCTGGGTATAGAAATAACGAAGTTGAAATCATGAATTCTTACATCAGCCTGAGGAATTTTATTTATTGTGATGTCTCAGTTTCCATTCAGTGAGACTTTTTTTTTTTTTACTTTACACTTGCTTGAGAGCAAATTACTTTATAAAAAATAAATGTATTTCCTTATAAAAACACAGTGGATGTTAGTGGAGCTATTAAATATTGGATATTAGATCAGAACGAGGTCATAAGTATGTAGGCAGAATTTTGATGGAAATACTGAGCTCTACCACTGCCACAGTTAAAAATCTTTGAATTGCACTTAGGTGTAAGAATCCACAATGGATTTTTGTTGTTNAAGGTTCTCCACAGAACTGTTTCCACAATCCTTTAACAGCCCCAGAATCCCCAGGTGGGCAGAACACACAAGGAGCTGAAGGGTGAAAGGCTCAGGACCTGATCAGTTACTCACATGTGCATCCTCATAAGTTCAGTAAAATGCTTTTGGGCAGGAAATTCTATGAAGTTTTACAAGGGGCAAGAAAAATGCTTAACTTCTTACATTCTCAAAGCCTCTTTGCTGTTACTAGTGGCACAGATTCATGTTTTTTAAGTTGAAATGAGCTTAAAATTAAAAAAAAAAACTGGCTGCATCACTGGTTAAAGCACCTGTGTTTTCAGAGTGTAGTTGCAAGGCTCTTCCTGGTTGCTTTCCTGTGAAGGCATTCAGTGGACATTGATGTGAAATGCCAGTTCTGTACAATTCCCCAGAATTCATCAGGGTGGTATTTTTCTTCCACAGTGCCAATGATTTTTCTTAGCAATGTGAAGCCCTTTGTGGGTTCCACAAACAGCAGGTATTAACATTTTTTAGGGAAATTGAACTTTTGATCACCCTAACCCTGAAATGCACTGTTCATTGATTTAGTGCTGTAAGGCTAAGGAATATCCACATTTTCATTCAATATACAACAAAAATGCATGTGAGTTTGGAGGGGCTCCATCACAAACTAGGTTCTAAAATTCTTTGCTGAATGGAGAATCTCTATGCAAGACATAAAAAAAGGATTTGTTCAAAATTTTCTAGTTCTGTCTAGTTCTGATTTTTGTTTTAATTTCCCCACAGAGGTTATTCTAGTTTATTTACACACCAGTGCAGTGGAGTCCCTGCCAGGGGATCCACCTTTTGGTCTATACAAGAGTTTGCATAAACTCTAAATGATGACTTCTAAATGAAGTTCTAAATGGCAAATTGAGATGGGTGGTGCTCTTGTCCTCTGAGTAGTCACTCCACACCACTGAGACTGCCACCATCAAGGCAGTCCTGTTGATAAACACACTAGGAAGCACACCTGAGAATATTTATTTTGAGAATATTTCTTTTGCTGTGCATTTTCTAATTATTTCTTTCTCATTTCTAAGACAGCCATGGTGTTTGATGTTTGCAGAAGGAAAACTCTGTAGTGGAATGCCTTTAAAATTTCTACCCCAGTCTATTACCTAGCAGATTTCTGAGAAACTCCCAATGTAGCAGCAGTTGGTTTATTTTTATTAGAATCAGTGCAGTCATATGCATTAATTGAATTGTGAATGTGCCTAATGTATCAGAAGAGAGCCAAGTAGCTTCTCGTGCATCTCCTTTTTGGAGATGATATAGGGAAGCAATGTCAGTGATGATGAAAGGTCCTCAGGGTTGTTGGCCTTAAAAGTAAAGACATTTTTCATGTGGAACAGGCAGACCAGCAATGAATCTTGTCTGCCCAGCCCTGAGCATCTCTGCAGAAGTGTTGAAGCATTTGGAATTTTTAAGTCTTAGATGGACAGAAGGATGGCTGATGGGAGGAAGGATAATTTATCATCCTGGGTCACTAATTTATCACTTACTATCTCCACATGTGAAATACAGATCTGATGGAAGTAAGGGTTTCTCATTTAGTGCCCATATTTTAAGGTGACAAAAAAGAGGAAAAAAGCAGAAGGAATCTTTTTGCTTCCCTGTGCCAGCTGCACATCACTTGGTTTGTGTTGTGCCTCTCCTGACCTCTGACAGGGATGTTCAAAGTCAAACTTGTATAGAGTATATGTATATGCTGGCCTCAAAGGATGTTCAGTGAGGTTTCCCTGGAAGGAAGATAATGATACTGCTGACCCCCACTACTGCTACTAAGCCTACTAATGATCTATTTTTCTGGTACAAGAAAATAACTTTAAAATACATGGATATGTACATATACACAATGTGTATAGTATCAGAACTCATCTGTCGTTACTTAGAAGTTATTTTCATAGGTGTGTAGAAAGGAAGGTCTGAAACTACCATGAAAACTCCAATGAAATATTAATTTAGGGTTACTGCTAAAGCTCATTTAAAGTATTTGTTCATCCTGGAGAGAAAACAAACAAACAAAAAGGTCTATAGAAGCTGGTCACTGACTTTTTCTTAAAATATTTCTTAAATAAAAAATTTTGAATGTTATGAGAGTTGTCACCTCAGAAGATTTCAGGAAACAAGCTGTGTAGTCCAACAGTTTCTCACTGTTTGTGATGTGGTGAGGCACAGGCAGTGTTCTGTCACGTGAGCTGGTGTTTGGTGACTCCTTACTGATAAACAGAATGAGGTGAACCTGTGAAGATTCATGCTGAAGAGATGACCTGCTCAACAGGTGAGTGCCCAGGCACCTAGATGACTCAAGGGGTTGGCAAGGATTGCACTTGGAATGTGTTCACACCTGGTGATGTTTAAATCTGGTGCCCTGTGTGTGTGAGCTGCTCTGTGACTGAGCTCTGTGAAGACCAACTCCAAAATCAGGGCAGGAGCCACGATGGACCTGCTCTGTCCAAAGAGCAGCAGCCAGTGAGAGCACAGAGTTTTAATTCCATTGATTAATTCCATTAATTCCTGAGGTTTGGCATCCCCCACAGCTAACAGGGTACCCCAGGTGTGGAGTCCTGGTGTAACAAAAGCAGGAATGAAGCTCTGAGGAGCACGAGGCTGCTGGGTGTGAGAGCAGGGACACCTGAAGGAGAAATGCAGCAGGAGCATCAAGTGGAGCTTTCTGCCTTCCACCTCAGCCCTCATGGTGTGCTGGGGACATCACACACTGCCTTTCCTTCCTCCATTCAGAGAGTGTGGTCAGGTATGCCCAGAGCTGCCCAACAGAAATTCTGCACACTTGGTGAAATATATGGCATTAACTACTTAATTAAATCAGGAAGTGCCCACAGAAATGTGCATAGAGCAGCTATAGTTATGCTGTTACTTGGAGGTGTTAAGAGGTCCATAACCAATTTTTTTTTTAAAAGGAAATTTAGAAGGAAAAGGAAGTTCAAGTAATATTCCCACATAACTGGGAAGGAGGTCTGCCATGTCTTATCCATGAGGAGAGATGTCCTTCAGGAAGAATAAAACAAGATGGGATGAGTGGTCTGGTTTCTATGTAAGGTTAAGGTTGCCCTTCTGCAGGCATGTCTGTAGTTCTGGACATCTCTCTTCTCCTCCTACTCACACAAAAATGTCACTTGTGCATATTCTGCACTTGTGTGTACACTTGTAAATGTCAAACTTTAAAAGTCTGGACTTTGCTGCTTTTCAGAGCAGAGTGCACTGGGGAGTAAAGCTGGGTGGTTCTAAGGTGTCCAGTGCATCCTCCAGAGATCAGATTTGTTGGACTAGCAATGCTGAGTGTCTGTCCTTACTTCAGGAGTCACAATATTCCAATTAGAGCCCCTTGGCAGTCAGCTGAACTTCTTTTATGTAGTAAAAAAGACTGTACCAGGATGCTTTGTACAGCAGAACCAGAGTCACTGTGCACTAAAAGCCATGTGTGAGCTCCCCAAGGTTGGTGTGCAGCCCCTGCTCCCCCAGGCTGGAGATCCCATGGACTTTTGGTGTCCTTTCCAGGGCTGTGGTGAGCCACAGTGGTACAAACAAAACCCATCTACCCTGGAGGGCTTTGTAGCCCAGTATTCAGTTTGAAAACTGGTCTGTCATAAAGAGAAGGACTTTCTTCAGGATTTGTCTGCATGTGCATGATTGGGTTCAGACCTTGCTCTGCCCTGATGTGTCTTATCTGACACTGTTCAGAAGATGTCAAGCCTTTTCTGAAGATCTGTGATTGTTTTTTGCATACATTCAGCTATTTTAATCATCTTAAAATTCCTGAAATCCTAGTAGTTAATTGCCCTGAAAAGTATTTTAATGTAAATTTTTCTACAGTTTTAGCTTTAGTTCATTTTTTCTAGTTTGTTTCCTACTTTGCAGAATCAGATATATTTCTCCCCTATTCTTAATGCACATGGATAAAATAAAACATAATGCCTAATTTGAGATTGCTATTTTATATATATATACTACCACAGTTGTATCTGACAGGATTAAGTTGTGCTTTTTTCTGCTTAAATTAAAACATTAATGTAGCTTTCAGTGATAGGTACTAAAACATCTTTATAAATATTTGAAAAGACGCCGTTCAATGAACTGTGCAAGACAGGAGGCTGACCTCGCACAACTAATTAATTACCACAATCAGAGGAACTCCAGACAAAGTACCCTCTCCAGCAATTTGAAAGGTAATTAACATTCATGTCTCGGAGAAGTCACTTGACTGCCAATTATGATTAAATATGCAAGGGCACGGGGACACTGCGAGTGGAAGAGCTGAGAGTGACCCCTGGGTACGGTGGCAGAGGTTGGAAAGCAATGCCAGGCACTGGAAGGACTGAGGGAAGTAGGGATTGCACATCCTTGTGTCCCACTCATGGGCTCAAGGACCACCACCACCACTTTAGACCAACAGAATTCTTAGCTGGATATTTGCCAGACTGGATCATGCTGGACAGTTACAGTGGTCCATAATCCTAACCAAAATATTATCTAGCCAGTTTTAAGAATATCTGGCAAATTATATGATTGCTCTCATGCATTTTGTTATGAAATCAGAAAGCCTTAAAGGATTGAACAGCATCTCTTGTCATTGAAAAAGTCCGAATTAAGCACATCTGACTGGACAACAGTGTCCTTCTTTAAGGAATATCAAAACTGAAACAAACTATGAAATTACTTTAAAGGGTCTATGATCAGCAGGGCAAACCTCTTTTCTGTACTAAAAAGTTCATACATCCATTACAATTTATGTCTACTGCTATAAGTGTTTTAAAACATAAATAGCATTTCAGTATTAGAAAATAACTTAAAGAATTTCTTTAGACTTTTAGAAAATATTCTTTTTTATTAAATGAATATTTTAATGAAGGAATAAAATAATTTAGGGTAACAAGCACATTAGCAGTAAATGAAACAGCAAATCATTCACCATAATGAAAATGTAATTGAAAAGCAGCAATCATATTGTCTGTTTAAATAGCCATATCCCATAAATACAGTATGACAACCTGGATCTTGCCACATAACCCTGTATCACATCCTATTTTTGTCAGCATCATTATTATCAGAACAATTGTTACAGTCCACCAAAGAGAAAAATGCTGAGGTCAGTCACCCCGAGGCCACCCCAGGGTGGTTAATTGCTTCCATGTCAGCCAGGAACAGGCAATAACCCATGAACATTGAAACTCCATTGCAGTGCTGGGTCAAGTGTGTTTATTTGTAGAGCTTGATGTAAAATACAAAAGTTCACTGAAAAGGACACTTTGCCCTGAGAGGAGTCGGTGACTCTCTGAAGGGGAGGGGATGGGAAACGTTGTCCTTCACTGGGACAAGGAGCAGTTAATTAGTCCATCAGGACAGGAGATGTTTCTTGACCTAATAAAGCAACAGTTGTGTCTCAGAGGAAGGGAAATGAGGCCCTCCTTAATTAAAAAAAACACCTACACAGTCTTGTAAGGGCAAGAGAGCGAGATTAGATCTGGGACGAGCCTTTGGGGAACTCAACATCTGCTTGGCTCCATGAACAAGGGCTGTGAGAGGGAACTGTCTCCAGAGGAGTGCAGCAAAAGGATGGAGACTCCAAGAGGTACAAGGAAAGCTACATGTAAGTTACATAAAATTTAAAAAAAAAGAGAGGAGAAAAGTGAAATTGATGATGTGGAGGTGTTTGTTCATTCACAGCTATGTGGAGTATTTTAAATGTGGATGTTATGAAGAAATAATTCTGTTTAGATTTTCCCTTAGCTGGCTGATGGATCTTTGAGGGATGTCAAAGTCCAGGATAGTAACTCTGCACAGGAAGTTATGGAAAATGAGTCTAGTGAGTAAAACACCTTAATATATCAGATGGAATCCTTTTAATTCTTGTTTTTGGCTATTTCAGAGAGTATCTGTATATATAGGTACTATGTGTCTCCAGAGTCTGTAGGACTCAGTTACTGGAAGCCTCTTATTTCTTAGATTGTTTTCAACCTTTCCTTATTCCTATTCCAAAGTACTCAAATGCAATTCTATTTCTTTAATGTTTTCATAGGGTCATTTACTTCTTTCTCTCTGGCAGGTTCAAAAAAGTCAGGGAAATTAACTGGATTTCCATGGGTACAGATATATGAAATATAGTTCTTTGTACAGAGCTGTTCCTTTTATTTATACTTCCTGCAATTTTAGAGTTCGAATTGCAGTTTACAAACTTGTGGTGTTTTGGAAGAGTTGAATGACAGAAAAATGGAATCATACTCATTACAGAAACCCTGTGGACAGCACCGAGGGAGGGAACAACTTAATTAAGAATAACAAATACAGAATCACAGGGCTTGACAGTACCTTGGGGGTCTTCTTGCCCTCTCCATGTTTCCCTAACAGCATCAGCTGTAGCTCAGCCAGCCTCCATAGGCATTTCTCCAGAATTTCTGAGGAATGACAGCAATGTCCTTAAACAGCGCATTTCAGCATTTGCTGTCCTTTTCTTTCCTTTTATTTTGTTTTGATCATGCATATGTCTCAGTTTCCACCACTGAGGTTTAAAGCTGCTTGTTCTCATCCATCATGGACAAATTATCCTACTTTACACAGCCCTGAGGAAAGTGAAGAGGTAAAATGAAGCAGAGGTGACCCCTTTGTGGTGGGCACATCCTGGACCTTTGTGAGCACAGAGGGTCCTGCAGGAATGTCCTCTCCAACCACACCTGGGGCAGCACAAAGGCCACGGCTCTCTCGTCCTCTTTCACTGCACCTCGTGGTCAGTGCATGGCTGAGGGGGAGGGATTCATGGAGGTCTTTGCTTTCTGTCTCTCTGAATTGTCACTTCACTGCTTGTGAATCTGAAATCTGGCTCTGTGAGTGAAGACATGCATTGATCCCCTGCTGATGCCAGGCACCATCCGTAAGGAGCTAACCCTCAAATTGGATTGGTGCTGTGAACACCATCTTCATATTTCAGCAGAGAAAATCTCCCAACAAACAAGGCTGTATCCACACCTCTGCAAAGTTCTGGGCATCAGAGAGCCATGCAAGGAGTATTTACTACATCTAATAAGCTGGGTTTGATCCCTGTAGGTTGCTTTGAACCCTGGATGTTCTATGATTCCATGATAATTCATTATAAGAGCAAGATTTGTGCCTACAAAACATTCTCAATCAATTCTGCTGGAGAAACCTCTGAGCCTTGTTGGGTTGAAGGAAGGTCTGTGCTGGTAGAATGAAGAAGAAACTTTCTTCAGATGACATTTCAAATAGCTGGAGTCTTGCTATGTTCCCAGGTCCTCTAGTGAGGTGGGAATTTTTGTTGTTTGGGATTCCTCTTACCTAGCCATTATTAGCTGCTAAAAAGAGGATTTCAGAAACCAGAAAATAAGGCAAGAGAAGTGAGCACCAGAGAGCAATCCCAGGAAAGCCCTGACCCCATGTTTCCTTCATGAAGGGCAGGAAAATGTTTCTGTGTGAAGTCTGTAGGTGTAAAAGGCATTGGGTCTGTTCTGTGCAACTGCAACGAACACTCCCATTCTCTCTCCAGTTGGTTTCAGCAGCCCTTGACTTGAGCCCCAGCTCCTTCCTCTCACTCTTCACCCTTGTCTCCAGGCTCTCTGGCCCCGAGGAATTGAAATTCTGCCATTTCTCCTCCTGATGGCTCTTGAATTCTCTCTCAGCTCCACTCTGTGCTGACCTCCTCTGGGCACCAGACTCCTGGGCTCCAGAGGATGGACATCTCAGCAGGCTTGGCCAGACTGGCTCACTTCCCTCAGGGCTCATGAGACCCTTACCAAGTAGTGAGGTTCATGAAAAGTTATATTTCTAAAGGATGCACAGGGAAATGGACGTTTATGATAATCAGGATATCTCCTTCAGTTTTCTTTGCTGTCACTGCATAGAAATTTTTTGTTTCCACTGAAAACTCTGTCTGACCTAACCTAGAGCAGCCTTGCAAAGCAAAGTGCTCCATTTTCCTACGTTTTTCCCCCCTGTAATTTCAGTTTTGATTGCTTTTAAGAGTCCTCTGTATCTGTTCTGCTTGCTAAGCTGGGAGAACATGGCAGCAAT
This sequence comes from Notiomystis cincta, assembly GCA_013398075.1. Lineage (NCBI taxonomy): Eukaryota > Metazoa > Chordata > Aves > Passeriformes > Notiomystidae > Notiomystis > Notiomystis cincta. Next base: position 122,780 of record VZRX01011992.1, read on the forward strand.
CACGACAGAGATGGATCTGCTTTACTTGAATCTGCTCATGGTGCTGTTTAGCTTCCTATTTGAATATCAAAATCACTTTTGTGTGTATTTCTTGTGTCAGTGTGAGATGTGGTAACACTGTTTTTTAGGAATTTTTAGGAATTTCAGAATATTTGAGACTATTGTGCTACAGAAACACATGGATTTTATTAAGTCCAGCTACATGGGTAGGAAGAGAATTTATGATTTTCATAGCCTGGTCTCATGTAATTAAACTTCTAATAGGAAATGGATATTTACATAACCTGCTCTTTAGGAGTGCTCTGAATCCTAAATTTGCCAGGAACAGGGCATTTATTGTGATATAAGTGACATGTATTCAGTGTCCATTGCTTTCCTTAGATGATGGCAAAGAAAAATGCCACTCATAGTAACTAAACAGCTTTACTCATGAAGCATTGCAAGCATAGAATTTTAATCTAATCTACTTAATTATTTTATCAACATGCTTTAAGATGATTAAATCAGTTTCTTTATGCTCTAGGATTTAAAATCCCTTCTCTGGATGTTTCCTGTGTGAACCTGCAGTTCATCCAGTGTGTGTGTGAATGTACAGTGGAAATTAAAGTCTGTTCAAAATTCTGTGTAGCAAACCTGCTCCTTAATGACAGGATTTTTTTTTTTTTTAGGTTCACTGTGCAGTCAGGGAATATGAGTTTGTTTTTTTATTCCTGAACCAAGTTTACTGCTGAAGGTAGCAATGTAGTTCACACTACAGCATAAATCTGCAGGCTGAAACCCATGTAAGAACACAAAGTATTGCTATTGAGAGTACTCAAGTGAAAAATTTGAAAAATTGTGTATTTTAAAGTGCTTGTAAAACCCTGTTGCCCTATGGATACAGGCCCCTTGTTTACTTTCATTTTTCAACCACCATAACAATAATGTCACTGCAATGAACATTGTTTGGACACCGCTGGTGGGCGTCTGGATGTGAAATGATGGTCACGGGCCAAAGGCCAGGAAGAAATAAGAGCCATCACTCTGTCAGAGCAGCACCATCTTCCCCACAAAGCCTGGAGAAATCCTTGTTTTCCCAATGTACACCTCAGGACATTCCATGATTTAATGCTGCCAGTAACAGCCTGGACGTTTCCTGGGCCCTTCGTGCACTGACGGAGCTTTCATTGCTGTCCTATAAAAAGTGTTGGCCAAAGGGCAGGGGCTGGCACTGCCCCACCCCTGGAGCTGGGCTTGGACAGCACACACACCAGAATTTCACAGGAGAGAGTTACAAACTGGCCTCTACTTTCCCATCTTCATTTTCAGTAGCTTCTGCTCCTGAGAGTATTTTATAAATTCAAAGTGCATTCAGAATATTTCGCTAGGAAAACATGCTGATCTAAAGTGAGCACTTAGATTTTAGCCAAGACTACAATATATAGAGTATATCTGCTGGAAGGAGGAAAAATCCAGTTCTTGGGAGACAGAGAGAATGTAATTAACTTGAGTTACATCACTTACTGCTGTATTCATGGGCCCAAATTCAATTCTCTTTGACATACCTTTTAAAAAAAATCCATTGTTATGAAAAGTAGAGTTCAGCTTCACTACTGAAACTCATTTTGAGTTGCTGATTTTCTCTGCACTTTAAAGTTCAGTACAGAATGGACAGGGAGCCCTGCTTGGTTCCTGAGCCTGGAGAACTTGGGCTGAAAGCAGCACAGGGTCATTGATCTGTGTCTCTTCCTTGGAACCCATCCTGCCCCCTCACTTCTCCTGGCATAAACAGATGGTTTTATCTTCCTTCAGCATTCAGGATCCTATACAAATAATAATGTTTTATGTATGTTATCCATTCATGAGGGATAATTAGCATTGTCAATTAGCCTCTTGTAATCTTCTTTTGTCTTTGCTGTCAATCCTCTGACCTGTATGCAGCTTCCATTGTATTAAATTGCACTATTTTATCATATATTTATTATATTATGTTATATTATATTAATTATATTATTTACAGTTCTCAGCTGATATTTTAGGTAGAATTCCCCTAATTTAATTCCCTACACTGTTCATCACATAGGTGCAGCTGGGAAACATGGTGGTGCCACTTAAGAGAGAAGAGAATTTCAGAACAAATATTTTTCCTCACCACCTTTTCCATGTGGGCTGTGTGTGCCCAGATTCATGTAAAACTTCTGCAAGTGTGGGACTCTCAGTGACCAACCTGAACTGTGCTCACAAGTTCTGGGCGTGGCACAGCAGAGACAGAGCAGTGGGAAGGCACAGCTGGAGGCACTCGCAGGGAGAGGGTTAATTGTGCCTAATGAACCAGCCAGGTGGAAATCAAAATATTCACCCACACCCAGCTTTAGCTCTCCATGACCCTGGTAAATTGTCCTGTAAAACTCTCTGCTGAGGAATAAAGGCTGCAGGAGGCTGTTTTTGATGGCAGGGTATTGGGAAACTCATATAATGCACCTCTGGCTTTGCTACTGTTCTTCCTTTGTCTGTACAAATAAGTTGGGGTGAGGCACTTTGCTGTTGTGTGTGTGTGTCCTGAGTGCCACACAGCACGTCTGGCTGCTGCTGGCAGGGGTGGCTGCAAGCTGCAAGCTGTGGAAGCCAGGTGCTCTCACAGTGAGAGTAATTTTCAGCTCTGGAACAGCTTTTGTATGTCTAAAACCCAACAGTGAAATGGAAGAGGAAAAAATAAACTGCAACAAAATGAGTGTGTTATAAAGCATTTTACTCACTTTTGGAGGCTCAGCTCATGTCTGCTCCACAGAGCAGCCTCTCCCCAACCTCCCTCTTGACCACAGCCACCTTTGCTGAAGAAAATTCATCTGCCCGTGCCCGTGCACTCGCTGCTCCTGCTCTGGGGAAGGTAAGCCCAGCAAACTGTCCTTTTTGGAGCAATAATACCTGTGACTCTGAGGTGTGCTTACAGCAAATATCTCCTGTGCCAGTTTAAAACCCCCAGACTTCACTGTTTAATCAACTGCAAAAGCTGTTTATTGCTTTCAATACATGAGTGTCTCAATGCTGTGCTTTAATTAACTGCGTCGGCCTTGGCTGTCATTCGACACAGCTTTTATTGGAAGAGATGTTCAATCCTGTCTTTCATAACTGTGTCTTAAACACACTGTACTGAACTCTTTTAGGCAGTGATTAGTTTCAATCAGCTGTCTTTTATTCCTTTCACATTCACCCACAGGCAGCCTCATTAAAGTCCACACAACTTTCCTGTGCTGTGACTTCTCCCAGCTCCTTGGCCAGAGTGGGGGAGCTGTGGCCCAAATCTGTTTGCTCCTCTCCTGGAGAGCACTCCCGGGGCTGATCTTCACCCAGCCAACCTTCTGCTGGGGTTACTGCAGCTCTCTGAAAGTCACCTCATGCTGGGGAGCCCCAGCAGTGATTCCCACAGCATTAGTGCAGTGTCAGCCCTGAGTGCACCTGAGAGGTTGCAAATTCCTCCAAAGCTGTTTTGGCCTTGCCACTTTTCCCACCTTGCCCTGCCTGGAGATCCATAACCATGTTCCTAACTCCTTTCTCCTTTTCCTTTGTCCATGCCTAAGGCATGGTTGTGTTGCCCAAGGCTGCAGTGGCTGCAGCACCCCAGACAAAGCAGCCTGTGCTCCACTCTCCTCCCTGCCACTGCTGTGTCCTCCTGGCTGCACTTCATCACTTGGGATGTCATCTTCCTGGCTTTCCAGCCTGATTTAACCAACTACTAACCCACCAGTGCAATATTTTTTTTATTCCTCTTTTATATTCTTCTTTATAAATGTTAGGTTAGAGCTTTCTAATTTTACTGTTGTGGATCCTTGGAGAGTTTTTGGAAGGGAATGAGATATATTTCTCTGTTGCTTTAGCCAGAAGCAGCTAGAAATCTGGAGGTGACATAGCTGAGCTCCTTTCCTCCCCTCCAGCCTTGTCCTGGGGACAGGCAGTGCTTGGTGTCTGAGGAGCCCCTAAACACCATCACCCTTCAGACCCACATCCTGATCCCTGGAAGGCTCCAGTCCCACCTCCCTTGCAGAGCAAAACTACTGAATTATCCACTGACAGAGCTGCTCTCCTGTCTCCATTACCCCTGTGTTTGTTTTTCTTTATTTCCCCCTTCTCCTTGGCATTTTAGACACTTTTATTTGACAGCTAACACAGCCCAGCTCTCCATAGGTTAAACAACGTGGCCACTTTTCTCTTCACAGCTATTAGTTAAATATTTAAGAGAATTTAAGTAGCAACCTGAGGCTTTTCTGTAGATCACTTCCAAATATGTGTTGTCTTCTTTAGCACACAGACTGAAATCTCTCCCACCAGAGCATCCCACCCCACCACACTGCCCACCCTCAGGAAGGGCACCCAGCTACCAGAGTAGGAGGAAACTAAAGCAAAAAAATAAGCAAACAAAGAAAAAAAAAAAAAGGAAAGAAAAAAAAAAGATAAACAACACAAAAAACGTACTTTCTCTCTGCCCCCAAACTGCTATAGGTTCCTGGCTTTTGTGTTCACTGGTGAGGCTGAGTCAAGGCACACACCTGTGAATGTTCTCCAGGGCTTTTGTCTCAGTGTGAATTTCTGCTTTGGGCTGCCTCAACATTACAGATCTCTAAATAGAGGATTGGACATTATTGGAATAAATTTACCCCCACAGGAGAGACCTAGATGGAAGGTTGTAAGGAGAATATTTAGTACAGAAATGTGCACTCCTGATTCTATTGCTGTTGTGATTGTGCCTGAAGTTTTCACATCATTTTCAGTTCCTTTTGGGAGATGCTGTGAGACTCATCTTTCTCTATACTGTTATTTATTGATGAAACTGGCTTGAACTACCTTGAAAGGGTCATGCATTTATATTTAACATTTAATTGTTTGCTATTTTCTCGGGCCATTGGAAAATGATGTATTTTCATATGTCTGTGATACCCACTGCAAACTTAGACACTATCACTTGTAATAGGAAAAACAAACAAACAAAAAGAAAAATCAGTCTTTCCTTTTTTGTCTTTATTATTCTAGAAGTGACCAAATCCACCAAGCTGTCAGCTGTTTATGCTCAGGAGCCTTAATACCAAACTGCCCCAAAGAGCTCACAGAGAAAGATGGTCCAGAAGCTGTCAAAATGGCTCATTTAGTGAGGAGATGAACTGCTTGTGGGAAAACCTTGCCACTAAATGGTTTCCTGTAAAATCCTAATGGCAGATATGTGGATATTTGGCCTTACTCCAAGGGCCACACATCCTAAAGTCGAGATTGGGAGTATTTTGAGACAACATATTAATGCCAGTGGGAGGGTAGGGATGACACATTTTATGTCCTTTCTGGAAAAAAAATTCTCTAGCCTAGGTGCAGGCTACTATTAAGAAAGGAGAAAGGAATTTTCTTCTTCTTCATATTTGTTTATGGTGTCTCTCCTGTGTTCCAGTGAAAGCAGAGCAAAACTGGCAGGTTCCAGCTGCAAGAGCTGGTGGAGGTGCAGCCTGCCCCACTGCTGCCACCACATCCCCAGGCTGTGCTAGGCAGGAGTGCTCTGAGAAAAGGGTCAGCTCTGGGCCCTGGCCTCTCCCTCCCTCACAGCTGAAATCCACTGGGTTTGTGGCTCGTCCTCCCTTGCCAGCACACCTCAGGTTTGCTTCCCCACACTTTCACTTCACTAACACCAGCAGTAATGTCCTGCTGCTTCCACACATCTCTGGGGTTTGTTTCTTCTGCTTCATTCCTGGTGCTTGCTCCTGATTCACCTCCCTCCAGCCCAAGCAAAACCTCAAGCAAAACCCCTATAACCAGTAGCTCCCTGCTGTATTTCCAAATTAAATTGGGATGTGAGGAGGCTAGGGAGGGCTGCCCTTGAGACTGGCTCTTCCCTGAATGCTGCCTCGGTCCTCTTGTCCCCTGGCCCTGGCCCTGCCCTCCCTTTCACCCTCTGTGGGTTCTGCAAAGGGGCAACACCTCAGAGAGGGATGGGGCACCTTCTCCTCCCCCAGCCAGGCACGCCTTCACTTGCACATGGTGGTCCCCATGCAACAGCAGGAAGCCCTTAAAGGACAAAATATTGGGGAAAAAGGGCACAGTTTGGTTGTTGATGGAAGAAGCTCATGTCTCCATTGGCTGGAATGTGCAGAGTGACAAAGTGATCCTTCTTGTAGTTAAGGGTGGGGAAAAAGCATCACTGGTTTTCCATAAAGTTGTACCTGTGTCCAGGCTGCAGGAAAAGGGGTTTGCCACACGAATTTATCCCAGCAGTGGGCACTGGGCACAGGCTGTGCTGATGTCAAAGCTGCACATCTGCCAGGTGCATGGTTTCTGAAAGCCACCTCTGCCTTCCAGGCTGGCCTTTTCCTCTCATCCCTCTCCCAGCCCTGTGACAGAAGGAGCTCCCCACCTGCATGCTCAGCTCTCTTTTTGATCCTGCACAGGACCAGAGCCCGGCTCCTCCTGGCACCTCCAGCAGAGGCAGAGATGAGGTGCCCCACACCGAGTCTTGCTGTCCAGCTCAGGGAAACCGAGAGGGGTTTGGATTTGGCACAGCAGGAGCTCTGGGAAGCCTCTGCTGCAGTCTGGGATCGAGCCCACTTCTGCTCCTGCAGCAGCCACAGCAGCCCTGCCCCACGGCTGGGCTCAGCCCCTCCCTGCTGCTGCTCCACCGCTGCACTGGGGGGCTGTGGCTCTTTATTCCATCCTTCCTCTGCAGCAGCACGGCTGGAGGTGTCAGACAACACCCAGAACAGCCAAGCCCTGCTCGCAGTGCAGCTCCTGCCCGAGAGCCCGTCAGGGGAGGCGTGGGTGGGAGAGCGGAGTGTCAGGGAGCTGACAGCCGAGGCGGACACGGGGAGAGTTATAGGCACTCCACAGACATCAAAAGGACAATAACACACTGGCTCATGGCTATTTGTTTTTTATGAGCGACTTTGGCAGTATTTTGTTTGAAGTTTTGATGGCCATATGTTTTCCAGGGAGGCACAGCGCTTTCCTCAGTTTGTAAACTGTGCTATAATTGAAATTGAATTTTTATGAAATCTATGTGAAATATGATAACACATTAAACCCCTCTCCTTTGGAGAGTTTCCTCATTGATTTTTGTTGCATTAAATCTGTTTACACATCAAAGGAAAATATTGCATTCTGTCTGTCTTCATTTCAGTCACACCCTTCCTTTTGTTTCCCAGAGACCACACATGGCAAAATGAAATCCTCTCTGTTCAGAGCTCTTCCAGCACTCACACTTCTCTTGGTGAAATGATGCTTTACACTGTAATTGCCCTTCTCTCTCCCATCTGCTTAGGAAACCAAGAACTTTAGGATGTCTTTTTCTTCCTTCATCTTTGCAGGAATTCAGCTATGTTTATACAATGGAATTAATCCCTCCCTGCTGAAAATACATGGGACTTCATGTCCATCAGGATCAATCTGATATGGACAAACTCTGTAGCTGGAGTACATAAAGTCATGGGTCAGTTCACTTCAGAGGAGCTGTGCAGATTTATCTGAGAATCCGTCCCCAGAAAAGGGTTTTCTTTTTGTTATGGCAGAAATAATTTTAAATTCAACCAGCATGTCTTATCTCTGGTATCTCAACTATTTTGTGTGTGTGTGTAAAGAACTGAGCTCTAATTTTTGTGTGTGAAAATGCCATTTTGCATATGCATATGTGTGTACACCAAACTATTTTGTGGTGTTGAAAAGTGTAAACACAGACCAGGAATGCTGTGGGTGAAGGAAAAGCATGGGCTTTAGCTTGGTGCTAAGGCAAGACTTGCAGGCTGAATCCATCTTAATGACCAAACTAAAATGGAAAGTTTTCCTGGGACTGATGACCAAATCCATGGGGATAAACCTTCCCCAAGGAACTCTCATGGCTCCTTGTCAGAGCCCTGGTGTCAGGATAAGGCTACTGAGGGTACCCAGCCCAGGTTGTGAGTGGGGACTGAAGACAAAGGCCCACCTCAGGCACAAAGGAAATTATTTATTTGGGTGTTTTTCTCTGTCACTGAAGGGATCACAGCTAAATGCTATCACCAGAGCTGGGTGTTCTGAGTTCAACCTGAGCTCCAGCCAAACCTTATTTTCATTTCTCTGCTGCTGGCTGCAAAGTTGTCCTGTTTTAACTCTTCTCCTTGCACTTGACTGACTTTTATTTTCTGTTCTTTCAGAGCATAAAATGTGGTTCAGACCATGAACCCACCAAAGCTGCCCCTCCCCTCTACCCACAGAGCCCTCCACATTTTCAGGGCTCCTCCTTGCACAGTGTGAGGTGGTGGGGGCATCTCAGCTCTGTGCACTGCCTGGAGCATGGGACTGACTTGCCTTTATCATCTTTGCTGCCGTGGGGTGGCTACAAGTGATTTTATTGATGACAAAAATTATCCAGTTGCTGTTAAAAGCCAGCAGAAGTGCAGACCTTGGTGGCCTTTTTCGTGGATAGACTCCAAGCTGCCAGCAGGCTACTTGGGGTGTTTTTGCTCTTCTTTGCTGTTTCTTTACTTTGGTTATTTTTTTTTTTTTTTTAACATGTGTAAAAGTCTGGATTAAGCCAAAGAGTGTCCAGAGAAGAGGTGGCTGAGGTGTTTCTCTGTGGTTACCTTCTCTGGCTGAGGTGGAGGGGCAGTAGTGAGGCAGTGATGACTTTTAAAGACAGAATGTGACATAAATAACACCATAGCCACACCACAGTAATGGTATTTCTAGACAGCACTTGGATGCTGAGGTCTGAAAGGGCTATCAAGGCACTGAGAGACAACAGTTCCCATTTTAATGGTGAGGTCTATTTGAATCAAGAGTAATTTCCCAGTGTTTGGGATGCTGACTGCTGTGAAAATCCCTTTAAGGAACAGCAAAGTTAACACAGACACATGTTTAATTGATTTATTTATATCATTAATTAGTATCCTAGAAAAAGCTTGTAAGGTGGCAAGATAAATTGATACTTATTTTGAAATCAATATATTCTGAAACTGTAAATTTTAAACTAGTGCTCTCTCAATGCAGAAGCTTCTTCTCACTCCCTCCTCCTGCCCATGTGCATGGCAGTGTGTCTGAGGTGAGAAAATTCAATATCTGGGGGTGCCAAATATGCTGATATTTGTTACAAAGCCTGGTGTTGGTCCAGAGTGGGCAACCTTCCTGCCTGCCAGTGAGGAGAGGTGCATGGATGATTGTCCTACACCTTATAAAGAAAAGGTGAGGTCAGTTGTGCCCATTGGAGGAGTGGGAATAGGATTGATTTATAGCTAAATCCTTCACTAAATACCAGGTGTGACAGTGCCCCAGCAACTGCCTAAACAGGAGAAAGTTTGAGGGATTTATCTTCCTAACCCTTATAGGCATAAAAACCCCAACAAAAACCCACCAAATAAAAATCTAAAATTATTTTCTGGTCTTACAAAATTTAATGTCTTCTCCTGCCTGGTGTGCTATGCAGAGAGCCAGCCCTGCCCATCCCTGTCTCTGTCTCCCAGGGCAGATGTGATGGGACCCCAAAGCAGCCCAGTCAGAGATGGTCTGCACTTGCCTCCTCCTGGTTTAGAGATCTCAAGAAGGAACAGAGTGTTTTAAATTTAAAAATAAAAAAAAAAAGAAAGAGAAAAAAAAGGAAAAAGAAAAAAAGAAACACTCACAAAATATTTTTTCAGTTCACTTTTGCCTAGTATTTGCCTTCTGAAACAAACAGAAATCTTCAAAGGAATGAGCTGAGCAGTGACAGAACAACAGCAAAAAGGTTTCTGTGCATCTCCTCCCATCTCCCCTGCCACGCTCACAGGTCTGTGCTGGCTTGTGGGATTTTCTTTGGCTAATTCTCTTTCTGAGCTGCAGCAAACTGTGCACTCCTCTCTCATCTCTCGTTCATTTGCTCACCCCCTGTGAGCCCAGGCTCTTGTCTCCTCATCTTCCCTGCAGCCTCAGTCCCTGAGCTGCCCACCTGTACCCCTGCTCCTTCATGCCCCTCCAGCACGTGGCACAAGGGGCAGGTGGCTCCAGGTGCCAGCCCTTGTGCTGCTCTGTGCACCTGGGGCCCCTTGCTCCTCTCCCTCCTTCGTGGGCTTCCAAATAAAATGGAAAATGAACAAATCCAAGCTGCTCCCTGTCAGAGCAGGCAGAGTGAAATCGTGTGTTAAAGCTAATGAGGTCTTGTAGGCAAAAGGGAAAAGAGATAAAAATGAGAGAATTAAGAGTAAGAAACAGGAGAAAGTGGTGGAGAAGGGCAGAGTGTAAAGCAGGACAGAGTGATGTCATGGGATCATGGAATGGTTTGGGTTGGAAGGGACATTAAAAATCATGTAGTTCCAATCCTCTGCCGTGGGCAGAGACACCACCCACTGAGGACTGGCTTAGAAGTCGTGGTGCCCCAGCTGATGTGAGACCAGGCAAGATGGGAAATCACAACTGGAGTCTGCTGCGAGCCGATCCTTACAAGAGCTCACCACGCGTGAGCAGCGTGTGCATTTTGTGTTCAGAATTAATCACAGCACCTCCTCCTGTGACAAATTATTAAATAAAGCATCAGGAGCTGCTGGGGCTGGATATACAGAGTGCCACTTCCCCCCTCCATGTGCCAGCTGATACCAGTGCAGGGAGCAGGCTCCAAACCCCCTCCCTCAAACCCCAGCGTGCCCGGGACGTGGCGGTGCCTGCGGGAAGCAGGGATGGTGCTGGCAGGGCCACGCTCTGTGCCAGCAGCAGCACGGGCTCCTCGCCTCTTCCCTCCTCAGACCGTGCTCTGCCCTACAGAAATAAGGCTAATCTGCATTTCTGGCGTGGATGGGAGGGGAGGAGGGAGCAGAGGGTGGAGGCTTGGCTTCTGTACTTGTGGCTTGTGTGTGTGTGTGTACAGAGAGCTCTGCGTCCGTACGCAAATGTGTATGGTACAAATATACTTTTAAAAGTGTGTGGAGATCTCAGTCAGCACATGAATTCACTGCTTTGAACAGTGCCTTGCTCATGGCATCGGGGTTGGGAATAGCTTAAGGGTAGTTGAGATTAGTTTAAGATCCCTTAACCTTTATTTAAGGTTAAGATCCCTTAACTAGTTAAAGAGATCTTTTCTAACCCAAACCATTCTGTGGTTCTGTGGCTCTATGAAACGTAAAGACAAACATCCCATTTACAAAAAATGATGCTCATATTTTCAGGGCCACCTCCATAGCACTCCTTCCCATTCAGGAGGAGAGAGCAACCCCTGGAAGGACTTTTCCTGCAGGTTTTTATGGGCTGCCCAGGTTTCCAGCACACTGCCCTGGGTGCTCTACCCGCCCTGTGCTCACCTGGAAGTCAGGGAGAGCTTTGGAGTCCCTTTCTGGTTATTGAATATTGTTCTTATTAGATGCATAAAGCATTTTGCTCATGTTTAGGGTGGAAAAACCTCACTTGATGGTGTTCTGGCACCTAATTCTTGAGGAACCTCAGCGAAATCAGTGGGTCTGGGGCACAGATGAGTGGCACAGTGCTTGAGGTACATCAGGAGAGATCTTCCATGGCATTAGAAATGTGCATTTTAAGGAATAATGACTTGCTCCTCCAATTACAGCTGTCCTGGGGGTATTCTGCTGCTTTTGGCAATAAGTTTAAATCACAATTTGAACTCCCAACACCAGGGCAAGCATTTGGGTGGGAATGGGAGCCCATCCTGTGGGTCAGTAGGGCTGCAGCCTACACTGAAGCAGAATCAGGGCTGAGGATGGACAGAATCAAGTGCACTTTCTGCAGGAAACTTGGCTTGCCTTAATTATGAAGTAATGTTAGACCAAAGAGCCATAGAACAGAAATAGCATCAGCACACAATTTAGGAAACAGGATTTCACAAGTGGATTAATTAGCCAGTCACGTTGTGGTTGATAGTAAATATATGGCTGGTTAGTTCTGCCATAATAAAAAGTAAATGTAGACATTAATAAATAGTTATGCATTTCTGCCAAAACGTGGGTGTTAATTGTAGATTTTGTGATACTTGTTAAATGAGACCTATAACACATGAGCTGCTTTTTCTATTAATTTAACATAGCACACAAAGTATTCCTTATATCTGTATTTATAAAGGGATTAATATGCAATGGCTGACCAAAGTGTTCCCTTGTTTTAAGTAAAGACTGAAACAATGGTCTATACAGTTAATACATTATCAAAATTATTTTTTTTAAATACTTGTTCTTGTTTTCTTTCTTGGTATCTCTTAATCTTTCTAATATTTCTAGAACCATATTCAAAATAATATTTAGCAAAGAGAGAAACACTAAATATTTCATGGTATAATTAAGTCTTATTAATGTAATTGTCTGCATAGTTCATATTAAAAATTTACAAGAACCTTTTTCCTTTTCATTAAGAATTACGTTTTTTTATGAATTTCCATAAATGTTTTGAGCTTAACCTAAATTAGCTGTGGGAAGCACCACAAGTTTTCTCATGATTTGATGTTGAATCTAAGTTGCTTTCCTTTTTTTTTTCTTACCCCAGCCAGAGATTCTTCGTCATGGAATTAGTACTCATGTAATTAAGGTGCAAAAGATTAAGCATTTGCTTTACCATTTGTGGATCTAGCTGCTGGCATTTAATGTTTTCCAACTTTCAGCATTCTCTTTTCTGTTTCTCATGAGCAGATGTTTTTAATACTTAATTTCTTCTGTTTCTGTGCTGTGCGACATTCGAGGCACGTACAGAAAAATATTCAATTTTAACTTTTAGAGACACCTTTCTATAAACCCAAGATTTTATAAGCTTTCCCATACAAGTCCATTCTGCTGCTCACTCTTAACACCAAAGAAATTGTAATGTAGCCCATGACCACAGAGGAACAGCATGTGGTTGTGGTTCATCCCAACTCGTTGCTTTCCCTACTGATATTCTGGGAACTTTCCTTCCCTACCTCAAGCCCCCTGCCCCAAATATCCCTTCTGCTGCAGACTGAATCAATGTTTCAGGCCTTTCCTGGTGACTGATGTGTCTAGAACTAAAGAGACTCCATCCTCACTCTTCCTTCTCTTAAAAAATTTCATCTTTTCGGATAGAAAAAACCACCACGACTGCCTTTGAACAGCAGGAAGGGAACACATTCCTGTCACTCTCTAATTTCTGAGACCTTTATAATAAAATTTAAATCCCTATGAAGTTCTCCTGAATCCATCAAATATTCATCCAAATGGTTCTGTTTATTGGCATTCCCACATTAGCATATTGGCCTGTTAAAATTCACACAGCCATTCGTCTGCCTGGTGCTCCACATCTGAGCAGCCTGTGCTCAGACACCACTACCATTAAAATAAGCTTTTTCACTTGAACTTGCTTTCATTTAAGTCACTGCTAACGTAGAAAGGAGCTCATTTAGTGATGCTTTTTCACCTTTATGTTAACTCTGAATGCATCATTAACAGGGAGATGTTGACTAATTTGGAAGGAGTTTAGCAAAAAGCTCTAAAAATGGTTTGCAGGTCGGCAAAGCAGGCACTGTGTGGAAAGATAAAATGAGCTATCAATGTCTAGACTGGCTGGAAAACCATGATTAGAAGTTCTTAAAGGATGTAAAAATGGATAGTGGAAGAATTCAGCATGTTAAAACTCTGCTGAAGGGCTGACACAGGTAATGTGAGCACAAAGCAGAAAATCCCTCTTTAGATATTTATGGGGGCCTGCTGGGCTTGGTTGGGACACCACAGTGCAGGGAGGCAGACCAAAGGATCTCAGGAGCTCCTGCCTGCTGCAAAAGCATGTGTTTTAGTAGTTAAACAGGGGGAAATGCCACAAAAAGCTAGAGAAAAGAATGAGTTCAAGAAGGACAGAATCAGCACTTATTTGTGGCAGCATTTTTTCTGGCAGGACATTTATCGAGTCACAGGAGTCTCCCTTCCGAACTGCTGGGGGGTTTAGGATGCACAGCTTTCAAAATCAGAAAAGAGTAATATGGAATATGGAATATTCTGGCATTTCCAGGGGCTTCTGACCCAAATCCCCACCGTGGGGCAGCTCTAATAGCAATTGCCACCCCCTGACAGAGTTACTTCAGCATTGCTCCATCACTGAGCCTCTGGGTGGTCTGAGAGAGTATTCACTTGCAATTTGCCACCAATTTTATTTTGATTTGACTCACAGCTGTGCAAGTCAGGGACTCTGGATTTGCAATTTCAGTCTCACTGCAGAGTGATGCTCGTCACAGAGGTTTTGGGTTGTGCCCACTTTGCTTCATCTGTCCTCCATCCTCACAGAGAGCAGGCTGCAAAACAGGGACAAAATCACATGTCAGAATCCCACACAGGAGCTGCTTTGCACAGTCACAAAATACTATTTAATTTGTGGATAGACTGCAGGAACACTGGATGATGGAGTTTATAAAAGAAATTAAGTTGGGAAGAATTCAAGTGAAATATCTTCTTAGGAGAGTAAACTCATTTGTATTCCAAAATGCAATTATAAAGTGGCCTCAGGAAACTCCATGCTCCTTTTGGTCAGCAGCACTGGCAATATCTTTGCACAAGATCATGGACAGCTTTAATTTCCAAAGAAGAAACTCAGCAGGAGGAACACGAACACCACTGTAAAGGTAAACATTTCATAAGCCAGCTGACGACTGCACTAGAAATATTAAACAAGTTTAGAAAGTGTTACTGAGTTCACCTACAAATTGTAGTGTGATTGGAGAGAAAAATGCTACCTGACTGCACCTGAGGATGCAGGGATTAGGAGCTAAAGGAGACCTAAAGACCACACATTTCACTAATCTCTCTCTGTCTCTGGTGAGATCCTGAAAAAAAGAAAATAAGTAAGCTCTTTCCCTAAATTCAGGATGCAAAGATACAAAATTCAATCCAGCCCACTAATATCTGAAATATAAATGTTTGAACTTCCTTTCAACTTCTTTGGAAGCTACTAATTATGTCTCTGGGTACCTTGGTTGTCCATAGGATTATCTCCTCCCTTTGAAAATTCTTGTCCTGTGGCAAATTTAATCTGCAAGTCAGGCTCTAGTGTAGGGACTGTTCCTGCACAGGGATTAAGTTCCTGTTTGACTCAAGTAGGGATGTACTTTAAACACTCCTGTTTGTTTGCTTATAACTAAAATTCTGTGTAAGCTTTCACAACTTAGACTCACAAAACTTGTGACAATCCTTATGGATTCCTCATCCCTGGCAGAGTCCATGGCCAAGCTGGATGGGTCTTGGAGCAACCTGGTCTGGTGGGAGGTGTCACATGGCAGGGGGTGGAATGGGGTAATCTTTAACATCCTGTCCAACTCAAACCATTCTAAGATTCTACTATTAAAAGAGCAAAACCAACCACAACCAACCAAAAAAACCCCACAAACAACCATAAAAAAACAGAGGAGATGTTGAGAGAAGTATCTGGCTTGATCACAGTGTCCAGCCCTCCCAAACCAAAACCACCTTCATCCAGGTGATCTTTAAAAAGTAATAAAGTGAAATAGCTTTGTCCAGTCCCATGACTTCCTCTGTGTCTCTCTGTGGTCTATTGAGGTTTTTTCTGGGACCACTGACCACTGCATTGCTAAGGAAAATTTCCATAATATGGTGGATATTGCACCAATCCCCCCATACACTGTTCCAATGGGTGCTGCAAGTGACATTTGGTCCAAAGGCCAAGTTTTCCCTCATTAAACAGCAGGAAGGAGCTCACACTCCCTAGGGAGTGATGTGTGCAGGGTGGGGAGCAGGGTGTAATATCCTCTCCTGCAGGCTGGGCTGACTCTGCTCGAGGTGGCAACCTCGAGATTGTTTGTTGTGCTTAAAAAGCTGGTGAAGCATGAGTTCAGCTGGAGGGAAATGCTGATGCAAAGGATACTGCAGGAGAAAAATGATGGGGAGAAAAAAGTCATTTATCTTGTTCTTCCATCCTAATAGCTGGAATGGGAAGGAAAAAAGGCAAACCCAACACCGCCCCCTAATCACCTGAAAAGTCTCCAAAAGATCAGCCAAAAAGAGCAAAACAGAAGTAAAATTGTAAGAGAAGAAGGAAGGACCTACTCAATGGCAAAAAGCTCCTTCTGTTTTAAATATTAATTGCAGAAATAGCAAAAAAATATAGGAGCCTTTTTTTATTAAGATGCTGATGATATTTTATAGCAATATTCTCATGAAAAATTTTTATGTTGTATATGGTCTTGATGAAAATCAGACTTTTTTTCCTTTTTTAAACGTATTTTTCCTTTAAAAAAAATCAATTAGGAAGAAATGCACTTTGGAGTCCTATCAGTCCTTAACATGATGTGTTCAGTATTTATGTGGTAAATTGAGATTCATGAAAATTACTGAAAATTAAGCTGTCTTCTTTCACTGTACCAAAGTTCAGTGAAATCTAATGAATGAATATGCTATGCCAAAGGTAAAAAAATGCTATTTCACTCTTAAAAGCCTGAAGTATTATCACTTACGAAGGCAAGAAAATAAGACATGTTTATTCTTTCCAGTGCTTATAGCTCTCTGCATTCAGCAGCACGCATTACCATAATTTGTTTTTATATAAAGTGCAATATAGGCGTGCTCCTGCAAGCAAATTTAACCCCATTTATTAAAAACTACTTGCAAATTCTTGGCTGGGAACCAACAGAAATATCTTGCAAATGTTTGATATGCACCTGTGTAAGGTGTGGCCAGAACTGAGTGGATCTCAGAGCAGCACCCTCCACTCCAGCTCCTGATCCCTGTCCCTTGTTTGCCTTCCAGACAACACCAGAAATGAGCACTTTCACAGCCCCAATTAGTGAATTTACTGACAGCTCGAGGTAAAGGGGGAATGCAACTCTCTTCCCTTTCTCTTAGCAGGCTTTTTAAACTTGACAGTGCTGGGATCCAAGCACGCCCTGTGCCTCCCCCAGCGCCTCAGGGAGGAGGCATTCAGCACAAAGAATCGTTTCATCTTCACATCCAAAGTGCTTTAGAGGGGATCACAGCATCCCCCATGGGCATGGATCCAGGTGTCCCACAGCAACAACACAGCTCACAGGAAAGGAGGGCGGAAAAACAACTTTATTTTTGTGAGAGCAGTGAGGGATTTAGATGATGCCTGCTTGCTGGGAGCTGCCTGTGCTAACTCTAAGTGGGAAACGTTTATTTCAGAGCTCTGCCTGGATTAGACGATGTGCCTGTGAAATGAGGGAAGATGGGAGGAGCTGAGGGCTGCTGTGCCACGGCCATGGCCCTCCCACTGCCTGAAGAGCTCATATTATTAAAGTGATACTATAATATTAAAGATTATGATGATATCAGGAGCTCTCTCTTTTCTTTTTCAGGGAAGATAGTTTTATTTATTTACTTACTTACTATTTGCTCTGAGGGTGGTGAAGTACTGGAACTGTTCACCCTCAGAAGCTGTAGATGCTCCATCCCTGGAAGTGTCCAAGGCCATGTTGGACAAGACTTGGAATAACCTGGTCTAGTGGAAGGGGGTCAGAAGGAAACGAGCTTTAAGGTTCCTTC
>VZRX01011994.1:0-10089 GCA_013398075.1 Notiomystis cincta
TCCCTGGAGCCTTCACCTCTCCAGGAGAGCATCCTCAGCTGTCCCAGCCTGTCCCCAGAGCAGAGGGGCTCCAGCCCTGGGATCAACTCAGGCCACTTAAAAGGTGATGATTTCTGGCCTGGGCTTTTCTGAATCCACTGACCTTGCAAGACCCAGGGATGATGAACAGCCAGAACTCAACCAACCTGACAGAACCTCCCCTGAAGCTCATCCTGGGGACCAGCACAGAAACAGCACCCAGGAACAGGAAGCATTTCTCAGCTCTACAGGACTGCCTGACAATGTCAGGGTGTCCCCAAACCGTGAGCTGTGAAAGGAAGGCTCCAACAGCCAAAAGCTGTCCTGGAACAGCTGACAGAAAGCACTGTGGGTTATTTCTCTCCTAAATACAGGGACTTAAAAATCTGTTTTGTGTTATAATTGCAAATGCAAGCTCCTGGACCAAATCTAACATAAAAATTGTGTGAACTCACCATCATGAAAAAATAGCGGCATGGTCTGGCCACATATAAATGTAAACAAAGCTATTAATACTGACAATGTTTGGCAAGGTTTTATTACAAATGGATGCCAGTTCTATTCCTAGTAAATGCTTTTCATTACTCATTTACGTGTTAATCTCTTTTTCTCATCCATATTAATGCTGTCTCTGGAGCAGTTTGGCAACATCAAGCCGTAAGTGGGATAAAGAAATGTAAACATTAATAATTATTACAAAGTAGACACATCACAGGCCTCTTTCAGTTTTGCAAAGGTTTGTACCTTTGTGACAATAATTTTAGCAGTGAATGGGTCATCTTTCTGGATTTTACATGATACAGCATATTCTCATGACATCTCAGAAATGAAACCTTCAATTTCTAGTAACTAATATTTGGAGTAAAGGGATATGAAGAAAGGAACACATGGAGCTTAAAGGAGAAGGTGGGAAGGGTCTTTCATGCAAGTCTGTGAAGCAGAGCTGTTGGTACAATGTTGAGCACAAATTTTCTTTATTTCATCTTCCTTTCTCCACGTATTTCCTCCCATGACATCACAGCAAAAAAAACCCAAAAAAACCAAACCCACAAAACCCAAACAAACCTGTGTTCCCTCATTATATTCCTTTTATATTTTAATGGCTTATACTATGCCAAACCTGGCTTCTCCCTTGGACTTTCTGTACTAATGATAAAAGAACAAAACGATTTCTCTACTTGGTTTTGACTTACACTTCACTGATAAGTTTAAAAAAAGAAAAAGAATAACAGACTGACAAATCTGTAGAACAATAGGTACAGCAACGCCTTTAAAGTAGGCATAAAGTCATTAGGACAAAGGTGTTTACTTAATCAAATGCAAGATTACTTGGCCTAGAAGCATGAAGTTACAGGAAATGTGATTGAAGTAGTTCCCATCATGAGAAGCTCATGCAAGCTGCCCTCTCCTTTAAATGCAATGTCAGGAACTAAGGACAAAGACTTTTTTTTCCCCCAAAGTTTGGTCAAACTTAAGAAAAGGCTACACAAGACAATAAAGTGTGTGGTTGTGCAGCAGAATTTGCTTGGGCTGAGGGATATTGGGGAATAAACACAGCAGCAGGACTTTAAAGTGCTTTGGAGGCCACTCTTCCCCAGGGGTTAGAATGGACAGTGGTTTTAAACTGTGAACTGCTCTTTTTTTTTTTTCATGAGCAATGGTTTTAAACTGAGGGAGGGCAGGTTTGTGTTATATTTTAGGAAAAAATCCTTGGCTGTGAGGGTGGTGAGGCCTTGGCACAGGTTGCCCAGATAAATTGTGGATTCCCCATCCCTGGAAGTGTCCAAGGCCAGGCAGGATGAATGAGGGGACACAAATACAGCAACAACATTTGCTGTACATTGAGATGCTACAGAAATAAAATGCATTTTTTGCTTGTTCAGACAGCATTCTCAGACTCCCAACAGGACCTGTTACCCCTGGCTTGCAACAACACAGCAATAAAGAACTTTTAATTAACTTTGCCACGTGCATTGCGTTTCTAGAATCTGTTTTTTGACACCAGCTTTGTAATATTTCTCCTCATCGATGTAAACAAATTTTACTTCTTCTCTAATCTGATTTCATGATAATAACAGACAAGCAGAACTTTGACCTCCCCACAGCCACAATCCATTCAGACATGGGCTGTTTCCTATCACTTCTCAGATGTCTACAGTTGGTCAGAAAAACCTCTGTTCTAAAAAGAATTCTGACACACTGCAGCTTATTTTCATTCCAAATTAGACCAAAAGCTGTTATACAAAAACTTTCACCAAACTGTTTATTATGAGGATTAATTGTAACACACCAGCGTGTGTTTTGCAGATGTGAAAACTTTCTAATAAACAGTCACATTTGGAGAGGAGCTGCATTTTCTGAGGGAAGATTGTTCTCATTAAGGCCGTGCAATTAGTCCTTAAGTGTTTCCATGCTTCAGTGCTCTTGGTATCCCTTCTATACCTGATAACATTTGCTGTTGAAGCTTTGTAAATTGAATTACAGCTGTTACTGAAAGAAGGGACAGGTGAGAGTGTGGAGGGGAGCACACAGTGCACAAGATTTGACCAGGTCACTCTTCCTGCTTGATGTTCCTCTGCCTATCCTCCCTCAGACTGCATCTTCTGATGCTCTAGGAGATGCTCATCTGGAGTGAAAACCTAATTTCAAACAGGCCAGGGATGTCATTTCCAGGCTAGAACAGAGAGCACAGGGAGGCTGGACACCAGAACCTCCCCAAGCAGTGGGAACTCTTCCAGTCTGAGACTCTGCTCACGTCTGCAACAGGCACCACTGCACGAGGAAACAAGCTGGGCTCGAGCTGCTTAAAGAGCCTAAATTTGCAGCCCTGCTCCAAAGCCAAGCCTTTGAGCCTTGGATTCATTGCATCCAGCAGCAACCGGGTGAAACAAAAGGCAAATGATTGATGTTTTAGCCTTGCTGTAGCTTATTAATCATGATGCTTGTACAAGTCTCTCCTGACCATTTGCAGGAGAAGGATATTCAATATGGTGTGGGGAACATACTGGAAAAGGTTACTGCTTAAAATGCAGTCACCTGAGTCAGGAATTGCAACACACATCTGGAACACGTTTTCCTTCTAAATCTCCGAGTCTTGGATTCATTAGATCAGACAAAAACCCACATATTATATTCATGAGGAGAGTTCAGGAAAAACAAAAAGCCTTGGCAAGTACAAGATAGGAAAGACAGATGTTGTCCTCACCTCCACCCATGAGAATCTGATTGCCAGCTCAGCCAACATCCTCCACCTACTTTCAGGGAGCACTTGGAGACTCCGTGTTAATCCAAACACAGGCTTGGTGCTGCCACTTATCAGCTCTCCTCACCTCTTGCTGAGAAAAATACAAGGATGTTTGGAGCCCCACTTGAAAAGAGGAATAATCAAGCATCCATCATATGGATGTTATGAAATTGCAGGCCAGGATTATTTCTGGGAAATGGCAGCAGATGTTTGAGGCCTGATCCTGCAGCTCTCTTTGCGTAACTCTGACTTCACCGGTAACGTGAACAGAGGCCTCATGGCTAAGCCCAAAGGCTTCATATTTTGTGTCTTAATGAACAAATTCTGAAATACTATAAATTCAAATGCAGACCCTGGTGCCTTATCACAATTTCTAATAAGCTGTCATTCCTGAAATGTCAGCAAACCATAAAGTAATATTTGCAGCAATGAGCCGTTCAACTCCAAGTGCTTCAGAAAATAAAAGATCACCATTCCGTTATTGCAGATGGTGAAACTTTGGTCAGAATTGCTAAAAATCTGTCTTAGAAAACACATCTCCCTCATGCCAAGCTGTGTGCTGCATTTGGGACTACTCTGCATTTCACACATTGAAATTATCACACTGGGTAGAGATTTCCAGAGCAGGCACGAGCACCTGATTTAAAGAGTTGCCATTTCACAACCAATTTTTTCACCTGCACTTTTTATCTGACAGCAAAGTGCAAATGAATAGTTTAACATGAAGCCAAGATTTAATAAATGGAAGTAGGAAACTCTTTTATACATGTCACAGAGATGAAAACTTCCACCCTGCACCTATTTCAACAACACTCAACACCTGAGTGGGTTTCAAGCTGCTTGGAGGCAGCTCTGCCCATGCACAACCACTGAAGAACTGCACCAGGCTCCTGAGTGAAAGTGGACCAAAAATTCTCCTCCTGCATGAGCAAAGTGCTGGAAAATTACTGGAGAATTACTTAAACACTGAGGCAGCACATGTTTTATCAGCTGCACCATGAGCTGAACGAAGAGGGTGCAGGCTTGGGGCAGCACAATGATCAGAATACGTATTCCTGAACGATTATGTCAACCTTAAATCACCAGGGCTGGGAACAATACAAATATATCCTGCAGATTGTATATTGTATACAATATATTGCATTTTAAAAGAAACTGTAGCTTTGTATGCTTATTTTAGCACTTCCATCCATGGAAAGAGCTCAAGCAGTGAAGTTTGAATGACTGTTTTTTTCAGTCAATACAATAGACTTTTCTCCCTTTTCATCTTGAGTATTGTCAATTATGAACTTTGAAAGCTTCACGTTTTTTGCTCCTTCATGCTTGTCTGTTAACTTCTAGGCCCTGAAAATGCCTAGAAAACTGGGAAAACATGGATGTAGAACTCTAATTTCTATCTCAGCCCAGGGCTAGCCTTTTGCTGCTACCTTGCTTTTCTAGAATGGGACTCTATCAATCTGAAGGAGCAGTCAATATTCTACTTTGTTAAAAAATACAATCATCTGAGTGTTTCTTCAGCAACCTTTCCAGCAAAAATTTGTTTTGCAAAGCAGGTTGCAGGTTTTTAAAGTGGCCCAGAGCCCGACAGGATGGGAAATGAGGCTGCACACAGCACCTGCTAGGAGCTAACAGATCAAAATGGGATCAATAACAGATCAATACTGGGAAAGAACCTTGGGAAAGAGTCTTGAGACCAAAACAGCACTCAAAAAAAGGCACTGATCCCATTCTGGACCATCAATCTTATCCATTTTTTGTTTCCTCTTAAAATCCTTTACATCCTGGGCAGTTCAGCTGGGGTTTCTTCAGGAATTACTGTGTGTTAATCAGAGTTAGTCTCTGTCCAAAATTCATGGCTTTGCTTGTACACAGTAACTACCCTGGCACACTGGTTTTGGAAACTTTACTGGGAATTTTTTTGACATTATTTTTTTAGCCTTATTCAAAAGATTTGTGCAGTGTTATGGTAACATTTGCAATTCATTTCCCTACACCATCTAAGGAAAATTACAAGACTACACATTACATTTATAATTTGTTCTACTACAGTTAATGTTTACTCACTGTGGTGGGTTGACCCACCACCCAATGTATATATTTTATATATAATTATATATTCCTATTTTATATATGTTATATATATATATATATATACACACACACACATAATTTGTATACACAGACTCTTAAGTATATGAACACATCACCCTTAATCTCTGAGCAAATTTTAAAATAAAAATAATTCAGGCATTAAAATACTTTTCCCTAAAGCACAGCCTGCACCAAGGACAAGGTCATCAGCAAAGTGATTAGAAATATATGGGAAGGAATGAAGAGATCTTTACTGTCACTGCACTGAGGAAACCTGAAAAAATGCATCCAAGGGAGTTTCCTTTCCAATGAAGCTTCGTTTTTTAGGAATGCCTGAGAGCATTAGGGAAATAACACTTGGCTGGTGGCCACGAGCTGAGCTCCTCGGTGACCCATCACTTCCCTGCAGGGTCTGTGTGTGGTGTTTGTGCACGTGCACACCCCAGGGTGAGCGTGGCTGTGTCACAAGGGGGTCACTCACCTTCCTGCTGCACTTACAGGGCAATCTCAGCTTCAAACACCCCCTGCCCCACGGAAATCCCAGGGAAAATAAAGGCTGTCTGCTGGGTGTGTGACCAGGTCCAACCAGCAGCACGCTGGCCAATCTCAGATGGTGCCCTGTGTTCATCTTCACATCAATTTAAAACTCTCAGTTTCTGATTTAGAGAGCACTGACCACATTCAATTCTCCTGAATCTCCTTGCTTGAAACCTTTTGCAAAAGCTGCTCAAGCCATCTTTATTTGTATGGATGTTTTTATTTGCTTCCAAGTGTATTTTGTAATTGTTCCCTGGGAGGGTGGGCAGGCCCTGGCACAGGGTGCCCAGAGAAGCTATGGCTGCCCCTGGATCCCTGGAAATGNAACAAGACAATTTTTAATTGGGGATAATTTGGGTCCCTTCCAACCCAAGCCATTCCATGATTCTGTAATTCTATATATTTTACTGACTTCTCCACATTAGAAAAATGGAATCAAAACACAAATCTCTATTGCTTTTTAAAATTTTACTGTTAACAGGGTTCTCCAGTTTTGCACAGCATTGGTGCAGCAAATCTTTTGTTTATATTATTCTCCCTTCCTTTTCCTCAGACACCTTTTATTCTGGAGCTCCCATGTATACACTGGATATATACATATGTAGTATGGTATTCCCCATTTCAGGAGCATATGGAATATTGCTCAGATGGGTAATCCTTCTAAATTCAGAGTGAACTTTCCAAATATGCCCACTGTGTATGTAAAATATGACTTCCTGTCACGATAACCTTTGCAGTGTATAGCCCAGCATACTTTCCTATAATTGTTTATAATGAATATCTTGATTCATACTTCTGCACACATTATTTTAGTCATCTGCCACAAAACATGACTAATGAAATTAAGATGGGGTTGAATGTCACAGCATGAAATCATTTCTTTGGGTGAAAAGACTCACACAGGAGGGGGCTTAGTGAAACAGAAATAAAGTTGTGCCTGCTTTTCTTTAAGGATATTTAACCTGCTCTGCTGAACTAGTATAAAGTAAGGATATTGGTGTTTTAACTCAACCATTAATTACAATCAGTCCAAGAGACTGGTATTGGTTTTGATATATTGCAGCTACAGAAGTAGCCAAATGGATCAGAAGAAAATGTTGCTTCATAGCTATAGCAAACAAAGGTTGGAGTGAATGATCTTTGTTTGTCCCCAAATAAATCAAAACAGAACCACCCCAAAAAGAAACCCTCACATACACACAAAACAAATTGCTTTGTGACAGTATAAAAAAAATGTAATCCCATTTGCACCTGAGCTTTTGCTTTTAAACTGAGTTATTACTTTATTTAAGGAATATCTTTCTAAATAAAATTTTCAATCCAAAATCACAAAATATAAACAATTACTTCAGAAAATGTTCAACTGTTTCGTTCTTTTTTCTTTTATTTACGAGATCTGCCTCACAAATTTAACCTTCATCTTCCAGCTCAAACCATTTTCTGATTGTATGAACTTGTGGCTCTGCTGAATCTCACATGCAGCAGAAACAGGTTGTGGCCCATTTTTAATTTTACATTTAAAGAAGAAAAGGAAAATGCACATGGCAATATCTTTGATGTGGTGGCAAGAAAAATCCTGCAGCTTTTCCCTGTGGCAATATTTCTTCCAAACCAGTGATTAACAAAATTATCAGTCAAAAACCAGGCCCTGCAGGTCTGACACTGACTGGTTTTTGCAACAGCACCAACATCAGCTCCAAAAGGACAAAAAGAATCAGTGCTGCCATTGATGAAAAAGTCAACTGAGAAGATCAATGCAAATGAAAAGAATTTCCTGCCCAGAACTGGGAGATCTGCATTTACCGTAGCAATAGAAACCTTTAAGATGGTTTTCCCCACACCTCACTAGCAAGTGTATAACACACATTGCTACAAGAAATGAAGCTGGGAGGACACAAAGCTTAAGATACACTAAAAGATAATATTTTGGCTTGCTTTTCTTTGGGCTGAATTGAAAAATGACCCCCAAAATGTCTTTATGTACTGCAATCCCTGCCTTCCAACCTACAGGAGAGGTAGAGAGGTATGCAGGCTGCTTCTCTTTTATTGTTTCCCCAAACAAACCCATTTCCTACAAGCTGTTCCCATATCTTTCGTGCCACATCCAGCTTCCCAGAAAAACAGCAGGAAAACAAAGTGTGAACTCAAAACAACCCATTTCCCCAGAACAATGTGCCACAGCAAGGAGAGAGAGAGAGATAAAGGGGAGGAGGGCTGGGGGGAAGGCGGGGAAGAGCAGGAGGGAGGCAGAGGAGCTGTTGTGATGCTGCCAAGGGACCTGGAGGGAAAAAAGGAAGGAGGAACTTTTAGAAGTCACAGAGGGGAAGAGTTGTGAGTTGTGTAACTGTAAATATGCAACAGGCAGGTTGCCAAGTATTTCAAAGGATTTGAGGTTTCAAAATCGTCGAGGAGGCTTAACTGATTTGCGCTCTGGGCCTGGAGCTTCCAGGAACACCTTTACATGTGTGAGAGCCAGAAACTGCCCCATCTCTCCATAGACTCCTCAGGCCATACTTGGTCAGCATTTCAAGCTGAATCAGTAAGGAATGTAAACAGACACCATTTATGCTTCTCTGCAATCTAATAAAATGAAAGCATGGACTAAATAAAGTGAAATGATAAATGTTGTTCCGTAAGAAGGGAAAACCAGATGAGATTGTGCCTTTAGTTCCTGGCTGACCCGAGCCATCTCCAATGCTCCTGCTGTTCAGCAGACCAAGAAAACCTATGCACTGAGCTCCCACAGGAATAACAACCACTCACTGAGACACATGTGATAAAAGAAAATGATAAATGTTACCATGCCGTTTTAAAATCCTGTTTCTGTAGTTGAAAGAATAAAAGTAAGGAAGGAACAGATCATTTCAGCCTTTCTGTCCATGAGGATTATTCAAGTAAGAAAAAACTTGTGTAGAATTGTGCCATTGCAATTGGAATAATCTTCCCCAAACTGTGGCCTGGGCTGATCCCCCAGCCTGGGTAGCAGGAAAGGGACTGGGATTGTGCCTCTGTGACCCTGTGCTCAGGTGAGAGTCCGCCTGCCTCAGCCCTGGGGCCAGCACAGGAACAACGTGGAGCTGCTGGAAAGAGTCCAGAGGAAGTCATGAAGTTGATCCCAGGGCTGGAGCCCCTCTGCTCTGGAGCCAGTCTGGGACAGCTGGGGGTGTTCACCTGGAGAGGAGAAGGCTCCAGGGAGATCCCAGAACCTAAAGGGGCTCCAAGAGAGCAAGAGAGGGACTTTTGATGAGGATATGTAGTGACAGCACACAGGGAATGGCTTCCCACTGCCAGAGGGCAGAAAGAGATGGGATATGGGAAGGAATTGTTCCCTGGGAGGGTGGGCAGGCCCTGGCACAGGGTGCCCAGAGAAGCTGTGGCTGCCCCTGGATCCCTGGCAGTGTCCAAGACCAGGCTGGACATTGGGGTTGGATCAGCCTGGGACAGTGGGAGGTGTCCCTGCCCATGGCAGGGGGGGGTGGAACTGGATAATCTTTAAGGTTCCTTCCACCCCAAACTATTCTATGAATCCATGAAATCAAGATTCTGACCAGCTTTGAAATCTTTGGGTAGGGAGACACAGCTTCTGTGAAGAAGAGAAAAATGTGGATCCTTTCTTTTTTTTTCTGTTGATAAAAGATGCAAACCCACAGATGCTGCAGCCAGTGCAATGCAAACCCAAACACAACCCTCTGTGAGTGAGACCTGGCAGGACCACGAAAGGTGCACTCTGCAGAGAGGGAGATGTGGGGCAACACTCGTGTCACAATGTGCTGACTTCCTACTGTGGACTTTTACTTAAACTGCCATAATTCTGCAGCAAAAAGGACCCTTCCAGTGCCTCAAAAGTGTTTAGCAACCATGAATTTTACACAGTGCTAAGTGCAAGAAATAGATGAGCTTCTGCTGTCTTGGGCAAAGAACTGAGGAGAAGGATTAGACAGACCTTGTCAGGAAATGCTCACAGCTAACACAGAGGAGACACAGGCTGAGGGAAATGGATACAAAGCACAAGTTAAATGCAGAGTGTGACCAGCATGGCTGTCATAGTTGTGCCAGAGGTTAATTTTTCAATTTGAATGACCAGAAAGTAATAAATAATGAAAGGCTACTACTCATGACAGGCAGGAAGTGGAATGAAGGTGAAAAGAAAAGCCTGATAAAAGGGGAAGAAAAAGTAAAGGTTTGGGTTGGAAGGACCT
>VZRX01011995.1:5642-21888 GCA_013398075.1 Notiomystis cincta
GAGAGGAGGGGAGAGGAGAGGAGAGGAGAGGCTTGTCTTTGCTCTGGGCAGCAGGACAGGTTTGGAAAAGCAGAATGCAGAATGGAGTTAGGGAACCACAGGAACTGTGTAAACATGTCCTGGGGCAGGGCTGACACAGGAACTCCTCGCTTTCCCGTGGGATTTCTCACCCAGGGATGGGTATCAGGGAGAGCTGGGTGGTCACTCTTTGGAGCTGGACTCCCAGAGCTCCTAGCCCTTCCCTCTTCCCTACTGCCTCTTCCTCCCTGCATTCTTTTACCATTAAAATTCAATTTGTGTTCAAGCTGCTGCAGACTCAGGAATGTGCCCAGAGCCTGTCCTGGGGGCACCATCCCTGGGCATCCCTGGGCTATCTCAGACAACTTCCTACACTGCCAAAAATACCTGCCAAAACCAGGCTCTAATTGGGCTGTAGAGAATGTCCTTCACAGAATGATCAGTTCTGGGACACTCCTGGTAGGAGGAAGCTTTGTCCAGGCTTTGGATGAGCTGGACCTTACATCCTCTGCCTTGGAAGAGAGCTCATGCAAACATTTACAGGTGAGGTGAAGAATGGGCTCAGAATATTTTAATCCTGATATTCTTGAATATCCAAGGGCTTCACAGTGTAGTGAATGTCACTGTCAGCCAGGCATCCAATGTGGATCATCCCGTGGCTCCAAGTTCATCCCCTCTCTGTGGGTTTACAGTAACCCCTCAGGACAAGGCCAGGATTTTCCTGGGAAAGGGAGGCTGTGTGAAGATCTGAGCTGTCCAAAGTCTGTCAGAGCTCTCCTCCGAGCGCACAGAGAGCAAACCAAGAAAGCCAAAGAGGAAACAAAACCTGGTTTGGGCAGGGCCTACTTGCTGGAGAAAATCTGTTGGCTGGTTTCAGGGTCCTTACATGGAGATCAGGGAAAGGCTCTTCCCCCAGAGGGTGCTGGCACTGCCCAGGCTCCCCAGGGAATGGGCACGGCCCCGAGGCTGCCAGAGCTCCAGGAGCCTTTGGACAGCGCTGCCAGGGATGGACAGGGTGGGGTTGTTGGGGGGTCTGGGCAGGGCCAGGAGCTGGGCTGGGTGATCCCTGTGGGTCCCTTCCCACTCAGGATATTCCAGGATTCTAAAATGAGGAGTAATTAAATGATCCCCCAAGACAATCATGGTCTGTGAGACTTTATCTCTGCTCTCTGGCCTTGCACTGCTGGGATGAGGAATCCACCCTTCCATCACCCAACTCCTGAGGAACCTTGCCAGAAATGAGGAGTTCAGTGCTCACCCTGCACAGCTGAACCAAGGCTTGAAGATGATGAGAACAGAGCCATGTATGGCTCCTCTCGCTTCTTTGGATTTTCTTTCCCTGCTTTGTCCCTCTTTCCCCTTTCCTTATTTCCCTCCTTGCACAGGATCCTGTCTTTGCTGGGTGTAACTGCATCCTTTGGGGTATGGATGAGGCTCTGGAAGGGTTAAGCAGGTTCCTGGGTGATGTCCCTTTGCCAAGTCCCCAAGAATGTCTCCCTGGATGTACCGAAGCTGTTCCTCCAACACTGACTTGCCATTTGATCTCTCACCAGAGACAGTTTTTCTGCTTTGCAGCTCTTTCTGACCATGTTGACGTGATTTGAGCCTTGTTTTGCCTCATAGAAAGCAGAATCAAATTCCAGCAGTGGCAGCACCTCAGCCTGGTGTCATTCCATTGATTTATTCCCCCTGCCCCAAAAGCACAGTTATTGCTTTCTGTAATAATGTCACAGAGCCCTCAGACAAGGGGCCTTGCTCTATTAAGGGCTTCTGTGGCTAAAGAAAAGTGAGTCAGAGATGCTGTTACAAGGGAAGACTTAATAGACTCCAAATTCCCTTCCCCCCTCCCTAAATTCCTCATTAATGCTGACATTGGCTGTCCCTGGTGATCATTGCCAGAAGAATTACACGAGTGCCACTCTGGGATGTGACAGTGTCTGCTTTGAACCCAGTGGTGCTCAGATCCCAGTTAAGCCATCAGGAGAAATGTTGGGGAGCAAAGGCATGGAGAGGGCATGGGAAGGATTTCAGCAGCCAAGGGAGCTCAGGAAGTGTGGCAGGGCTGTGGCAGAGAGGAATGACAGAGAAGAGGAGGTGGGACAGAACAGAACAGGAAAGAGGAGGGAGGCAGAACTGGAAAAGGACCAAGAGCAGCAGGAAATGCTGGGAGATGCATGTCCACCAGATAAAGTTACCTGGGACTGGGAACTCCTGGGAGTTCCCATCCCCGAACTCCCAGAGAGCTGCATTCCATGACCTTTGAGCCAAGTCCTTCCAATTTCTCCTAGAGCAGCCCTGGAACAGACCAAAACCCTGTGTCCCCAGGTTCTTGCTCCTGCCACGTCCATCCCAGCCTGGTGTGGACAGGTGGATCGTTCTCCCACCTGGTGTTCCCCAGCCCTGCCCTCTGGAAATCAGACTGTGTGAGCATCCCTGCCTGTGGTCCCTTGGGAATGTCACAGGCTGGGCTGGTGTCTTTGCTGTATGAGTCTCCACGGAGGATGGAAAACCAGAGGGGAAAGAAAAGCAGTGAAACCCTTGACCCAAGATTTTGGGAGGCCAAGAGGCAGCCTGAGCTCTCAAGCCTGCTCTGAGTAATGATTGCAGAACATTTTTTCCTGTAGCCTCTCCAGTGCTTACTTCCAGGGGAGGAAGAATCCAAGGAGAAGGCAGAGCCTTCAAGAAGACACCTTAGATTGCCCCCCATCGATTTGTAACTCCCATGTCAATGGTTCATGCCTCGACCTGGACAAACATGGTGATCCCAGGCCCCAGAAAAGCAGATTATTACTGTGATGTACGCAAGCACCTGGAGTTCAAGTCCATCCCAGGCTCCAGGGCATTGCTTTCCTCCCTGAAGAATGTGAGAAAAGAAAACCAATGAAGAAAATCCCCACATAGGGACCAGGCCTTTGTGTCCTCCAAGGACAACACACAGGTCCCTGCAAATGCAGAGGAGATCAGCAGCTCCTTTCTTCTCTGAGGATCTCTGAGGTTTTTTTCCCAGAGACTGACTGTGCACATAGCCCTGCAAATAAACATGCCAAGACTTTTTGTGCCGGGAGCCCCACAAGTCTCACTCTGGGACATGACATGGTCTTCTTTGTAGCTTCAGATCCCAGTTAATCCATCAGGAGAAGTCTGTGGGACACAGAAGCCCTGGAGAAGGCATAGGAAGGATTAAAGCAGCCAAGAGAATCCTGATTTATCAAGCTGGACTGCTGCCTGCTCTTCATAGGATCACAGAATCACAGGATCATGGAATGGGTTGGGTTGGAAGGGACCTTAAAGCCCATCCAGTGCCACTCCCTGCCATGGCAGGGACACCTCCCACTGTCCCAGGGTGCTCCAAGCGCCATCCAACCTGGCCTTGGACACTGCCAGGGATCCAGGGGCATTTCCCTTTTCCAGTTCCTCCTGGAGGTCTCTGGTGCTTCACTCTCTGCCAGCAGCTCTATTACCCCTTTCCTCAGCAATGAAAATATCAGCATTCCCCACACTGAATGTCATCTCTCTCCTGGCAATCACTGGCAGGAAAATATGGACCAGAGACTTGGAAAATCCAGGCAAAGATCTGGGAAGAGCCATCCAGGTCTGGGATTCCACCTTGGCATGCCTGGCATACCAAAGGTACATGGGGACCCCTCTCAAGTCCCTAATGCCAGGAAGAGGCCTCTGCCTTGTCCCTTTCTCTTCCTATTTGGAATGGGTTGGGATTTCCTCCAGGCAGCTGAGGCAGGAGGAGGAGCAGCTGCAGCCCCCATGTGAGGCACAGAGAGACAAATCCCAGCCTTGCTGAGGCAGGAGTCAAACCTCGTTAGTGTTATTGCACATTAGAGATGGTCATTATCTAACAGCAAAGGTACTGCACCCAACACGGGGTAATTTATTTTGGACCTCGTTATGATGGATAAAGATTAATTAATCACTGTGCTGGAAGTTAGTGGTTGCCTAGGGAGCCATGATCATGACCTGATTATCTTTAAAATAGGCAAAGAGAGAGCAGTCCCCACCAATTCATGTCTATAACACACTCACACCGTGCTTTAAACAGACTCATTTCCCAAAGCTGGGCAAAATGAGGACTGGAATTAATTTGGAGGGAAATTGGAATTAAAAAAAAAGTGAATGAAGACACAAAGTTCTTTCATGAGGGCTGATTAGGTCAGAATTTCAGCTGAAAGAAAGATGATTTTGCCTGAAAGTCCACACTGGTTTAATGGTAAAGGGAAGGAGCTGTTAAAATAAAAATGTCACATGGACAGAATGGAGACAGGTTCATGGTTACTTGCATGCAGTGCAGCAAGGAAAGGTAGGAATTGGTAAGGAAAACAAGCTAATAATAATAATAATAAAGAATAACCCCAAGCAGGCAGGTTGGTGAGCAATGCAGGGGTTTTGAAGGGCTGTTTGGGTTTGTATGGCCAGGTTTTGGGAGCAGGGGTGTCACAGGAGTGGCTGCTGTGAAGAGCTGCCAGAAACTTCCCCTGTGTCCAGCAATTCCAATGGCTCCAGGACAGATCCTCCCTGGCCAAGGCCCAGCCCAGCAGGGATGGTGCCACCTGCCTGTTCCAGGCTGGTGGCATTTGTTCACTGGTGACACCAGGACTTGGGGCACATTGGGACAAATGAACTCAGATCAATTTTAAGCCATTTTAACTCCTCAGCCCAGAAAACCTCTATTTATCTTCCTTTCTTGACAAAACTGCACATGCAGAGCTGGGCAATGGGATTCCCTCATTGTTTGTGCCTTGGAAAGCCAAGCCATCCAAAGGATGGATGAGCTGCTGGTGGTCAGGGGTTCAGGCCACCTGGGAAGGGTGTGGGGGCGATGTGAAGGTGTTGAGCCAGAAGAGCCCACATGCTCATGACCAGGTGATGGAGGATGCCTGGGAGGGCAGGGACAAGGTGAGGTTCCCTCTCTGTCTATGCCACTGGGGGGACTGGCACTGGCATGTCCCTCCTTTTGTGCCCTGCTCTGACACTCAGGTGCCCTTGGCGGGGAACAAGATGAACAAAGCTCTCTGGAACCCTCCAAGAGTTGTGGTTTCATGAGCACAGTCCCACTCTCTGGGTTTGGGTGGCTGCAGTGACATTCCTGGCCTTCCCCTTTCCATGTGTGCCAAACTGGCAGCACCCTCTGCACTGGGGACAGGCTCCAGTCCTAGCAAACAAGGAGCCTCACCCAGCACTCTGCTAATTCCTTCTCCTGCATGTGATCCTGTTCAACCACCTGACACAGCACAAGTTCCCCACCTGATTATCAATAACTCCTTTCTGCTGAAAGGAAATTTTCCTGCTCCCATTCTGCCTATCCCCGAGTTCCTGACTCAGGACCTGTGAAAGAACATGTGCTGTCCCATGTCCCATCCTGAAATGGCTCATCTCCCTCTCACAGTGAATCCACCACAAGCCATGGGACATGGAGGAGCCTTGCCCCTGAACTGTTGGTATTGTGTAAATAATCCTCAGTTCTCAGGTACTGGGGACTTCACATAGATCATCATCCTCCTGCCTGGGACACGAGGAGCAGGTAATTCCTGATGGGTCCAAGCATTCTTTTCCTTGGAAAGCCCATGGAATGGTGCCAGTGGGTATCAGAGCACAGCCAGGTCCAAGTCCTGGTGAGGAGAGCCAGATCTGGGCAGGTGGGAGCTGGCAGGACAAACAGACACAGCAGAATGCTGGAGGATGGTGAGACAAGGCCAAAACGCTGAAGCATGTGAGGGGTTCCAGTCACCTGGGTGGCTAAGCAGAACTTGGAGCTGCCAAGGCCTGGCTGCAGCAGTGAAGGTGTTTGATGACTGAGGAAGGGTGTAGGGTGGGATGGACATGAAATAACAGCTTGAGAACGATGTCTTGTCCTCATGGATTTATCCTTGTGGATCACTGTGGTGGGAGGAGATGAAGGTCAGGCCCCCCCAAAGTTTAACCCTCTGGGCACGGCTTCTCCAGGCTGTCCCACTGTCCCACCAAACCCAGCCTGGCCCCAGGGCAGGGGAATAGTCTCTGGGGGTGGGGGGAATTTCCTGGGAGTTGCAGCAGACAGACTCCTCCTCTGCCAAAACCGGGGGTCTGGGTGGCCTGGACATCTCCAGGCATCCCCCACTAGAGGCCAAATCTTGGTCCCACTGCAGGGATGCTCTGCCTCCCTCCCCTCCCAGTGCTGATGAGGGGAAGCTGTGCTGGCAGCACTGCCCAGCTCTGGGAAGGGCAAGGAGGGTGAAAATATTGGCATGAACCAGTGGGAGCAAGATGGGAACCATGAAAAAAATCTTCCGAGCCTGTTTTGTACTCCACACACTGAACCACAGCCTGGTCACAGTCTCAGTCACCCCAAAGGTGGGAATGCTTCCCAAAGGACCATGATGGGAAGGGGAATGGGGGACAGTGATACTCCAAGAGGAGCGTTCTCATCCTCCCCAGAGTTTCAGTGGAGCTGGGATTTCCTGCTGGGAAGTGTTTCCAGGCACTTGCTGCAGGAACCCCTGGGAGTTCTCACACACAGAGTCCTGAGCCTGCCCTGCACACACCAGCACTTCTGTGCTCCATAATCAGCAGCCTTGGGATGTTTCAAGGAAAACAGAGCTTCATTCATGACCTCACTGTCCTGAGCCAACAGCTTCCCTTCCCTGCCAGCTGCAGCCTGGGCTCTGCTGCCAGCCCGAGCACAGGACACAGAGCAGTCACTCCAAGCCAGTTTATCCCAGAAAAGGCAGCAAGGCATAGGGAGGAGTTGGGCTGGAGCACAGAGAGCTGCAAAACACTTGGGCTGAGCCTGTTCCCAGCTCCTGCTGGGGTTCCAGCGGCAAAGGGGCAAGGGCTGCCCCCAGGGAATTCTCCCAACTGGCAAATTGTGCTGAGCAGAGCTGCTGGAAGCTGCTGCCAAGTCCAGGGAGAGACATGGAAGCTCCTGGGAGGGAGGGGAGTCTTGGGGGCAGCATGAGCCCACCAGTCACACTCCTGGTGGCTGATGCATCCCAGCACAGGACTGGATGCTCTGGACTCATGGCAAAGGCCTTCCCTGTCTTCTCCAGATCGGTTCACTTCCAGATGTGGGAGTATGAAATGACACAGAGAAATTAAATCCCAGCACTGGTTGAGACCAGTCCTAAAGACTCTGAAACTACCTATGAGCTGCCAGGCTCTGTCAGCAGGTGTGGATCAGATCCACTGTCCCAGCAGAGACTGCTCTGGCAGTTCTGCCTCAGCCAGCCACTGACTGATGCTGGGAATTGCCAGTACAGCGGGAATGGGGATGGCAAACATCACAGGGACAGATTATTCTGAGAAGAGGCAGCAACCTGGACAGCATGGGAGGTGGCAGGGCTGGGTCCTGGCAGGGAAGAACAGACCCAGGGGAATAACTCCACCAGTTCCCAGGGCTCAGGGTGTGTCTGTCTCCTCCAGGCTACTCTTGCCTAAAGTTCATCATGGGAAAAAGGGAAAACACCACATGGAGAAAAGTCCACTTAATATTTGGCAGTCTAAGAGTAGAGGTCATGTAAGTGAAACAGAAAGCCCTACTTAGGGATGCAACCAAAACTGTCACACAAAAGCTTCCCATCTGTGTCCTCTCCTCTTGTGCTATGCTCACTCCTACAATGTCTCTGTGGGGCTCTGGGGACCCAGACCTGGCCTGGAGTCTGCCCAGGTCCTGCAGGCAGAGTCCCAAAGAGGTGGAGGAGAGTCCCAGAGAGGTGGGAGGGAATCATAGAGAGGTGGAGGAGAGTCAGAGATGAGGGAGAGTCACAGAGATGAGGGGGAGTCACAGAGCGGTGGAGAGGAGTCAGAAAGGGTCACCAGTGTCCTCAGCCCTTTGCTGGGAGGAATCTGATGCTCAAGATGGGGTTTCTTCTGCCTCTATTTGGGACACCCCAGGGTTATTGTTTTATGCTCCCCCTTCCTAAACTCCTGGGTAAAGTTTGGAAGCTTCACAGGAACCTCCCACAGCCCAAAGGGCTCTTGTCATTCTGTACAAGAACTTGGGTTTGTTACCCCATCACCATACCCAGAGATTGCCCCAGCAGCAGCAGCTCCTTCATTGCTCAGGGCTGCTGTCAGCACTTGCTGGAAGCAGCTCAGGCCAAGGCAGGCCCAGACCAGCCCCGACACTCCAGGTCTACACAGGCCTTTGGCTTTCAGCTGGGAATGACAAAAGTGGTGTTTACTGAGCTGCACTGCCCCATGACCGGGGCACACACGTGTCAGCACAGCCTGGCTGCTCAGCTCAGGGCACAGATGATGCTTTCACCCAGGGTCATACACGGGGCCTGTTTCCCTGGCACTGCAGGTGCTGTGGGCCTCTTGGGTTTCCCTGCAGGCGTAGGATGAGGCCAGGATGGGTGTGATCAGCACCAGAGCAGGACAGGGAGCTGCTCAGCCCATTTTCCTGGCTGGTGCAGCAGTGAGGGCAGGGATCTGCCTTCTCCTGGCTACACCAGTGCTCAGCACAAAGGGACAGCTCTGAAGTGTGAACCTTCCCCTGTCTTCCCCACACTTTTTGTTCAGAAATTACCTACAAATCATGGAATTATAGGATGGTTTGGGTTGGAAAGGCCCTTAAAGCCCATTTTGTTCCCCTCCCCTGCCCTGGCCAGGGATGCCTCTCACTAGACCAGGTTCCTTCAAGCCCCATCCAGCCTAAATCAATGTTGGCTTGCTGCTCAAATCATGCTCACTTTAAATCCATGCTCCACTTCGATTATGGGATATTCTCCAGCTCATTTTGACCCTTCCCTGAAGACCTTTCCTGTCCCTCTGGCACATTTAAGAGGCTGTTGGATAAAAGCATGTGCCTTTTGTCCTGAATAATCCCCTCCAACAAAACCCCATCTGTGAGCAATGGGCTCCAGCAGGACCCAGGAGGGTTCAGGCTGCTCCAGCCCTGAGTGTAATTCCTGCTGGAAGGACCTCTCATCTTCCTCTTTAAATCAGGGCAGGAGCTTCATCCAGGACGTGGAGGTGCAGAATAAATTCATTTCTTGTCAGTGTGTGAATCCTGGAGCCATCCCAGTCATTGGTGTCCCCTTCCTTGGGGACATTGAAGGTCCAGGGGTCCCAAGGGTGTGGTGAGTGAAGGGAGGCTCCTGCTCTTCTCCTGCATTTCCAGAGGTGCAGCTTTGCTGCACAGCTGCTCCTTGGGCTGCTCGTGGGCTTCTCCACACTGCTGGTGACAAACAGGGGAGAGACAGGAGGGGGGATCCCAGCTGTGTCCCTGTGTCCTGCCATGCTCTGCCCTGTCAAGAGGTGCCAGCTGGGGCTGCCCAGCTTTGTCAGCCCATCCTGACCCACGAGATGCAGCCTGAGGGGCAGATGGGGCCCAGCACAGCCAAGCTAAGAGCCAACAATTCCATTTTTCCATTTTTCCCTTTACCCAGAGCTGGGGACCCCTGGGGCTGTCAAGCTCTTGGCAAATGTACTCGTGGGAGGACACCCCAGTGGCTGGTGTGGCTCAGGGATTGCCACACTGATGTAGAATGAACTTCTCAGCATGGGGAGGCTGAGGTGAGGGTGTGGGTGTGCCACACTTCTTGATCCACCTCCTTCTACATCCCCTTCATGGGGACCAGGCCTACCATTGCCCTGAACAGGGAACACTCCCAGCTCTACTCCAGGAACACTGTCAGGGAACAGAGGCAGCGCCAGTGGCTTCCAGAGGAGCCTGTGTGCCACTCATTCTCTGCCTGCAGTGAATGCAGAGCTCCCTCATCAACTCCTGTTGCACCAAACACTTGACTCAGGTCTCTGACAACATTATGCTGTCCAAAAATAATGAGATTTTAAAAATTAATAAACTCAGGCACTGTTTATTTGCCTTTTTTTTTTTTTCCTGGGTGTTAGGAATTGTGTTTCCAGCTTTTCTCTGCAGTCACAAGCTTGGCTCTGATACGATTTTTATTCAGGACCAAGTGTCTCATGTAATCCCCTGACTCTTGCAGCTGGGGCAGTGAGGAAAGAATATCTCTCTGAGGGCTGAATCATCAGAGCTGCCAGCCCTGGGCAGCTTTCTCCAGCTGGGAAAGAAGGGATGGGGATGGGATGGGATGGGNACTCAGAAATTACTGAATCTCTTCACCTGCAAATGCTTCACCTCTGGGTTTCGTTGTCCTGCCTGTGGCACAGGGGGTTGTGGCTCCTCAGCAAATCCCAGGACAGAACTCCCCACCATGGGATGGGTCGGAGCATTCCTACACCCACAGGCTGAGCAGGGTTTGAGGCTCTCATGGGGAGGTCAGGAGGAGCTGCCTGATGCTGCCACAGGTGTCTTTGCAGAGAGGGAAGTGACTTCTCTGCCCGTGATGGCCAAGTCAACATCTGCTGGCTTTTGGCTGTGATGTAGGCCTGGGTAATGCCTGGGAACACTCAAACAATCCCACACCATGGAATTATGGAATGGTTTGGGTTGGAAGGGACCTTAAAGATCATCCAGTGCCACCCCTGCCATGGGCAGGGACACCTTCCACTATCCCAGGTTACTCCATCCAGACTGGCCTTGGACACTTCCAGGAGTAGGATGATACCCAAAGCTCAATGAATTTCAGCAGATTCAAACATTTGAATAACACCAAATTCTCACTTGTCCTTTGCCCTTTTTCTGCTAAGAGTTCACTTCCTCACCTTTCCAGTAACACTGCTGGGAACTCTCTACTTTCCCAAAGGAGCAGAGCAGGACTGTCTCCACAGCTGTCCTGGCTCACAGCTGTCCTCCTCTTTATCCTTGTGTGACTGTTGTATCTATATCTGATGTCTTTACAAGTGTGCACCATCCCAAGGGATGGGATTCAGTCCTGTGATTCTCCTTTGGGCCCCATCAGACAGATTTGCTGAGAAGCTCCACAGGAGAAATGTTTTTTGTTTTTTTTTTTTTTCTGAAAGCTGAAGAAAATGAGATGAAGAGGTTGCCCAGAGAAGCTGTGGCTGCCTGTGGATCCCTGGAAGTGTCCAAGGCCAGGTTGGATGGGGCTGGGGGCACCCTGAAACAGTGGAAGGTGTCCCTGCTCATGGCAGGGGTTGGCACTGGATGGGCTTTAAGGTCCCATTCCATGCACATCATCCTGGGATTCTCTGAAGTCCCAATATCCTTCAGCAATAAATGTGTATTTGGTAACCCCTCTCAGTGTCCAGTTCTCTTTGTGCTCCACAAACAAACAGGCCTGGGAGAGGAGAGAGGCTGTGGCTGTCCCTGGAGATTCCTGCTTTCCCCAGGATTAACGGGGATGTCCAGCCAGGTTTCAGGGCTCCTGTCCAGCCCAGGACTCTGCAGCCACGCAGGAGCAGCTCTGACTCATCCTGGCCTGGATCAGTTCCAGGATCTCTCCGCAGTCCCCAGAGCAGAGACCTTAAAGAAAAGGATCTTTGGTAAATGTCAACATTTGTGCACATATTTGTTTCCTGTTTTGTAACCCTGACTAACTGCAGAGCCAGGGTCTGATGGTGTTTTGATGGATTAAAGTCAGTTTTATTCCTCTTTTGCTTTGCCATGCTGTCAGAATGGATAATGCAGATTCCCACACGGCAGCATGTTCCCCTGGGAGAAGAAAGCCCTGACATCAGCCTGGCTGGATTCCAAGGCTCCTGCCAGCCCTCTGTGAGGCAGGCAGCTCTCCAGAGCTGAGCACTTGGGTTTGGGACTCCTGGCTGGAAAAGCAGGAGTTATAAACTCCCTGCACCTTGCTCCGTTTGTCTGGGGGTGAGTCCTGGGCAGCCCCTCGCCCCTGACAGACACCTGCAGGGGGGGCATTGGCACCTGAACCAGGTGTGTGCTCAAGGGTGGGGCCCAGCAGGGCAGGGCAGGGGGCAGGCAGAGTTCCTCACTGTGAGGTGAGGGGACAGGTAAAGGTTTTTCACATCAATGCTGAGCATAAAAAACTTTGAAATTTATAGCACAGCTCAGTTCATAGTCCGAGAGGCTCCAGAGGGACCTGTGTATGCAATGCAGAAATACACCCATCCATAACATAAATCTAGTTATGTATGAACACAGAGTTGTAGAATAATTAAGGTTGGAAAAGCCCTCTAAGATCTTTGAGCCCAACCATTAACCCAGCACTGCCAGGTTCCACCAAACACACCAAGCCACGTCCCCCAGTGCCACATCCACACTTCCAGGGATGGTGACTCCACCACATCTCTGGGCAGCTGTGCCCGTGCCTGACCACCCTTTTCAAAAAGAAATATTCCCAATATCCACCCTGACCCTCCCCTGGCCCAGCCTGGGGCCGTTCCCTCTCCTCCTGTCCCTGTTCCCTGGCAGCAGAGCCCGACCCCCCCGGCTGCCCCCTCCTGTCAGGGACTTGTGCAGAGCCACAAGGTCCCCCCTGAGCCTCCTTTTCTCCAGGCTGAGCCCCTTTCCCAGCTCCCTCAGCTGCTCCTCATCACACTCCACCTCATAAAATTTGTTATCCCAGTATTTAATAGACAGAAAACAATTCTGTTCAAGGAATAAATTAATTCATTGGAGGGAGAAAAAAACTTTCTCTCCACCTTCTGATTTTGCAGCTGATCAAGAAAATGAGGAGAGACCTTGTCCATCACAGCAACTCTGAGTCCCTGGTGAGCCCAGTCCAGAGGGCAAGAGCTGTCTGTCCCACACACAGCCTGCGGGGTAGGTCTCAGCCAGGATAAAAATCAGGATTCAGTGAGCTGGATTTTGAACAGATAGGGCTGATTTGCGTCTCCATGCTGGCATTTGCCCCTGCACATCACAGACCTGTGTGACCCCTCCCTATTCCTGCTCCTAAATTCAGCATTCCCTGCAATTCCAGCTGATCTCTAGGTGTGGAAACTGAGGGGACACCCACAGGGATGCACTGGAACGAGGCAAGGCCAAAAAATTAGTGCTTATTTTTTAGCTAGGGCATATTTTTGGGACTGTTTTGGGACCAGCATTTTTTTTTTTAAATTGTTGTTGTTGTTTTTTGTTGTTGTCGTTCCCGTCTGCAGATTTTGGGTCAGTCATTTTTCATTGTTTTTTATTTATTTAATTAAGGGGGTTTTGGTGCTTTTCCCTCCTCTCCCACACTTCGTATGCAGTTGTTCCATGGGTGCACTGGTTGATAGATTTATCTGTCTCTCTGTCCATCTACCACTCACTTTATCTCTATTTATCCATCTGCTGTCTCAGTTTTGGTTTCTGTATCAAATCTAATCTGTCACTGCTGTTTCCTCCTGGTACCATCAGAGGTTTCTCTAGCTCAGTGCCTGTGCTGGCTGCTCCCAGTGGGGGGGTCCCTCATTAAAAAGGTTTGCACCAGTGGGCTGTGGCTGCTGCAGCCCCTCCTAGGGTGGAGGGTGTTGGTGGCACCCAGAGGAAGGCAAATGCCAGCTGAGAGGCTGATCTGGCAGGGGAAGGAGCTGGGGGCACACAGAGGCACTTTGAGGGAAGGATAAACACAAGAGTGATACGGCCTTTGGGGAGAGTTAAAAGAAAAAAGAGCCTGAGGAAAAGGAGGTGGGACAGCAGGAGATGAGGCTAGAAGGATTCTGGATGAAGATTGGCTGAGCCTGGACAATTGTGGCACTTGGTGGCTTCAGGCAGCATGGGAATAATGGCCTTGCTCAGCTGGGTTAGCAAAGTGCTGCAGAACCTCTGTGCCCAAAAAAAGGACCAGAGCAGTGAGGGCAGGTTTCAGCCTGCCCTGAACAACTCTTTGTGCCCAAGAAAGGGACCAGAGCCCTTTAGGGGAGGTTTCAGCCAGCCCTGAGCACAGCCTGAGGAGCAGGAGTCGTCAGCTGGTGCTGCCCAAGTCAGGTTCTCTCCTGTGCAGGATGGACACAGCTCTGTTCCACTGAGCTGTGGCACAGGAGGTCTGGCGCTTCCCAGGGACCTCAGATTTTCTGGAGATGCCCCTGAGACAGTGACCACAAGACAGGGAAAGCCTGGGAAGCACCTCTGGTTTTGGGGGCACTGGTAGGTAGGAGACCAAGGGTGGGAGCTCTAAAGGGTAAAGGAGCTCAGGAAACCTGGGAGGTGTTCCAGGACAGCTCCACCAGCAGGAGAACGATTCCTTCCAGCGTTCAGGAAAGACAGAAGTTCAGTTTGGCTAAAGAGGAAGCTCCTGCCTGAGCTCCAGCACAGGAGGACACTCAGAGGAGGGGAAGGGCTGGGAAATGTGGGATACAGAAGCATTGTCCCAGGATGCAGGTGAAGGGTTGGGAAAGCCAAAGCTCACCTTGGATTGAAGGCTCCAAGGATATCAGGCATGACCATGAAAAGGGCAGGGGTAAACAAGGGGGCTGGGAATGGGATTGGTCATGGAGTGACAGGGATGCAGAAGAGGCTCAGTCAATTCCTTTCCATCTCTTCCCGTTGACAAGGACTCCCAGGACTTGGGGCTCAGAGAGGGGTTTCCAGGAGAACAACTCTCAGTACCAGAGGGGGATCAGGTCAGGAATCCCTTGAGGAATCCAAACCCACCTCAGTCTGTGGGATGAAGCAGGACATGTTTAGGGTGCTCAGCAGCCAGACACTAGCACTGCCAGACCATTCTGTCACTGCTTTGGAAGGTGAAAGAGCTTGGGGGAGACCCCCAAGAGCTGCAGGGAGCTTTCAGCCTTGCAGGCCTGGAGGAGGGGCTGAAGGAGGAGCTGGAACTGCAGCCTGCTCAGACTCCCTGTGGAGCAGGACATGAAGGTGTCAGGGCCTGGAGAACCTGCAGCAGCTGCTGCCAGCTCTGAACAAACCTCACCTTGCAGAGCCCCTGGGGGCAGTGGGCAGGGCTGGGGGACAGCAGCTGGGGGCAGCAGGAGAGGGCAAACAGCATCACTGCCTCAGCCTGGCGCTGGTACCAGGGAGAGAACAAGCGCAGAGCTGCAGTTCACAGCACACAGGAGATCTCTGAGTGATGGAAAAGAACCAGCTGGGGTTGTCAGAAACAAATCATTGCAAATCAGAGCCAATTTTTTTGACAGCAACTAGCCCAGCAGATAAAGAGAAGCAATAGATGTGAAATTTCTTGACTTTAAGGCTGCTAACAGAGCATTAGAGGATGTTCCCTGAGCAAAGCAGGGAAATGGATCCAGATTTCTTGAGAGGATGGAGGTGCAAGCAGGTGAAGGCTGTTTCCAGAGAGCTCCTCCAAAGCTCTGTCCAAGCAGGAGGGCTGTTCAAACAGGGCTGGCCTGAGGCTGATCCTGTTCTCAGTTTTAATCCTGGTTTACAGAATGGAATTGGGAGACTGCTTCCAGCCCTGTGAAGAACGCCCAGCTGGAATGAAGGGCAGGATTCAAACTAGAGTGGCTTGGATGAAATGCAAATGCTCTAAAAACAGTCACTTAAAAGGGGCAAGAGAGAGGATGGAGCCAAACTCTTCTCAGGGCTGCACAATAAGGTTTAGCAGAGAATGGGCATGAGCTGCAACTGGGAAAATTTCCAGAGAAATATTCTTCACTTTCAGGACCAGAGAGAGAGGTGGGGAAAATCTCAATCCCTGGAAAGTTCTAACCAGATATTGAGTAACCTGATCCAGGTTAAGAGCTAGCCCTGCTTAGAGCAGAAGAGGGAAGGAGAGACCTCCAGAGATCCCTGACAACCAAAATCTATTATTCTATGACAACTCAGCTGGGCATTTGCCATCCTCAGCTGTTCTGGGCCAGGCTGGACGAGGCTTGGAGCAGCCTGGGACAGTGGGAGGTGTCCCTGCCATGGCAGGGGGTGGAACTGGATGGGCTTTAAGGTCCCTTCCAACCCAACCCATTCCAGGACTTCACGATTCCATGATTTAGGGTCTGAAAAGGTCAGGAGAGAAGGAGCAGCTGAAAGAAACTTTGGAAGAGCTGAGAGAGGAAAACCAGTGCCCCCAAAAAGGGACAGTCCCTCAGGCCAAGCAGACTGGCCACAGGATTTTGTTCCCTTCCTGAGGGATGAAATCCTGGTCCCTGCTCTTTGACAGACCCTCTCCAGCATTTTTAACAGCATCCTTGCTTTGGAAGGCCATGAGTGACTCTGAGTGAATTCCTTATTCTAGCAGGAGATGTTTTCTAGGCCACTGCTCCTGGTTTTCACACTTATGAAGGTTTTAAGTTGTTTTCCCTATTTGCATGACAAATATAATAAAATTTTTGGACACACAGAGCTGTATCCCTAGAGTCCTCTTCTCTCAGGCTGAATGCTGCTGCATGGCAACAATTCCCTCCCTGCTTCTCCCTGGGATTAAATAAAGAAATTTTCAGTAATGTGCAGGTATCTTTCAGGTAGATTTTTTTTTCCACAGTGCCGGGGAGGGGA
>VZRX01011996.1:0-24123 GCA_013398075.1 Notiomystis cincta
CCCATCCCTGCATCCCCATCCCCACATCCATCCCATCCCTGCATCCCCTGCCCCGCCACTCCCAGCCCCCAGTCTTTGCTCTGGGAGAAGGAGTAGCTTTAAATTTGGCCTGAAAAGAGCACTGAAGTGACTCAGTGGATTATAGATGGACCCACACGTGGATCCCAGGCTGAGAGACAGGAACCTCCTGTGTATCAATTCAGGAGTCCAAGCTCAGACACAGATCTCACAAACCGTGGTTGTGGAGAGTTCCCCTCCTGCCAGCCCAGCCCTGGGATTTAGTTCAGCTCTTGGCAATCTCAACACTAACAGGCCAGGGGGGTATTTCATTAATGCCCTGGTGTTTGGGGAGGAGGGAAAGCAGCCAGAAATCACCTCCCTGGACTGAGAGCAAATCAGGGCAAAGAGAAAGATGTGGCTGTGCCACCCAGGAGAGCTGGGAGACGCTGCCACGGGAAGCAGTGAATATCTTGCTGTGGAGGAAAGGGAAAGAGCCAGGATCCAGCCCTTTGCCTCTCCTAGAAAATCACTAAAGCAAGCAATAGTAATTGGAGAGCTACTTGTAAGCCGGGCATCTTCTCCCCTGCTAAAAGCTTTGCCCGTAGCGCTGAAGGAGCGGCT
Source organism: Notiomystis cincta (assembly GCA_013398075.1). Taxonomy (NCBI): domain Eukaryota; kingdom Metazoa; phylum Chordata; class Aves; order Passeriformes; family Notiomystidae; genus Notiomystis; species Notiomystis cincta. The sequence continues at coordinate 622 of VZRX01011996.1, forward strand.
TGTGATAAATATATATATATTAAAAATATCTGCTCTGACAAGCGTGAAGCTGGAGAGGCAGAGAGGCAGGGGAGGAGGTAAGGCGGGTAGGAAGCATAAATCAAAATGTTTTGCTGCTCCTAATTAAATCCACCAACCCGTTTGTAACAAAACCCCACTCTCGGTCAACGGGAAGAGAGGAGGACGAGGAGCCGACTCCGCCCGATGGCCGCGGTGGCCAAGAGCTCCCTGAGCCTCACGCAGGAACAGGGGGCCTGGGAGTCCTCACACTGGGATTTGAGCTCAGGAAAACCTCCAGCCATCTGTGCCAGAGGAGGCAGAGCAATCACAGCCAGGCAGGGCAGAGAGGGGGGAAAGCGTTGCAGGGAGGGCTGGGAACCTTCTGAGCGCTCCTCATCCTCTGCAGCCAGACGGCTGCAATGTGCTGCTGCCAGCCCTGCAGCCACCACGGCTTCTGCAGCTGGGAGCGGGTCAGGAGGAGCAAGAGGGGATAAGAGGGAGGGCTGGGGAGGGAAGGAAGTGGACAGGGAATCACAGTGCTGCTGCACTGGCCAGGATGCTGCTCCCTCGCTCATCCCCCAGAGCAGATGCAGAGCAAGAAAAGGTCCAGACAAGGATGGTGAGGGAGATCAGGGGGGTGGAACAGTTTCTGTACATTCAGAGAATGGTTTGGGTTGGAAGGGACCTTTAAGTTCATCCCATTCCAACCCCTGCCATGGGCAGGGACAACTTCCACGACTCCAGGTTGCTCCAAGCTCCATCCAGCCTGGCCTTGGACACTTCCAGGGATCCAGGGGCAGCCACAGCTTCTCTGGGCACCCTCTGCCAGGGCCTCACCACCCTCACAGGGAACAATTCCTTTCCAATATCCCATCCAACCCTGTCCTCTTTCAGCTTAAAACCATTCCCTGTGTCCTGTCCCTCCATCCCTTGTCCCCAGTCCCTCTCCAGCTCTCCTGGAGCCCCTTTAGGCCCTGGAAGGGGCTCTGAGCTCTCCCTGGAGCCTTCTCTTCTCCAGGTGAACATCCCCAGCTCTCCCAGCCTGGCTCCAGAGCAGAGGGGCTCCAGTCCTCAGAGCAGCTCCATGGCCTCCTCTGGACTCATTCCTAACTCCACATCCTCCTGCTGAGGACTCCAGGCAGAATTGTCACAGAGACCAAGATCCTTCAGTCCAGAAAAGGGAGAGCTGATGTCACACAAGATAAAGAGCTGATAAACCCAGAGTGCCCTGCAATGAAGGATTCCCTAACAGGAGCCAGAAGCTCCATATGGGATAGTTGGGTAACAGTTCAAACCTAGCAAAAGGAAGGCTCCTTTTTTTCTATAAAGCACAGCTAAACTGGGCACCTCCTTCTCATACTGCCAGGGATTTAGGAAAAAAAAACCCAAAATAACAGAGAAACTCAACCACCAAGGGACATTCTTTTATTAAATCAACAGCAGCACATCTATCTCAGGAGAATCACAGGATGCATCCCTGTGTGCTTGCCTTGCTCTTGCACCCTCCTGCTGTTACTCAACCTGCTCCTGGTGGATTTTAAACCTGGCCCAGCATAACTGTTTTTTTTTCCAGTCCCAAACATGGCCCATTTCAAGTTTCTCAGCAAACTCCACCCAAAAGTTGTGTTAACATCTGCAGGGCAGCCTGTGCTGAGCCTGATGCTCATGACTGCAGGAAATTACCCAGTCCCCTGAAATCCTGGACAGGGGTGGCTTTGCTGTGGTTTTCCCAGGGCAACGCCAAAATCTGCCCCAGCTGAAGCAGTTTTAGCCACAGAACTGGTTTTATCTGATGATTTATCCACACCCCACATCCTGCTTGCAAAGGACATCACACACCTGATGTGTTTTGGGGCCACCTGATCTCTCCATCAAGGAGAGGTGCAGCTGGTCCAAGATCTTATAAACAACCTACAGCTCTTCCCACTTTCCTGGCCTTGCTCCCTGCCTTGCAGTGCTGGCTTCCAAGAGGATTAGGGAATCTTTCTGGGAAGTGAATGTTCCTGTGGATTGTGAGTGGGAATTTGCTGAGCTGTTGGGAAGAGAGGAGGAGGAGGAGGTAAAGGAGCAAGCTCTGGAGAAACACACTGAGGCTGCTGCTGCTCTTCAATCCAGCCAAAATAAACACTGTGAAATTCCCACAGGTTGGTGGAAGTGCTAAATATCACTGTGAAGTGGGCAAAGTGAGAGTGACAATTAGACACTTAATAAATGACTGTTTAAGGGTTTATTTGTTTCTTCAAGGGTGCACAGAGTGGGAGGTGATGTAGCAGGTCAGGGATGAGCTTTGGAGTGATTTCCCTCAGCACCTGGAGCAGGGAATTTCACATGAGAATGCCATCAGATCCCTGGATTTGGCTTCCAGAGCTATCCAGGTTTGACTTATCCACACAAATAATGGAGGAAAAAATCCCCATGGTCCCTGCTGGTGATTTGTTCCCATTTCTGCCTTCCCACGCCGCTCGAAGACGCGGAGCTTGTTCCGAGCTGGAATTTGACTGACATCCCTCTCCAAACACTGGAGCCCACTGGGTGATTTTATCTCCTCCAGAGAGCAGAGATTGCCTGGCTGAGGGTGAGAAACCAGTGGTGCCCATTGCAGGAGTGACTGTGCTTTCAGAAATCAAAAGTTCACCCACTGGGCCTGCTCTGACTCGGGAGACAGGAGCCATGGGAACCATTGTTAGCATTTCACAGGAGAGTGGGTTGATATTTTTTAATCAACATTTGCATGCTTAAACTTCGCTTCTATTTTATTTTTATCCACCTCCTTTCTCCTTGTAGATTTTCCAGCACACAAAAAAAGAAAGAAAGGAAGAGAACTTTTTAATTAAACTTTTGAAGAAAACCACAGTACAAAGCCGTTCTTTATATTGCAGGAGATAAATCACTGCAAACATTTGGAAGAGCCCAGGCTTTGGTGGGTTGTGCCAGTGAAATCACACATCAGGAATGATCTGGGGTTCAAGTTTGGCTCCAGGTTGAAGGGGCCACCAGATGAACTTGGTTGTCACTGCTTATCAGGCTGAAGGACCGAGCCAATGTGATGCTGGACGTGTCTTGGCCAGATTGGATGTGGCTTGGGACAACTTGGTCTGGTGGAAGGTGGCCCTGCCCACGGCAGGAGGTGGAACAGGATGAGATTTAAGGTCCCTTTATTGCAAGGCACCTTTAAATAGCAAAATGCTAAAGCTGAAAAAGCAGCAAGAAAAGAATAATGCAACGAGCTGAGCTGAGCCTCAGGTGAGTAAAATGAGTGCCTGGTTCTGAGGTGCTGGCCCCAGGTCCCTCCTGTGACCAGCTGGGATAAATCCATTTGTGCACCTTTAGGCACAGGTTTCCTTCCACTGTCTCCAAAGGAGGTCAAGGGAATGCTCAGAAATGTCTCCATTTTGGGGGTTTTTCCTTCTGCTTAGGTGGCTCTTACCTTGTTCTCCTTTGAGTCCAGTGTTTACCACCAAGCCCTGTCCCCATGTGCCACCTCCTGAGCACTTCCAGGGCTGGGGATGCCACCACTGCCCTGGGCAGCCTGGTCCAGTGCCTGACCTCTCCCACTGTGGTGTCTCAGTGGAGCTTCTGCTGCCTCTGCTCTGCTGTCAGTGATGGACAACTCTAGGTGGGCTCAATCCACACAAATCCAGTGGGATGCAAGGTTATGACAACCTCAAAGAGGGATTTTTTTCAGGAGGAAACAAACAGGGGGGAAAAAAGCCCTGCACTCTGGACTAATGATGAGGTTTCCTCATCCCCCTCCTCAGCTGGTTCATTAAACACAATGAACTGTCAAAATATCCCTTCACTGGTTCCAGCCAGGCCTAGTCCTGCTTCCATGGACTGTGGAGCAGTGTTCTGGTCTCCAGACCCAATTCCCCTGAGCACTTTGGCAGCAGTCAGTCCAGCTCAGGTACAGGAGGGGGAGGAATGCTCCCCTCCCACACTCTGGCCAGGAAGATCCTTGGATCTAAAGCCTCATTTGCTGGCCTTGTCCCCCTTGTGAGGGGCATTTAGCTGTCAGGTGGTCACACAGTCACTGTGGCAGTGCAGGCTGAGCTGTGATAAGCCCAGCTCCTGATAAAAGCTGTCCTCAGCACTGACAGCCAGGGGGATTCCTCACACTGTGGGCAGCAGAGGGAGAGGAAGGAATGTAATGGGACTCTCCCAAAGGATTCCTTTGGCTGATCCTGCTGGCAGAGGGGGCAGCAGGCAGGGAAAGGGCAGCATCACTAACAGGGTGCAGTGTGTGAGGCAGCCTGAAATCCCCACATGTGCCTTTGCTCACACACCAGCTTTGGCTGGCAAGGGGGCTGCAGAGCTCTTCTGCCCCACAGCTGGCTTTGCACTGGGCAGTTTTCAGGTGGGAAAGCAGCCCAGCAGATCTCCTGGCTGGCTGGGGCTGCAGAGAACCAGAGAAGCTCTGCAGGTCTCTGTCTGACCCTCTGTGTCCACCACCTGAGCAGGTCAGCCAGGGCTTGGACACATCCACGATTCCAGAGCCTCCAAGGCAGAGGCTCCACAAAGATGGAGATTCCTCCACTTCCTGGGTGCCTCTGCCAGTGCTGCACAATCTGCTGTGGAAAAGCCTTTCCTGAGGTTCCATCTGAACATCCCAACATCTTGGAGAAGCAGTCCTGGAATCCCAGACTGCTTTGGGATTTGGGGTTGGGTTGGAAGGGACCAGAAAGATCATCCAGTCCCACCCCTGCCATGGGCAGGGACATCTCCCACTATCCCAGGTTGCTCCCAGCCCCATCCAACCTGGCCTGGGACACTCCCAGGGATGGGGCAGCCACAGCTTCTCTGGGCACCCTGTGCCAGGGCCTCCCCACCCTCACAGGCAACAATTCCTTCCCAATATCTCATCTAAATCTCTCCTCTTTTAGTATCCAGCCATATTTCACTGAAAAAATGGCTTAACTGAAAAAGGGAAGCGAAGTGTGAATTTTGGTATCAGTTTTGCATTAGAAATAAAATGGCATCAAAGAAAGAGCAGAAAAGTACAAGAATTTTAGACTGACATTTCACAAATCAAGTGTTTCAATCTCCCATGTCAGCAGTTAGCTCCAAAGAAAACGGGAAAATCACCCTGAAACAAAGGAACTTTTTTTTTTTTTTGATATCCAAAAGCAGAGGGTGAACTGCACTGGGAAGGGGAGGGTCTGCCTGCTAGGCATGGAGAGAGCAGAAACACTTAAACCCACATAAAATCAGGGATGGATCCCTCTTGCTCCAGGTTTACTCCTGGATTTCCATCCGTGCTTGAATCCAGCCTTAAGCAAGGAGTGGGTTTGCCTCTCCCCACGCTGCAGCCCAGCAGCAAACCAGGAGTTCAGAGACCACAGCAGGCATTATGTCATCCTGTGAGGAGGAGCTGGGCAATCCTGCAACGACTTCTTTCCAAGCCCTTTTATCCAATCCCTCCTCTAGCAGCATTGCTGAAGAACTGGGGGGGGGAAAAGGAGCCTGGCCCCAGGGGAAGGGTGTTACAGGAGGAGATCCCACGCCAGGATGTCCTGATCAGCATCCCAGAACGAGGGGAGCTGCGGGGTTGGGAGGGGTGGAAGTGTTCCCTGGCTGCTGTTCACCTGCCAGATCCCTCCTGCTTGTGAGAAAACCTGTGTGCAGCAAAAGGTGATGTCATCCCTTCCCTGCTCCTGAAATCCAGCTCCTTGCTCAGTGTGGCTCAGGGCTGGTGTTATTAACAGTCCCTTTTCACACATCCTGGGCTCTGATGATTTCTTTCTTTCGTTCCTTTTTATTTATTTATTTTTATTTCTTTTCTTTTTTTTTAAATTTTATTTTATTTTCCACCCCTCTTTCCCTCCTTTCGCTGTACAGTGACCAGGCTCCTGAGACCCAGGTTGATTAAATTTCTATGCCTTGCAGCTTCCCTGGAGTCCACATAATTTATGTAAATACGAGAGATAAGAAACGAGGGGGAATCACAAGAAAAATGGAGCATTAAGCCGCCAAGATCCATTAAATTCTCCATCACCCTTCCCAGAATCTCAATGTTCAGCCGCACCGCCCCCGTGTTTTCCCCCCGCCACAGCGGCGTGGTTCAAATTAACACTCGTCGGGCTGAGGAAATCCGGGGGATCGGTCCCTCCTCCGGTTTAACGCCGGGATTGAGCCCTGCCCGCAGGGAATCAGCGCGGGGAGAGCCCGGCTGGAGGAGCAGGAGGTGCAGCTGCCTGCAGCCCCCTCGCCCGGCTGGGTCCCGGTGAAACCCAGCGGCTGGAGCTGCCCCGGGCAGGGCTGGAGCTGCCCCCGGGCAGGGCTGGAGCTGCCTCCGGGCAGGGCTGGAGCTGCCCCGGGCAGGGCTGGAGCTGGAGCTGCCTCCGGGCAGGGCTGGAGCTGCCCCAGGCAGGGCTGGAGCTGCCCCGGGCAGGGCTGGAGCTGCCCCAGGCAGGGCTGGAGCTGCCCCGGGCAGGGCTGGAGCTCCCTCGGGCAGGGCTGGAGCTGCCCCGGGCAGGGCTGGAGCTGGAGCTGCCCCCGGGCAGGGCTGGGGCTCCCCCGGGCAGGGCTGAGGCTCCCTCCGGGCAGGGCTGGAGCTGCCCCGGGCAGGGCTGGGGCTCCCTCCGGGCAGGGCCGATGCCAGCACACCCCGAGGGACCGAGGTACTCGTGGGTAAAGCGAGGTGAGCGGGGCTTCTCCGGGTTAGCATCCTCAGGAGAGCCTCTGCCCTCCCTCGGGGAGGTTCCGTGCTGCGAGCAGAGGGAGGGCTGGTCTGAGCCCAGGCTGTGACCTGAGCGTGGCCCCAAACCAGCCTGTCAACCCCAGCTCCTGGAAAGCTGTGTTGGGGAGGAGCAGGAGTTAGGTCAGCAGCCTGTTGTCCTCCTTTGTGCAGTCCCTGCACTCCCTGAGTCCTTCCTCAGCATCCTGGTGGATGAAAACCCCTTCTCCAGCCTGCCCATCACTCAGCTGGGGAGGTCAGGCTTCAGAGCCAGCAAAGACCTCCCTGAAATTAATAAAATTGGCACTGCAGTTTGGTGGTCTTGGCTTGTTAAAATGCCCGTGGAATCGTGGAATGGGTTGGGACATTAAAGATCATCTCATTCCATGGGCAGGGACACCTTCCACCATCCCAGGCTGCTCCAAGCCCCATCCAACCTGGTCTTGGACACTTCCAGGGATCCAGGGGCAGCCACAGCTTCTCTGGGCACTTGTTCCTAGCAGTGTTTTGGCCCCCAAGGAGAAGCAAAGCCCAAAAATGATTCCTGAGGTTGGTTTGGGAGGTGGCCTGGAAGGGGGACAGAGGGGATGGAAACTGTTTGGGGAGGGATGCAAGGACATGAGGGATGGGGAAGGTGGCACTAAGGGCAGGGCCAGATTGCACCAACTGGCCTCAGAGCCAGGAAATACATCTGGGGATCTGTTCCTAAGGGGCTCAAGCACTGGCAAAGCCCATCCCAGGCCTGGGGCAGGCTCCTGCACACGGACACACAGACACACAGACCTGGACCACCTCTGGCTGCTCCCGAGCCAGGCCCAGCTCAGTCACCACAGTCACAACACTGCCAGACAGCAGAGGGGCTGGAAGGGCACCTGCTCCCACAACTGACAGCTGAGACCTCTTGTGACAGCACCAGGAGCCTCGGGGCTGTGCTGTCTGAGAGCCACTGAGACCCAGAAAGCTCCTCTGAGACACAGCCTCCTGCTTCCCTGGGAATTCCAGTCCTGCACAGGAGCCCAGCTCCTGGGAAACCTGTCCCTCTCCAAATGGATGGCAGTAGGAACAGTGCCATAGGTTTTTTTATTTAAATTTTGAGCTCACAGGCATGCACTACTTTTCTTAACAAGTGTGACAGACAGAAACACCTCTTTAATGGAAGCAAAGGCTCTCCAGTAACAACATGATTTCAGGATGCTGGAGCTTGATGAAAAACTGCAAATCCTGAGTGGTGATGACATTCCCAGGAGCAGAAGTCACTGGCTGTCACTCAGCCCTGTCCCCAACCTGGATGTGGCAGCAGTACCCTGGGTGTTTCTTGCCTTCAGTGCTTTGCAGAGTCAATCCTTGGTGCCTGTGCCCAGGGCACAGTTAACTACTCCAATAATCTAATATCAACTTATAGATCTTTCAATAGTCATCCAGGATCAAGATCTAATTAAGACTACAAATGAGTTAATCATGTGTGATGAAGTCTTCTAAGAAAATTACACCCAAGACTTCCATTCTGTCTGAGCTGCAGATACTTCTGACGGAGCCCCAAAGCAGAGACTAAAACAGTGGTGATTAAATGGAGTGATGGGCATGAAAAAACAAAGCTTTGTAGGTTTTGAAGGAGGCTACCTATAATCTGCAGCTTGGAGTGCTGAATTATTTGAGACAAATTTGATTTGACAGATTCTCTTGAAACATCTGATAATTTTACATTATCAGTGACCAGCAGTCGAAAGAGACCTATTGGATCTCTCCACTGGAGCTAATTTTGAGCAGTGGGGGAATGAAAAACACACCAAGGCCACCCTTGATCACAGCCAAAAAGGGCCAAGGGGAAGAGACAAACTTTCTGAACCTCCAAACCAGCAATGGAAGGCCCCAGCCCTGTGAATAATGCGCTCCTGACGTTCACAGGGTTTGAAAGGTCTGTTCCTTGGCTTCTTCCCGTGCCATGGATGCATCATTTGCTGTGCTCTCACGCTAAAAATGACTGTGGTCATTAGGAACAATTTATGCTCAGGGAAATAATTATGGTCATTAATGGGGCTGCAAGGCAGAGGCTCCCAGGGAGCAGGAGAGGAGCGGTGGCAGCCGCCCGCGCGTGGCCGCGACGGACGGGAACAGCAATTTTGGTGTTCCCAGGACTGGGCATCCCAAATAACTCAGCCTCAGGCTCAGGAGACAGCCAATAACTGGTAAGGACAAGGAGTGTTTGGGAAAAGCCAATGGGATCACAAGAAAAGTGCCTGGGAGAGCTGGCTGGCTGGGTCCCCAGAGGTCACCACTGACCACAGCTGGCGGTTTTAGGTCTGCTGGTGATAATCAGTGAGTGGTGACAGTGGCTAAAAACGAGGTCATGCCTGGCTTTTGGACCTTCCCTTCACAGAAATACAGTCCAACATGGAACTGGAAATGTTTGCAAATGTCTGCAAGGAGATCCTAAGCTGGACTCCTGAGGCAGCTGATGGCATAGGCAGGACTCAGCTGTGTGGAGGGGGTGGCTCATCCTCTGGGGTAGCTCTCCCAGTGGAAAATAAAGGTTGGAGGAAACCTGGAAGCATCCAATGGGAATGACATTTTCAGGGAACACTGATCTAAGGAGATCAATGAGAACAGGAAGAGCTGGACTCAATGATCCCTGTGTGTCCCTCCCAACTCAAGATATTCTGTGATTCTGTGTGTGACTTCCAGGGAAGTCCTGCCTGGATTTCCTGTTTCTGTGAAAAGCACAGGATTATTGGCAGTTAGCTAATAAAGCTCATTTGGGTTGTCTGGACAATCTCCTAAAGATTTAATACATTACTTAAAAGAGTGGATTTGGAAAGGACACTGGTCAGTGAAATTGGCCAATGGTTGATTGATAACACAAATATGTTGATTGATAACACAAATATGTGCTGTTTTCACTGAGACCAGCTAGGAAAGGAAGTTAAACCCAGCCCATGGCCATTCCTATTTAAGGCAATTCTCTTCCATCCCCTAAAAAGGAGTCTGAAGTCAGCCTTGCTGGGCACTCTGGCCACTGGTATGAGTTTCAGGCCATGGCTGGCCACAGTTTTGCTCCATGGAGGGCAGCAGGAGTGGCCCAGGTGTGACCAGACCACTGTGCAAAGCCCCAGAGCCTCCTCCTGCTACAGCACCCAGGGACAGCCACACTGGTCCAGGTGCCCTCCACTTTGCTGCCACTTCTTGAGCCAAAACTCCTCCCTCTCCCTTCACTCACCCACAGCCCATCTACACCCCTTGGTGACCAAGTTATACCCCTGGGGACCAAATTCCCAGCTGCCTTTAGAGGCAGACTGAAAGATACCTTGTCTCTTCAGCAGAGAAATGACTGATCCTGTTTGTGTCCCTGTGTTGCTTGCAAGTCTCTGGTCCTGCATTGACTTCCAGGCTGAATTTTGCCAATTCAGCAGCTGGGATCTTGTTGTGATTGAACTTGATAAATTAAGCAGCCTTTTAGGGCAGGGGATGTCCCTGGTGTTTATTTAGTGAGCCAGACTAAATCAATCCATGGTGTTGTACACAAATGGGGAATTTCGCTGTCCCTGCTTGCCCTGGGATTCCCCTCAGTGACAGGCAAGGTGTGACCAGAGGGAGAAGCACACAAGCAAGGGCTTGGTGGGAAAAGAAGGGGCTAAACCATCACAAAAGATGATGCCCTGCCAAACTTGCCATGTGGCTGAATTAAGTAAAATTAATTGTTTTGAGAATGATGGTGCTGTGACCATTTGGCTCCAAAGGTTCCTTGGGTGGGAATGAAGGACCAGCAACATTGTCCCACCTGAGTGCCAGGAGGATGAACATATTTTTATGTAATAATAATAATTTAAATAATATTGTAATCTGTATATTTTTATTTTATTAAGGTTGCAAAGTTCTCAGATGTTACCAAAATACAAGTGTTGGTGCTTTTGACTGCAGGATGACCAGAGAGGAGGGGAATAACCACACTGTGGTAAAACAGGACACAGAGGTTTTGTGGCTTCCCAGGCTTTGGTGCTGCCTCCCAGGCTTCAGCATTCCTCTAAATAGTTCATTTAACAAATAGTTATTTTCTCTAAATAGTTCATTTAACAGATAGGCCTTTAGGTTCTGGAGTCCCTCCCTGCATTCCAGCAGGTGTTACAGGGAACATGGTGGCAGGAGGCTGCATGGCCAGACTGGCAGCATGGAAAGGCCTAATTAACAGGGAAACAACCCAGCAGCCAGGAGGGGAATCTGAAGAGGCAGCACGGAGAGATGAAGGCAGCCAGGAGATTGCCAGGGAATCAATCCATACAGGCATGGGAAGAAGAACTGAGGCCAACTGCAGAGAGGAACATGGATGGTAATGATCACAGAGTCACAGAGTGGTTACAGCTTAAAGATCTTCTCATTCCAACCCCCCTGCCATGGGCAGGGGACCTTCCACTAGGCCATATGTAAGGAAAATAAGTATATTTTTATCCCTGCATTGCTGGGGACAAAGTGACCCAGGAAGTCAGTAGGAGTGGTGGCAATGGCAACTCCAAACCACACTTACTTGGTGACTTTGAGACCAGAAGAAAAAATGGGGGAGTTGACAGAACAATCTCCTGAGGGCCTTTCCAAACTGAAATCCTCTCTGATTCCTGGAAATTCCTGGAGTGGGGAAGGTTGTGTCCTGTCAAACCATGCAGTCCAAATCCAGAGGGGAATGTGGCTCCAGGGCAAAGCAAAGGGCAGGGCAGCCCTGCTTGGAAGGACAGACAGAAGTTTGATAGCAAAGACAAAATGCAGAGAAATTCCACAAACTCTCTTTCCACAGGGAATTAAGCAACAGCTCAGCAGGAAGGCTGAGAAACAAGACTCCTTCCCTGGGAGATTGGTCCCTTGCAATGTGGCCACAGAGCATGGACAGACCCCAGGAGCAGGGAAGAGAAAGCCAAACCTTGTTGCAGTAGCAACCTCTGCCCCTCCACACCAGGAAAAATGTCCAAATGGGAAGTTAAAAATCCAAAAGAGCCATGAAAAGGAGAGGTGTAAGAGCCCACACGGAGCAGAGGGAGCCCAGCTGCAGACGGACACAGTGCCTGCCCTAAGGCTGTTTTCCTGCCGGAGGCAGCAGAGCTGTGTTCACCCTGGCTGCCCTGCCGAGGACGAGTTTAGGGCTGAAACTGTTCCATTTTAGAAGCATTAAAGCCTTTTGCTGCGCTGGTGCTCAGGGCAGAGCAGGAGCCAGCCCTGGGTCTGCTCACACTCGCAGGACCAGGTGGCAGCGGCGTCTCCACAATCCCTGCGGGCAGCAGCAGAAAGTGGATGAGGCTCCTTCCCTCTCCACTCTGCTCCTGCCACGATGCAAGGAGTGGGAGGCAGGATGACCTACTTGTGTCATGCCCTGAATGCCTCTTTTTGCTCCAGCCAAGGCATCTCCACGCTCTGAGGCTCCTGCTCAGCCTGTTGGAGCTGTCTGAAAGGATCCTGTTACTCCCCTCTTCTGTCCCCTCCTGTCCCCACCCGTCCCCTTGGCTCACCTGGAGCTGGGAGGGCTGCACAAGCATTTTGAGAGATCCAGTAGGAGCAGAAAGCAGAATCTGGATCGTTTTCATCCCCTGGTTTTGCTGTGGGAGGGGGAGAGTGGTGGGGAAGCATCCCTTGATGTTACATTCCCGAGGAACAGGGATCCAAGTGCTCTCCTTGATGAGAGATGTAAATCCTTTGGTACCATTTGTGTCCCTGCAGGTTTAGGGCAGGATTATGGAAATCATCCTCTCCTCTCTCCCCACAAAGAAGGATGGAAGAGCTGGGATTTTGGGGATATGGCTCCCTTTTTTTTTTTTGTGAAGATATTTCTTTATTTGCCTGCTTAGCCACTGAGGGATGAGCATTTCCAAAACTCTCAGTATCAGCAACTCTGCTCCTTCACTGATTTTGGAGGTGTAACCCTTGTTGATTTCAGTGGGAGCTGAGACAGCCCAGCTCTGCAAAATCCAGCCCTCAAAGTGTAAGTAAGTGTCATTAATCCTTATTTTTAAAAAGATTTTAATAAAAACTATTACCACACACATTACCATGGGCTTTGGACACAGCCCCTACAAAACCAAAGACATTTTCACTACATCTTGTGAGATGCTCATGAAGACCCTTCTGCCTGTGTTACTGAGCTCTTGTAGATATTTCTTGGTCCTTCACCTGCAGCTGTGGCCTCACAGCTGTGACAGATTTCATTTAAGGCCCTTTATTTCCAGCTATGATGTGCTCTCATTTAATCAGCCCTGTCCACCCCCTCCCCACATTCCATGTGGCTGATGGGACTCTGGGCTGCTGCTGGAGGAGCTGGGAGGCACAAGGAGGAAACCCCACAATTAGACAGACAGCTAATGACTTTTTCCCTCTCCCAAGGTGAAGAGTGGTTGTCATATTGACTTCCCTGAGGAAGAGGCTGAGGGAGCTGGGGGTGTCCAGCCTGGAGAAGAGAAGGCTCCAGGGAGAGCTTAGGGCCACTTTTAGTGCCTAAAGGGGCACTTACAAAAAAGAGAGAGAGGGACTTTTTACACAGGAAGATATTGATAAGACAGTGGGGAATGGTTCTAAACTAAAATAAGAGAAATTTAGGTTAGATGTTAGGAAGAAAATGTTCCCTATGGGGGTGGCACAGGGTGCCCAGAGAAGCTGTGGCTGCCCCTGGATCCCTGGAAGTGTCCAAGGCCAGGCTGGATGGGACTTGGAGCAACCTGGGATAGTGGGAGGTGTTGTGGTTATAATGAGATGATCTTTAAGGTCCCTTCCAACCCAAACCATGGGGTTCTGTGGTTCCCAGCTGCTGAGTTTTCCCTGGACAGAAGCAGCTGGACACACTGCAGAGCTGCCACTTCCTCTGGGAGCTGCTCTGCCTTGGGATGGGTCCGGAGATGCCACTCAGGTTGTGTCCACTTATTGTCCACCAAGGCAAGGCCTTGTGGAGCCACATGTGCCACCCTCCAGGACTCACCCTGGGAGAGGGGCACAGCCAGAACACACAGAGCAATCCCATACAGTGCCTGCAATTCTTCTGACCCCTTCTTCAAACTGAACCTGCAGCTTTGATCCCTGTGTGTGCAACTTCTTATACACACACCACCTTCCCAAGGAGGTCAAATGCTTATTTTCATGAGGTAGTCTTGTTCTGAGGATGTTGCTTCCATCCACAAAGACAACTAACCTACCATTCTACTTAACTGCAGCCAAGATTAAATAAAAGCTTTAAAGACAAAGATGTTCTTTCACTTTTCCCTCCCCCTCTAAAATCAGTCATCTTGCAAAAAAAAAAAAAAGCCCCTGAACTCCTCCCAAGCAGATTTTATATCCTATGCAAAACAAAACATCCACACAATGTGTCTGGATGGATTTTAATGATCTCCAGGGAAGGAGACTCCACCATGGAAAATAAAAGGGGGAAGCAGGACCAGTTGGACCATCCAACAAGTACTTTGTGCTGTGAGGTGCCCAGAGACCCTCGAGGAGCAGCATCCCTGGGTTCCCAGCAGAGCAAGGTGAATTTGCAGCTCCTGGAAGAAGAGCTGTGGCCTTGGCACCACCTCAGGATGCTCCATCCACCACCACCTCCTCCCCCAATGAGCAGGGCCCCTCTCCTCACTGCAGACCTGGCTGGGAAAGCCTGGCCAGTGCCTACACATGAACATCATCACCATAATCATCCCCCCAGGAGCACATCAAGAGGAAGTTAATGTGAAGAGAAGGGCCTCACCATCATCTGTGCCAGAAGTGACAATGATCCCTGGTCAGCCTGCTCTCAGGGGACTGAGTCCCACAGCCAAAGGGCAGCTGGGCAGAAGGTCTGACCCTGCTGCACTCAGGAGTTCACCCCAGGCCTGGTTAGCTCCAGCCTCCCTGGGGACCTGAGCTGTCTCACTTGGTCACATCACAGGGGCAGCAGACAGATGATTTACAGAGAGCTCCCCTCCCTAACTTCATATATTTTGTATTTCACTGATCCTGGTGCCTTCCCAGAGCTCCCTGGGTAGTGCAGCTCCTGCCATTTCTTAGAGCAAAACCTGGACTGGGCTTCAAACCATGAAGAAACATTTTCCTCTCGGATCTCCCACGTTTAAGGCACCACCCCAGCAGTATCCCTGCCCTGTGCTAATTCCAAAAGTGCTCCTGGGAGCCACCTGAGCCAATGCTACTGGCCCCAGATCACAGCCTGGCACTGCCTAATCCACTCCTACAGCTGGAGTCTGCAGGTGGCTCACAGAAATGGTGGAGCAGTTGGTATCTCAAGCCCCTTTCAGGCACTTCTAAGACTTTTCTCTCTCTTTTTTTCACCTTTTTTTTTTTTCCTAAAAGCAGAGTGATTTTCTTTATTCTGTTCCAGAGCTGGAAACTTCTGGAGTTCTGTGCTGGGAGTGTCCAGATCAGTCACTGATGGGACCTCTCCTTTCTCCATGAATAAATCAGGGCTCTGCTTTCCATCTCCTCTGGGAAACATCAAACAGCCCCTTCCTGCACTCAGGCAGGAATTCTGTTTAATTCATGCCAGTGGGGACTTTTCCAACAATATCACAATCCCATAAACATGAAAGGAAGGGGTCTTCCCTTCCCACAGGGGTGTTGGAGACTCCAGATGATGGAGAGCACCAGGTCTCTCTGCCCAGGTCCAAACTGTGACCTCACTCACCAGAACATCTGATGCAGCATCAGAGAAAAGATGGGTTCAGCATTGACATTTTGGGTTCTGCAAGTTAAACAGTCCCCAGAAAATATCCACTTATCCCTCAGATACCCAACCTGTGCACTCCACACTTTGGTCTCTGGAAAGATGCCCACACACAAGAGGTGAATTATCACTGACCTAAACAAATCCCCAAATATGGACCATCCCCACCAGAGCTCAGATACCCCAGGGTCCTTGGCTAAGGCAGCTTCCACAAGGAAAATGCCTGGAACTGCTGGAATGGGTCCAGAGGAGGCCATGGAGCTGCTCCAAGGGCTGGAGCCCCTCTGCTCTGGAGCCAGGCTGGGAGAGCTGGGGGTGTTCATCTGGAGAAGAGAAGGATCCAGGGAGAGCTCAGAGCCCCTTCCAGAGCCTGAAGGGGCTCCAGGAGAGCTGGAGAGGGACTGGGGACAAGGGATGGAGGGACAGGACACAGGGAATGGCTTCCCACTGCCAGAGGGCAGGGAGAGATGGGATATTGGGAAGGAATTGTTCCCTGGGAGGGTGGGGAGGCCCTGGCACAGGGTGCCCAGAGAAGCTGTGGCTGCCCCTGGATCCCTGGAAGGGCCCAAGGCCAGGCGGGACAGGCCTTGGAGCACCCTGGGATAGTGCGAGGTGTCCCTGCCCATGGCAAGGAGTGGGAATGGGATGATCTTTAAGGTCCTTTCCAACCCAAACCACTCTGAATCTCTGATTATACCAATCATGCAGCATCATCACTAAACAGGCTCTTTTCTTGTGTCTTTGTGTTTGGGGGTTTGTTGTTTGGGTTGGGGTTTTTTGTTTGGTTTTGCATTTCTCAGTTCTGTTGGTTCTTAGGGTTCATGGTACCTCAGATGAAGTTTCTTGCTTGTTTCAAATTTAAAAGTTCTTCAGCTTTAGGGAAAAAAACCTAACAGTAAAAATAAAGGAACAGTGATTTAGGGATTAGTTAAATTGTACACTGAGTGGTAAAAATATGGATAATCTGTCAGCACTGTGCCCAGAACTGAGCTCTCCCAGCTCCTTGTCCCAGTCAGGCTGCTCATCTATGAAATTTTCTCTGCAGATTTATTTTCAGGGGGGAAAACTCACTCTGGTTACAGCAGGGAGAGAGTTTAGAGTGGAATTGCTATTTCCCAGTGGTGCTGGGGGCTCTTACACTAAATCACATTACTGCAATTTAAAATACAACCACACATCTGCCGAGACTTGGTGTTGCTCACATGTGTGTTTTTTAGGCCAAGGCAGGTATTCTTACATGAACTTTTCCTCCTCTCTGAGATGTAAAATGAAGCTGAATTCCTTTGCATTTTCCATGGATTCTCCTGCCTATCCAGTTGGTTACCAAAGCTCAGCTGCTTTGTGCTAATTTCTTAACCTGGTTTTGTGGTGGGGTCCCGGGTGGATTGGACTAATTTGGAATAAGGCGTGTCTGATTCTGGAATAGGAGCATCAACACAGGGAATTAATTATGAACCACTAATGTCAAGTGCACAGTCCAGAATAAGTCCTTGGATAGATGAAGCTTAAGGCCATCATCCCTAATTTTTCTCAAAAGCAAATTATTTTTTTCCTTGTCTGTCTCTCGATCTATCAGGAAAAAAAATTTCCTGCCCATGCCAGGGGGGTTGGAATTGGAGAATCTTTAAGGTCCCTTCCAAGCCAAAGCATCCTGTGATTTTGTGGCTATGAAATGGTCACAGAGCTATTTTGTTCTCACCTTATTCCAACCCCTGATCACTCAAGGCCAGCTCTGTGAGTGGGGTGCTCAGTGTGCAAAGTCCTTCCTGTGCTTAGGGTTTGATCTTGGCCTGGAAAGCCCCAGGATTCTTTGTCTAAAAACTCACTCAGATCACAGCCCCCACCTTAGCAGAGTTCAGCCAAATCACATAATTCCAGAATGGTTTGCATTGGAAGGGACCTTAAAGATCATCTCATTCCAACCCCAACACCTTCCACTATCCCAGGGTGCTCCAAGCCTCATCCAACCTGGCCTTGGGCACTTCCAGGGATCCAGGGGCAGCCACAGCTTCTCTGGGAAACCTGTGCCCACCCTCACAGGGAACAATTCCTTCCCAAAATCCCATCCATCCCTGCCCTCTGGCACTGGGAAGCCATTCTCTTGTCCCACTATAAACCTTGTTTAGCTCTGGGTGCAGCAGCTTAAGCAGGTTAAATTTACATCTGAAAAGCTTTCTTCTCATGAAAACCTTGGATTGTGGGTGTGTTGGCTGACAGAACAGCCCTTTTATCCTGGGAAGTTCCAGGAACCTTGCTAGAAGCCATGACAGGGACATCAGGGGATACATCCACTCATAAGGTGGGAAGAGCCCTACAATGGGGGAGATTTTGGGTGGAGGAACTTGCCTGGAGAAGGACAACTGAAAACCTCCAGGCAATATCAGCCAAACTGAGTGGGGATGGGATGACTCTTCCATGGCCTCCTGGTGGAGCTTGGAGCTCCTGGAATGTAGCAATGGTGAGACTTGGTGGTGGTCCCAGCAGAGCTGAGCCAGTGTGGGAAGTGCCACCCAGGAGAAGGGACTGAGGAGGTCTCCAGGAGCCAACATTTCTGCAGGGAGAGGGATGTTGGGTGCCCCTCATCCACAATCCAGCTGCCAGAGGTGTCTCCTTGCCTGCCAGAGCCTTTGGGATCAGCCCTGGGTGCTGTGCACACCCCCCTGGGAAGGAGGTGACAGGCTCTGCCCTGCATGAGCCTCCAGTTTACAACCCCAACAAGTGTTGTGGGGGGCTCAAAAAAGGATTTTCCTGTTTTTAAACACATAAATACCATCCATTTCCCTGGGGTTTCTGGAAAAACAAAGTCATCTTCAGGCACTCAGTCTGTATTTCCTCTGCTCTCTACCTGCCCCTCTGTGCACAGCTCTGGGTGCAAAACTGACACACCCCAGGGTGGGGATGCTCTGCTTGGCTCCCACTGGGCTGTGCCAGCAAGGAAATCCCTGTGGGGCTCCAGCTTCTGCTCCCAGGACCCCCATGTGCTGGATTTCCAGCAGATTTCCAGATGTCTTCTTCAACCCCTTCAATCCCCTCTCGGAGCAAACACTGCCCTGCAACCTGAAAGGAATTTTCCACCCAGGACTCCGAAATTCTCCCTGTTCTCCTTGAGAAACTTCACACCTGCAGGTGGCTGCCAGGAGTACATGGACTTGCTTTTCTCAACCTCCTCTCACCCTCCCACCTCAGCCCCCAGGGGTTGAAGGACACTGACCCAGGACAAGGCTGTGACCTTAATAAACCCCACCAGGAGCTACAACAAAGCTGAGGACAGCAGAAATTCATCAGCCTGAGCTGGAAATTCCTGGAAACGGAGAAATCCTGAATTTGGCTGTGAATTATCCCACTCTAAGAACTCTGCCAACTTTGGATTCTCCTCCTTCCTGTTAACCCCATCTTTTTTTGGGAATAAAAAGAGTGATGGAGCTTAAAAAGATGAATTACCTGATCTGCATATTCAATGAAGCTCAAACGCTCCATTACCACGACATGAGCTTTAACAGTATTTAATGGTTTGCATTAATTAATAAGTCTTTAAAGATGTCAGACATTTGTAGATTTAAAAACTTTATAACTTTCAATAAATTCAGTGGTGCTTAATGAATTCCTGCAGATTTACACAGCTTTGGAAACACGTTCTGCCTCAAACAACTTCACCAGTGTTTGTGATTTTAAGAGAAAGGAAGAAAGAAAAGAAGGAAGAAAGAAAAAGAGTGGGGAGGAAAAAGAGACAAATTATTAAGTTGTGATTTATTGGGAAACAGATGTATTTTTCATTTCATTTCAATATTTTGTTGATTGATTTTTTTCAAGCAGTTCTCTGAAGAATTGTGGATGCAATGAGGGGTGGGGAGCTCAGCAAACCTCCATGGCTCTGTACACAGACTCAAAGGATCCTTTAGGTTGGAAAAGACCTCTGAGACCATCAAATCCAACCTGGGACCAATCCCCACCTTGTCACCAGCCCAGAGCACTGAGTTCCACATCCAGACATGAACACCTGCAGGGATGGGGACCCCACCACCTCTCTGGGCAGCCCCTTCCAATGCTTGGCAACCCAAAATTCCTCCTGAACCAACCTCCTGCCCAACCTGAACCTCCCCTGGTGCAGTTTGAGGTTCTGTCCTCTCACCCTGTCCCTGTTCCCTGGGAGCAGAGCCCGACCCCCCCTGGCTGTCCCCTCCTGTCAGGGAGTTGTGCAGAGCCACAAGGTCCTCCCTGAGCCTCCTTTGCTCCAGGCTCAGCCCCTTTCCCAGCTCCCTCAGCCTCTCCTGGGGCTCCAGCCCCTTCCCAGCTCTGTTCCCTGNCCAGGCTCAGCCCCTTTCCCAGCTCCCTCAGCCTCTCCTGGGGCTCCAGCCCCTTCCCAGCTCTGTTCCCTGCCCTGGACACCTCCAGCCCCTCCAGGTCTCTCCTGCCAGGAGGGTCCCAGAGCTGCCCCCAGCACTGGAGGAGCCCCAGCAGTGCCAGCACAGGGGGACAGTGACTTCTCTGGTCCTGCTGCCACCCCAGAGCTGGCACAGCCCAGGGGCCTTTGGCCTCTTGCCCACCTGGGCTCATGTTCAGGCACTGCTGACCAGCACCCCCAGGTCCTTTCCTGCTGGGCAGTTTTCCAGTCAAACATATCCATATCAGTATCTGGATTAGTATCCATATCCACACAGCTGTGCACACACACACAAATATATATTTAATATCTAAATTTTGCTGGTGTTATTTCTGAAGGAAACTGCTTCAGAAATCCAATTCCACACACGTATCCTAAAGGTCAACTTCTTACATCCATTTGGGATGAACACAAAGACTGGATATTCCAATTCCTCCCCACACCTTTGGTAATTACAGATTTCTGAGAAGCTCTTTGCCCAGAGGGAAGCAAAGTGAGAGGCAGGGGCAGGGCTGAAAGCAGAGCAGGGGAAGGAAAGAGAACATAACTCATCCTCAAGGGTGGCATGTGTATGAATGGGCTGGGATTTGTCCTGGGACAGCTTCCTGTGCTCACATTGGAAGAAAGACAAGAGGAATGGTAAAAGCAATGAGTGCAGAGAGCAGAATGAGCCTTGGCTCTGGCTTATTCAGGGAATTATTCTCCCAGGAACCTCACCAGCCTTCTAGTCAGGATCACTCATCCCACTCCTACACACTGGATGCACAAATACCAGGAAACAGTCACTGGAATGCTGTCCCTGCCTTGGCAAAGGCCATTCCACGGGGGGTGAGCAGGTGATGCTCTCAGGTGATGGTGCTGGGGGAGGAATCACAGGGGGGGATCACTGCAGGTTGCAGAGGGTCAGCACTGCCTTTTCTTTGTCATTGTCACTGCACCAAGACCTGAGCAGAGGCCCCACAAAGAAATGGGATGGTGCCAAGGTCAGGGTCTTCCCCAGATTCACCAGCAGGAACATGGAACAGGGTGCCCAGAGGAGCTGTGGCTGCCCCTGGATCCCTGGAAGTGTCCAAAGCCAGGTTGGACAGGGCTTGGAGCACCCTGGGATAGTGGGAGGTGTCCCTGCCCATGGCAGGGGTTGGAATTGGGTGAGTTTTAAGGTCCCTTTCCACCCAAACCATTCTAGGATTCTTCACCACGGATTTCTCATTTTTAGTGATTTATCCACATTCTCCACCCAGTCATGCCCAACACCATAAAATTTGGTCCAAACCCAACCACCCCGGCGCTGCTCATTTCCACCACAAAGCGCTCCCCCGTGTTCTGACACCTCCTTTAGCTCATCCTATTTCTCCCCCGCTCCCCTTCGCGCCTGGGAACAGCAAACAAGGCGCGAAGGGGCTCCCGAGCCTTTCTCCCAAATTCCTGCCTCCTCCGCGGCCCCGGCCGGACCTTTGGTCCAGCAGGCAGCGAGGCACCCGCGGGGATGCTGCCCTTCCACGTGGAAATTCGGGTACACGGAGCCGGCTGCCTCCGCTCGCCCGAGGGACCCCGGCGCTGCCCTGGCCTCGTCCCGCCGCTCTTGGGCTCTCTCGGATCGGCTGCTCGGCCTCGCAGCACCCCGGCAGCCTCCTGGCAGTCGGCTTTGCCGGGCACGCTGAGCTGGGGGCTGGCGGAGGAAGCGAGGGTGTAACTGCGACAGAGGGCGAAGCTGCGGGGAGTTCGTCTCGGGATGACGAACAGGAGCGGGAGAGGCGGAGGGTGGAGGGATGGACAGTCACGAGAGTGGCCTGGCCTGCTTTGAGCAGCCAGGAGAAGGGGGGATACGGATCTCCCTCCTCGTCCCCGAGCTGCTCCAAGATGCAGCAGCTCCAAACTCGCCACCGACTCGCCGCGCCCGGCCACGCACCTCAGACAAGGACTGGAATTCTGTAGAAAAGGTCTTGCCAGGGCTAGAGCAGCCTGATGGACTCGTGTGGCTTGATAAATAACCACTAATTAATGTCTGGTCTGTGTGTCTGTCAGAGCTGTGCACTCGTGGGCTGATGTGAACTGCTGGGTCTACGAGCGCTGGGAAACTGAGGCACAGAGCAGTGACCAATTCACTCTGGGTCACAGAATCACAGGATGATTGTGACCACTGCAGGACCACTGCAGGTCCTCTAGACCAACCCCCCAGCTCAAGCAGGGTCCCCTGGAGCAGGTCACTCAGGGCTGTGTCCAGGCAGGTCTGGGATATCCCAGTGAGGAGACTCCACTCCCTCTCTGGACAATCTGCCCAGGGCTCGCTCACTGCACAGGGAATTCTCCCTCCTGTCCAGGTGGAACTCCCTGGGATCAGTCCCTGCCCGTGGCTCTGGGGCCATTGCTGGGCCCTGGAGCAGAGCCTGGGCCCTGCTCTGAGCCCTCCCTGCACACAGGGACACACAGGGATGGGGCCCCTCTCAGCTGGGGCTCCTCTCAGGCTGAACAGCCCCAGCTCCCTCAGCCTTCCCTGGGCAGGGAGATGCTCCAGGCCCTCCATCATCTCCAGAGTCCTGCACTGGACCATGTCCAGAAGCTCCATGTCTCCCTCCATGACGATTTCCTGAGGGAATTCAACCTTCCAGGGTCATGGGAAAGCACAGCACTCTCCCAATGGAAACACAGGAGTGATGCTCCCTAGAAACACCACAAACTTCATCTGCCAACTGCAGCTGGGCACAGCTGGACACCAGAATGGCTGGCTTGGCATCCCTCATCTTGCCTAAATCCAAAGGGAACATCCCAAGGCAACACAAGTGGTTGGAAGCACCAAAAAAGAGGAAAATTTGAAGAGCTTTTGAGAAAGAGATTAAAATTTTCTTCCAGCATTGCCTTCTACCCTGTGTCCCCAGTCCTCCTTGAAGGTTTGGGAACTCAGTGTTCTGAAGCTGGGGTGATAAAAAAAAAAAAAGCCTGTGCCCTTTTTGGATAATATAATAAAGACTTAGATGCTTTTCGGACGTCAGCTGCTGCCAGTAATCAGCGCTTCGCAGCTGCTGAGTCACAAATAGCTTGAAAAATATTTCCAGTCCTTGCTCTCCTGAGAGCTAATCCCAGAACGGGCAGTCATAAAGAACCATAAATCCCCAAATTACCAGAATGGCCCCAGAAATCTCTTTTAAGGCGATTATTTCGATGTTGGTTCTGGATTGTCTTTACCCCGTTGTTTCTCCTCCGTGTTCCTCCCTCCTCTCTTCTCCCTGGACATCCCCACATGGCTGGAAAAGGTCATTCCTCTGTGCCTCGTTCTCCAAACCCTCCCTAACACCTTGGGGTCTGCCCTCCTCCTGCCATGGACTCTGTGCCCCTTCCCCACCCCTGCCCTGTCCCCCTCTCTGAGTGTCCCTGCCAGAAGATGAGATAAAACACTGAATTTTCCACCCTTCAAACCAAACATAAACCTCTGCCAGAGCTGTCTGCAGGAGACCTTAGCCTGGTGTCCCAAGGGCTCCTCCCAGTTTGTGTTGAGCTTGTTGAAAATTGCTTTACCCATTAGTACTAAGAAAAAGAAAAGAAGAAATAACCAGCTCCTTTAGGACACTTTTTTACAAGGGAAGGCCAAGCACACTGCAGGAGTCATCACCATTAACTAAGCAGAGGAAATGCCACCTGAAGCCCATGTGAGCTTGTCCATGCAGCTGCTGGCATCATTTTCAACAAGTAAACATATAAATATAAAAACTCCACCAATTATATGTTTATTTAATTTTTTTAAATATATTTTTAAGTGGGTTCAGAGAAGGCCATGGAGATGCT
>VZRX01011997.1:0-35714 GCA_013398075.1 Notiomystis cincta
GGGGAGCAGGGCGGCCGTCACGTGAGGCCGCGGCGCAGGGCGCCCCCCAGCGGCGGCTGGTGTCAGGGCGCGCCCTCGCCTCAGCCGTGGCTTTGGGGGCTCCGTGGGGATAAAGGGCGGCGAAAAGGAGGAAAACCCTATTTTTGTCTGATGGTTCTGATGGCACCGCTGAGTTCACGCAGGGGCCAGCGAAGTATTTTTAACGGGTGGCATTCCTCAGGGCAGATTGGTAGCTGCAGAGATCCCCCGGCAGTGCCGTGCTCCCTCCGCCCAGAGAGGTCCGCGCCTTCGTGCTTCCTATTTTTAAAGGCCACCGACAATTAGCTTTTTAAACTCCGGTGTCAATACCCAGCGAAGGGCAGCCTTCTTTCGCCGCCAGATAACTTCACGAAAGAATGCTGCCCTATTACAGGAGTCGCTTCTGGAGACTGGGATTATATTCTATATTTTGGGCAGCCCGAGTATGTAGATGTCTGTTTGCCCCTGGTTAACGAGGCACACAAAGTTAGCAAACACACGAGCGTGTGCTACCATAATCCCCTTTTCATGTGCATCAGTGTTTCTCTCGGGTTTCACTGGTGCCAGATATACACACACGCACGGTTTTAGTGCTGGTTTCAGGTTCACTACAGCTGTGTTGCACTCACAAAACTACGGTGTCACTATAGTGAGACACTGACCTTTCAACTGCTGTCGGAATTTAATATTTGCTATAGTGTTTGATCTAATTTGTGATTCCTATTCAGTGCATTACTTTAAAAATAGCTAGATTTGCATTTGCTGGGGTCTATTTAAAACCTCACTCACGTTACTATTAATATCTAGCTTGACATGCCAGCATCACACAAGTCCAAATGCTCCAGTCTCCCTGTGAAGAATCCTTTGCTGTTTTTTTCTCATTGAAAGACAGCAGACAAGTTACTGATAAAAGCCCTTTAAAAAAAAAAAAAAGCAAAAGACATCTGATAAAGTCCCATAATACTCAGATGTGCTTTTTCCTAGAATGAAGAAACTGCTTGCGCAGTTTGTTTTTCTCACAGTGCACTCTGCAAAGCGTCAGTATTGCTCATCCAGACCCCTGTGTCCTCAGACACCAACACAGCGTAATGCAATGTTTTCTGAAGTCTGCCAAGTAGTGACAAAGTGAAATGAAGACCTGAGCAGTTGCAAATACCAAGAAAGAGTTGTCTGTCTAAATTTCATTATTTTGATGGGGCCTTAAGGTGACTTTTTCAAGATGCTGATCCAAATGGTGAGTCACTCTCCTCCCCAGCAACAGAAAGAACTAATTACTCCACAGCTTAAAGCTGCAGCTCAAGAGGCAGACTATGGATAAGAAAAAAGATACTGGGGGAGGCTCAGGTGTGGACAAGGACCTTACTCCCTGTCAGCTGGGTCTGACTGCAGCACTCTTGAGGAGGGCTTGGGGTGCAAACCAGCTTTAGCCAGTGGTTTGGATGGGTATCTCTGACCCCCTGCCTCCTGTGGCAGAAACAGGGGGGTCTTATTGACCCAAATATTAGGAGCACACGAGCCCCACCTGAAGGCCAAGGATGCGCTTCGGTACTTTGGTGCTTACACTTGAAGGTTTGAGTTGAAAGGCAAGATCTTTGTGCTGTTGCTTGAGAAGAGAAGGCAGAAAGAAACATTTTGTTGACCTCAGAACATGGGAGAAAATCTCATTAGTTTTATTAGGTTGTATAAAGATATGAGCCC
The DNA here is from genome assembly GCA_013398075.1 of Notiomystis cincta. Taxonomy (NCBI): domain Eukaryota; kingdom Metazoa; phylum Chordata; class Aves; order Passeriformes; family Notiomystidae; genus Notiomystis; species Notiomystis cincta. The sequence continues at coordinate 1,717 of VZRX01011997.1, forward strand.
TATAGCTTGGACTCTGGAAACTGTGCAGCAGCAGGAATACTTTGACCCCAGTCCATATGCCAGCATGACGTGAAGCATCCATGAGGGGCTGATCCTGCAACCTGTGCATAGGATGGACTTTGGTGGACACAGCACTGGTTTCACTGTTGTAATCTGACTGAAAGGGAGTCACTGCTGATTCACTCTGTCCATCACTGAGGTGAGCCTCCAGCCTCCTGTTTCTAAGAAGTCTGAGGAGCACTCCAAGTCTGTGTTATTGGTATGCCTGTGGGCATATAGATGTGTGTGCTCCTGGAAATGTATGTACAAAATTCCTTTACATGGCAATTACATCTGTAGTTCTGTAATTGGCACTGCTACAGTGGTGTCCAAAGAGAGATGTGGGTTTACATTAGCAGGAGTTCTGGCCAGGGATATTCTAAGAGAGGCCATTTAAAAAAAAAAAGTTTTATTTGAAGGAGGAAATAAATCTCTTGTGTCCCAAGAGCATAGAAAGAGGACAATTGCTCTTCTCCAGATTTCAGACCAGGATCAATTCCCCTTTCTGAGTAAAGTGTCAGTGCTGCTTTTCCAAGCAGGATCAATATCTCTGGTCTTTCTCTAGATGGAATTGGTTTTGCACCAAGATAGTGTCCTTATTTTTTTTCAAAACACCCCAGAAAGCCTGGCAAGCTCATTGTTTACCAAATGCAGCAAAAGGAGTCCTCTGCCTCAGTCCCTTGAATTTGTGAGCATGTCACAACCTGTTCTGGGAAAGCAGCATAACCAACCACAAATGGGGAAGAAGCATTAGCAGACCCCTGGGGTTTCCTAATCTCCTCCCTCCCACGCGTGCACACACACAAACAAAATACAGGAAGAGGCCCAGGGGGAACTTCCACAAGGTGCAGATGAGCATGGGGGAGAAGCAGCAGCATGGACCTGTTGTTTCCCACTGCTGGGCAATGATTGACATCCACAGTGTTCAACTTCTCTTCTATCACAAGAAAACAGAGGAGGCATTTATACCTCTCAAGGTGAAGGCTGTTCTCACTTTACCTTCCCTTACAGAGGATGTGGTGGCAGAAGTGGCCCTCTAGGAGCATCTAAATGCAGCCTTGGGTGGCACTTGCTGGGTTGGGGTGTTCATAGATCACAGTCATGTGAAAGCAGCCTGTGGAAGTGGAGTGGAAGACTGCTGGTGGCTCACTTGTGTGTTTCCTTTACAAGCAGGAGCAGATCCTCCCTCCTCACAGAGCTGGGAAGGCTTTGTGCGCTGGGGGAGAGGCATGCAGCCTTCAGGCTGAGTGCCAGGGTGTGCCAAGAAACACGGGGGGTTGGCCTGCTGCCCCACTGACACCAGAGGGACAGCTGAAGGACATCCTTTAACCAGCCCTGTGGCCATGAGCTTAGTGGAGAGGGCCTGGCATTTACTGTCAGAGGAAACAGGGAAGCTTGTGGGCTAGCCAGCCAGGGCCTTTTCAAGGGAGTGGTGAAGTAAGCACAAGAAAAGGGGAAAGGCTTGGCTTGCCCTGCTCCCAGATCTTGCCATGCAGATACCCTTCACTGAGATGAGACAAAATGTCTTGTGTTATCTCATCTTCCAGTCTCTAGCCTCTGCCACTGCAGTGATGTAAGGTGGGGGCTGGGGCTGCTGAAAGAAAGAACACTGATTTAGTATGGTACTAAGTAGTGTAGCAGGTACTAACATCACATCTGAGTCTGTAATGCAGCAGTATCAGTTTTGGGGATGGCACTGATAAATCCCATGTACTTCTGCTTCCAGGAAGACCCTTAAAACACATCTGCTTCTGCAGCTGCTCACAGAGATGATGACAGATATGCAAGAGAAGCAGAGACAGTGGTCAGGATCCGGCCCCTGGCAGCAACAGACCCAGCCACCCTTTTGTTCAGAGAGGAGTGGTGGCAGGATCTCCTGATTCTTCCAGCACTAGAGGTGGGCTCTGCTGCTCAGAAATGGGTCTGTATGGGCTCAGGATTCAAAGATGAAAGCCGAGGTGATCGATAAAATGGGCTAGAAACCACCAGTTGCCCTAGTTCTTAATAATTAACTGGAAGTCCTTTCATGAACTTAGTACCTGAGTGTGGAATTTGGAATCTGACCTTTACTACATCTAGATAAACAGTGTGGCCAAGCCTGTGTCTCTCTCTGCAAGCTCCACTCTCAGCTCACTTCTTGGAGGTTCTCACACTTCATGCTGCAGCCAGGAGCTCGGCAGAGTCCAGCATGATTCTTCTTACCGTGCTGTTCCTTTGCATCATTTCCACCTACTCAGCCTCTGTTAAAGGTAGGTCTGTACTGGGCTTGGTTCAGCTTCTGCCTCAGAAGAGGCAGTGTGTGTCTGCAGATCTGTTTTGCCTCAAAAATTATCAACTTTACTCAGACATGCTTGAATAATACAAGATGCATTTAGTAGTTAGGTTTAAGTGCTTGTGGCATTCTTCTCAGCAGAGGTGATGGAGGAGACAATGTTTTCAAGTGCACAGGGCCAGTGGTGTGGCCAGAAGACCAGGGATCTTGACCTTGTTTAATCAGGACATACTGTGGGGGCACCCACTTGAAGGGGACTTTTCACACGCTCAAAAGTTAAACACACTCTGGTGGAGCAGAGCCAGGAAAGGCTCAAGGCTCTCCAGGTTTCAGCTTCTGAGCAATTGACTCAGCTACCAGTGAAGTCAGTAAGAAGCATCCCATTAATTTCAACCTTGCTCTGTAGTAAATCTTGAAAATCTGGATGTCTGCAGAAGCCCTGTGAGCAGAGCTTTACTCAGGTGTCCTGACAAAGTCAAGAGTATGAAATCTTGGAGACTGTCTGCTTCAGCAGTGCCAGTGTATGAGGCAAGGAAAGGTGGCTGTAGTAGTGACTCTTCAGGTACAATCTCACATTAAATTTAGAGGAACAGCCACTTTATAACATGAGTTTTTAGTTTAATGAGGATGTCTTCATCATGATGAGAAGCAGAGGGGACATGCCATCCTGGGTTAAGCTGTTAAAAAGGCTGTGAGATGCTCTCATGGATGCCACCTCCTGCTTCCTGCAGGGAATCCAGGACACTGTATAAGCACACAGCAGCAATCTTCCTTCCTCCTTGCCTCTGTACACTCTGCTGACAGGAGTTATAAAGGAGAGAAGTTTGCAGGCAATGCCTTCACCTGTGAGTTTATTTCATGAGACTTCCAAGTTCAGTTTATGGCTGGCTACCGGTGTGCCACATTTCTGGTGTTTGGTCTTCCCAGCTTCCCCTTAATATCATTTAAGCAAAGCTTCTTGATGTGAAGTAATATTTGCTTGTCACATCCCCAGGATACTGAGCAAGCATCTTCCCTTTAATTAGTTATCCCTTCAGCTCTGCCAGATTTCATCTCTTTCTTGTGCAGAGTGATTGAGAGCTGAATTACTGGCCCAAAAACCACTTAGGGCCTCAGTGTGAGAGCTGGGATTAGGATTAGTGTTTTGCCTTTTCATCAGGCCATGCTGCCTTTTGGAAATATTGAGACATTATTCTGTTCAATTTAGGTAGGTCAGGACACATAAAACTTTCCTACTGCAGTTCCACTTGAAAAATGTTTTCAAATAAGCGGATGGGATTTGCTTTTTAAAGCTATCTGGTATCAGAGACAGTGGCAAATATGATTTATGAAGGTAGAGCTAGCAAGTAGTTAGAGACACACATGCTGTGCATGCCATATGTATTAATAAAAGGCACAGGACTTGACAGCTGTCTCTACTCATGCAGCGTAACCTTCTGTATTATACAGTATCATGATTTAATTATAGATTTGGCATGTTACCCTTAATGACAGACACTTAACATTACTAGTCAAACTATGTGTTATGCACTCCACCTTGGAAGCAGCACTTCTGACCCCAAGAGAGCATGGCTGGGCTGATGGCAGTCTGTGTGTCCGTCTCTCCTCCCTTCTCAGTCGGTGGGACACTTGCCATCAGCTGAAATGTCAATGGCTGCACAGGCAGCAAGGATTCCAGTGCTGTGCTGAATACAAAGGAAGGCACTTCTTAAAGGAGGGTTTTTATTAAGAAAAGTTTCTATCAGAAAGGTGTTGGTTCCTTTAAAAATAGTACTGGTGTTTTCTTCATGGAGTTTGGCATGAAAATTTAGTTGTGGTGTTTTGAATACTGGTTCTGGTCAGTGACCCTGTGTCTCTGTCTCTCATCTGTCAAGATCCTCCTTGCCTCTCAACCTGACCATGCTATTCAGTTGTCTCTCTTGGCTTCCCCATTGCCACTGGGATAAGTGCTAACTCTTTGAGACTGCTTTCAATACTACCTCATTGCTGCTGCTTCTCTTATCATGATCCACTGTTGGCCTACCCTTTCCCAGTCTGGCAACTGAAGGTGTCTTCTGCCCTGGCTCCTGCAGTGTTTTCTATATGTGAAATGGTGAAAGCTTTCAAAACCTCATGTTGTTCTCCCAGGAATACTTTGCAATTATTTGTTTCTTCCATGACACTTGCAAGAAGCTACTGCATCATTTGCTCATCTGTCTCCTTTAGGATGAAAGAGCTCTTTTGTATGTGGGGACAAGCAAATGCTGAAAGGAAGGAAGAGGGAAGAAACTATTACAAAAGGAGAAAAAAATCATATATGTGTTGAGCTGTGGGGAAAGGAAGAGAATAGGGAGGGACTGAAAATAGGGAGGGAGCAAAACCACAACATCCACCTTAACTAATAAGGCACTTGTTTCTGAGCACCCAGACAATTTCTTTTGGATGTGCTATTCCCTCACTTTTTTTCTTATATGGGACTGTGTTTAGAATGCACCTAGTGGGTGGTGTTCCTAAAATCTCAGCCAATACTAAGTTCTTTGCACTGCGTTTTTTGCTGCAAATGAAGGGCATTTTGAACCAGGAAGCAACTGGCTCCAAGAGACTGTGAGGAACCAGGGGTGTCCCTGAAAGGCACAGCCACCTCTGAGCAGGCACTCTCTGCTCTCAAGGGTAAGGTAGCTTCAAAGCAGAGAACTGGGGAAGGAAACTGGCTAGGAAATTCACAGTAAACCTGTAGGAATGGTTGTATGCCTCTTGGTGACTTTGTTTTGAAACAGACACACAAGACACGCAAAACCAGAAGAGCCTCATTGTGCCAATGTGAATCCTTCAGCCTCCCTGGGAAAAAAATCAGTAGTTACAGCTTTGGCCTCTCACATGTGAACAGGCTGCTCTCACTGGGATCACCAAACTTGCTGCACCACATCCCCAGCTGGCATAAAGTATAAGTCCATTTAGTTCTGTAGCTTTGCCAGTTTGCACAACTTGGAAACCAAACTCGGTGGAGTGTCTGTTTTGCTCAAGGAAAGGTTCTTTGAAGCTGACCATAATCCACTGCCATGGTATCTGAGTAAATGGGGAAGGACGTGAGCAAAATCTTAATGAAACAGGGGTTTGGACCCTTTGAGAACTGCAGAATGTATCCAGCCAGCCATGATGGAACTACCCTGTGCACCCACCTAACTGGGTTTTAAAATATTAAAGTAAAATAAGACTGTTTTTTCTTTCTCCCAATGCAGTGATTTGAAATCTATTTAAGTGAGTCAGATAAAACCGAGTGATATAACATAAATCAAGCCAGCCTGATGAATCTGTGCAGGGGACTTTGAAGACACTGATTCCATTGCAGCATTCTTCAGAATTTGTCTGAGGTGTTGTGAGAGATTTTCCTTCTTTCCCCCGCCCTTCTGTGCACTTGTCATAAGACTGAGAGGCATCTCCCTGAGGACAGCACTTTGTGTTTCTTAGATTAACTGTGTTGTGAACTTGTTGTTTCTGCTCTGTACCTCCTGAACTCCATGAAGAAATTCCCGGTGGATTCAGTGGTGCAGCATTTGGGTGTGTGAGGCTAGTGCTGTGCTGGTTACAGATAGCACCTAAGGTCACTCTATGTGTCTTTGCTTTGAGAATGTTAAGAGCCCTTTGTGTACAGCCAACTTCTTTCCCCCTCCCTTTTATATTCCTTAAAATATATAAATGAACAGCAGAGACACAGCTATGGAGACAGCTATTTAGTTGAAAGAACAAGAGCTTAATTATTCAATCTAAAAAATTCATTCTTAATGTTTTCATTACATTCATGTCACCCTTGGGCAAGACTCTCGATGGAAAGATTCCCAATAAATGTGCAACAAATGCAGAGAACAATTTCTGTTGGCTCCAACAAATTACATCAGTGCATTTCACACTGCTAAGCACAAAAATTGTGTGATTAATTACAGTACTTTGAGTTGCAAATAATTTTGGATTAATTTGTAATGCCAATATAACTGAAGAAAAGAATCTGACAGTCTAAGTGAGGAGCTAGAACAAAGGATTTTGTGACCATTCTTATATTAAATATGTAAGATCAGTATCAACTTAATCACAAAAACCCCCAGCTTCTTCAGTGGGACAGCCTCTGTAATCAAAAGAGCAGGGTCAGTCCCATAGATTTTTTCTTTGTAATTAATTTTTTAATTTTTCTGAAGGTGTTTCTTAGAGAAAATAGTAGATGATGTGAATTAGTCAATTCTAAAATGCTGTTTGTTTTTGCTTTCCAAACAGGGCACACTACTGGACCAAGCCTAAATAATGACAAGCTGTATAAGTTTGCTTACTCAGCTGAAGTCTACGTTGATCAGGCAAAAGCATCACTGCAGAAAAGTGCAGGATATCGGATTTCTTCTGGTGTGGATGTCAACCTCTTATGGAGAAACCCTGACAATGATGATGACCAGCTGATCAAAATTACGGTAATCAATGCCATCAGACAGCTTAAAACATACACAATCTTTTCTGCTTTTACCTAGTGCTAATCTCATCTCAGAGAACTCACTTTCAGAACATGAGCTAAACCTTTTATTCTCTAGTCTCATCAACTAAACCCAGCTGCTTTGATGTTCTGATTCCTATAGAGTAAGATTTCACAAGTATATATCTAACAACATAAGCCAGAACTTCAGAATATCTCCTGTATTTTGAAATTGTCTCATACAGCATCTAGAGCTTCAAACAATTGATGTGCAAGCCCTTACCCAAGGGACAATATCTTGTCTGAAGCCCTCAGTTCTAGCTGCAAATCATGACATTTGCTGAATAGAAACTGGGTTTGGTACTTAGCTTTACAGTGACATTTTCTGGCACTTACTTCCCCAGAGAAGAACACTGTCTTCTTTTGTAAACATAGGCATAGTAATCATGGAAGAACCAGAAATGGAGAAATAAACATTTATTATGTGTTTTAGTCTATCTAGCCTACTCTAGGCCAATTCTATACTGCTCTCTACATTAATTTGCTCTGCTTTTACTTTACTAGATAAAAGATGTTAAGGTTGAAAATGTGAATGAACGTCCAGCTGATAAAAGCATCTTCAAAGGAAAAAGCCCAGAGAAGATCATCGGGAAAGGGTATCTGGAAGCTTTACAGAGGCCCATAGTGCTTGAACTAGTCCGTGGAAAAGTAAGACCCTGTCTTTTAAAATTCAATCCCTAAGGAAACATGACACAAATCTTGTAAGAGACTTGAAGAAGTTACCAGTTCACTGTTCACTCAGTGTTTTTAATAAGCCATTGTGTGCTATCATTCTATGTGAAATACAGCAGTTTAGAGCAGACTGTAATTTACCTGTACAAGGAGCCCTTCTAAGTCCAAGCCTATTGTGTGTTGAGAACACAGTGGGGAAGTAAAGAGCAGATTGTCCACAAATATATAGGTACACATGTGGATATATTGCTATGTGGGATTTGTGCTATTGACTTCAGCCAGGGCAGAATTTTGTCCAAGATCTGAAGGCAGAAAAAGAGATACAGTTTGTCATGAAGGATGTTATACTGAGTCTGTGAGAAACAGTGTTAATCACTTTAAACCCTTATCAAGTATTTTACCAGGACTGCTTTTACCAGCTCTTTGGTTTGTTTATTTACTCCTGTGTCACCTGCAGTTTCAATGGTCCCAAGTTAATGAGCTCGATGCTGAAAGAGCTACAGCCTTACTTGTTTTTTCCCCACTGGGAAACTGTCTCCAAAAATCAGAACAGAAGGGTCAGAGAGCAGATGTGTCTCAACACATGCCTGAGTTTTATATCCTGTCCTGAGAGAACACCAAAGCACTGTCCCAGCACAGGAACACCCATGTCCCTGTTTCTTTGAGAAGGGGATTCAAGTACATCCATCTCATCCTCTTTTTCCCTGCAGAGCTGCTTATGGGTCCCCTTGTGCTCAGCCTACTCTTCTGGCCAGGGAGTGCTGAGGCTCAAGCCATGGCTGCTCCTGTCCCAGGTCCTTCACTCTCCTGTTGTTTGTGGCATTAGGCCAAGAGCCCCATTTTCCCCTCTGCAGCCCAAGCAATGCTCAGCAGGTGGGGCACGGGCAGAGGGGCTATGAGAAAGGAGGAAGGTTGAAGGTCACACTCCCTTTTCCCTTCTTCAGAGTGGAGTGAGGGCTGTGACACTCTATCCCAGCAGGATCTTTACCTCCTGCTGTAAATAGGCACTGAGCACATACCCTGGCTGCCAGCTCAGCCTGCTGAATTGCAGCTGCTATCAGACCTGCTCAGTAACTTCCAGACTCAGCCTTGTCATCAGTTTTACACAACATAAAAAGAAACAGGGCAGCACTGGCTGCAAACTGTACACATCCCTAAATGAGAACAGAGGTACCAGAAAAACACAGTCAGAATGCATCTGCTCCTCCTACATTACACATGCTAAGGCTAAGATGTATTAAAAACTTGGACTTTTTCTCAGGCAGAAAGGTCTCTACATTCCTTTTATGATTTCATTGTGGTGTAATACTTTCATCCCTGCCACAGTAATTTCACTTTTCAGGGTTGTCCCAAGATAACACACAGATTGTACTTACAGTTCCAGAAAGTGGGACACTTTTAAAGCACCTTGAATGCAAAGTGGAGGTGCAAAGTCTTGTTATGAGAGGAGAGGCTCAAGCATAACAGTTGGACCCATGAAGTGCAAAGGTTGTGATATGTTTGACATGTCATTTAAGTCATTCTACCTGTCATTTCTCTATGATTCATCCTGAGTTTTTGTAACTGTGATTAAAGTGCAACAGATATTATGCCCCCTGTGGGGAGCAATTGCCTGAGGATTACACAGAAAAATGAGTTGCCTGGAAATTATGAAAAATTTTCCATTTCCCATCTAATTCTAATTCCAGGAGGAGAGATGCTCACTGCCCTAAAACTGTACTTAGATTCAGCTGAAGGCTGAAACATGTTTATACTGTTGTTGTCAGGTCCTGCAGCCCCTGGAGTTTACTCAAATAAGGGTAGCAGATCCAAATTCAACTCGCCAATGAGAAAAAAGTAAAAGGAGTTTTTCTAGAGTGGATCCTCACTATTCCTTTCTCATTTAACCAGATTTGTTATACACTTTTGAATGCTTTTTTATATACTTTTTTTTTTTTTAATTATTCCTACAGGTCAAAACCTTCTACTCATATCAAAATGAACCTGGTTTTGCTCAGAACATTAAGAGAGGTCTGGCTAGCCTTTTCCAGCTACAGCTGCACTCTGGTTCTTCCCGTGAGGTATGGTGCTGTATCAGGCAAGATTATCATCTCCTGAGGAACAGGCAGAGCCTGATCTGCTCTGAAAAGCAGACCTGTGGCTCCTGCTGACTTTGGAAGGAGTGAACTGTGATGGAAATCATTCCTTTGATCACATATGAGGTTGGGGACATAAAGACAGTCTTCTGAATATTCAAGTTGCCACAATTAACATAAAGAAGTAATGCAATCCATTTGATTTCTAATGCCTTTATAAATTTAGCACAGTTTGGTAATAAACCATCTTAAACCAGGTCACTATGAAAGTGGTTATACTGCTATTTAAAGTTGGTTGATTCCTAAATTCAGTTCAATGGAGTCCCATTCTGAATCAGAGTGCCCACACAAAGTTAGCACTGGTTTAGTTGCATCCATTTAAGTTGCCTTCCATTGTTAAATTTCTAAACCTGTCCCCTTGAACAAAGCTCAAATGTAACTCAAATTTGTGAGTATAGTGTGAGCTGCCTGGTATTTCCTACTTTTTTTGTTTAAACAAACATTGTTACTTTTCTTCATAGCCATCTAATGAATACTATCCAAAGCAGATAGTTAGAACCACTGACATCCTCAAAACTGCTAAATAAATCCAAGCAGTGCAGCATCTCAGGTACAGGATTCCAACAGTGGAGAAAATGCTTCATCTTTGGAAGGTGTTGTGGGGTCCCAAAGGTAAATTCTAGGAATTGTCCTAATCTAGCTCTCTTTTCCAAGGTGGACGTTTCTGGGAAGTGCAATACTACTTACCACGTGCGGCAAGATCAAGTGACTAAAATAAAAGACCTGGGCTCCTGTGAAATAAAAAAGAAAGGATTTACCAGCCACAACCGGGTATGATTTCTTTAACAAAATAAAATCTTTTCTTCCTATTTAAAATATATTCTTAGCAGCTACTACTCATCTTCTTGGAAGTCCTTCTTGCATTAGAGAAAGCGAATTCTGTATGTAAATTTTATAGTTTTACTAGCCCAAATGTCATATGTAGTTCTTATGGAGACAACAGAATCCATTGATTCTCCTGTAGTGTAAACCACTTTGGCTCAGCTGATACAGACACAGTCATAGAGGTAACAGTAACCTTTTCCCCATCTGCTGTAAATGCCAGACAAGATGCTGACTTCTGAATGGAGCCTGGTCAGGCTTGCCTGGACGGTCAAAGGCTTTCCTAATGCACAGGTGTAAGACAGGAGATAGAGACAGACATAGAGGTAACTGAGGCCCTACTATGGCCCTAATGGTCCTTCACTGTTAGTAGATGTCTTTGTAAGTAGTCACTGCTGAGGGCAGGCTGGACATCTGCTGAAGGCACTGGGATTCTCCACATCAGAAACTGACCTTTCTCAGCTCAGAGAAGTACAAAGACAGCGTGCACTTTCTTAATAAACTGCCTTAACACTATGACTGGGTTCCACATTTTCACACCTACCACAAAGACATCATCTTGTTTACAAAACAGGAAGCAAAGCCAGCCACTCTGTTTGATCTGAGTGTGAACATGACAATCTCATTTACAAGAAATTTCTCTGGATAAGATTCTTGTCTTATTTAAAGCAGATTTTAAACTAAATGTAGTACTGGATGTTTTCTGAGTTGCAGTCTGCTCCATAACTCCCTGTCCTGCTCCCAACTGTCTTTATCCTTGTACACATTGAATTTGAAGCACATGGTGTAGAAGTGAGTGGCTTCTTACTGCAGAGGGAATTCTTGAAAACCTGGTTCTTAGGCTTAATTTGAGATGCCAGCCTATGTGCACCTTCCTCATATGGCTCTGCTTCATTACAAGTCTTGCCCTAATTTGGAACTGTGAGTTCTTTTCTTATTTTGTTGTTTATTGAATAGCTGTCTTTCTGTTTTATTTTTACTCATTTTCAGATCTTGGATGTCAGTACAAAAGCCACATCTGCTACAGTTTATGTGCTGGAAGACAGTTTCATTAAATCCATTAAAGCAGAAGAAAATTTTGTTTTTGTTCTGAATTACCAACGAAAAACTGGTGCCAAAATAGTTTCAAAGTAAGTTGGGCATTGGACTGTCATTGATGGTAGCAGGACTAGTGGTTCAAGTCAGGTTATTTGTGTAGGTCTTAGAGAATCGAGATCTAAGGCTGTGAACTCTCCAGGTAAGGATTTAGGTCCCTTTTGTATCCATATAGAGGTCCAGCTGTGCCAGGTGCCAGGTCCAACTTTGATTAAGGATTCTGCCACACTGCAGATAATAAATAATGGCATTCTTAATTTAACTGCATAAGAAAACAGCAGGAATTGGCCAAAACCTTTTAATCTACCCATTAGTGCTATAGGTGCTCTGTCTTCTCATTTCTCAGGAAGTACTTCTGATGGATTTCCATTTCTAGTATGTGTGAGTTTGGAAGTATAGAAAATAAAATCTACTGCATAGAAAGGAAACAACATTGAAACCTAGATCTGTGTTAGATTCCAGACTCCAAAGCACTGAAAGTGTGGAGATACTCATACAAGATAAATAATTCAGGCATCTCAGTAATATTAGATATTTAAAATAAAAAGAACATTTAAAAACCTCACTGTCCAGATCTTTTAAGAACAAATATATGAAACATTTCAGAATGTATGTAAATACTGAAGGCTGTTTATCAAGTATTATAAATCTAAGCTTTAAGAATGTCTCTCATATAGGTATTTTATTGCACATAACTCTAGCAGTAATTTTTCTGGTATCAGATATTTCTGTTACCTTAAAAAACCCATAGACTTGCCACGTTCTGAACATTTTAAAACAAGACTTCAATAAGTCTGTATTCTATATTTTTTTGTCTGTGGAAGGGTTTTTTGTTTCCTCTTGGTGTGATTTCTGCATCTCTGCACTGATGGTTGACCTCTAATGGTGTCCTCACTGTGTGGATGTACAGGCAGAGGCTGGAACTGAAGTCAGTGCAAGCAGGTGTGGGACTGATCGCTGCAAAACAAGTTGCCAGTGTGATCAAGACTTTGGACCCCAGTTATGTTGCCATGCCCTTGGAAGCAGAGCCAGTGAAATCCGAATGCAAAAAGTGCCCTTCAGTAAGTAAACACAGGTTCATTGGACATCAGGTTGTTTAGCTGAGTAGGACAAGTGTGAAAGCAAGTTTCTATCCAAGCAGAACTAGGACAGGTCCACCATATCAATATAAAGCACAGCCTGCAGTAGGGAGTGCAGCAGTGTTGCAATGGTGCTCACCCCACAAGAGTGTCGTAAGATCTACCACTAAAAGTACCAACCCTTTTTCCTCTCTCTCAAAGACCTAGTGCAGTATTTCTCTAGATCACTGGAAAATACAACACCCTTTTGTTTTATCTCACCTTTGCCAACCTTGAGCTGACAGAAACTTATTTGCTCTGGGTGGGGGGGTGGAAAATTAATTTTAAGATGGTTGGCTGGTGTTTGTAAACAATTCCATCATGGAGAAGCTGAACTGTTCCTAGGAATTCAAGTTCATTAGCCATTCCTCAGGCAGGCTAAGCAGTTGGTAGTATGTTGGTAGTATACCTAACCTCTTATTACTACCTGACCCCGAGGAAGTATTTTGTTTAAAGGATTTTATAGGTATTTTGTAAGTATAAAATGGGGCTTTAGTATTCTTGGGAAGACCAATAATGTCCTCATTTTTTCCTGGAAAAAAAATTGCCTTGTTTTTTTATATTTAAGACATCTGAAGGCTAAGAGCATGGCACTGTAAATGCATCATCTTTTGTTTTACTAATGATACTCATCATAAACTAAATAAATTTCTACAGTGACTGTTAGCAAACAGTATTCATGCTATTACCATTGAGTAATGAATGGGAACATTAGTTTAAGGATCATTATTTTCTGGTTATGATAAGCAAGATGTAGCTTCTATTCAGCACACAGCATTTTAGTCCTCCAGAGATACTCCTTATGAGCACAAATGTGTTCCTATATTGGAAGTTGTGCTAGTTATTTGTAAGTAGCACTACACTAATAATTTATCTTGTATAATGCTTGTTGAGTCACAGAGGAGACCAAAACCACAGGTTTGGGGAATATAGAAATGATGCTGCTTGTGTGCTGGAGTAGTTCTGAGCAGGGAACATCAAGGCATCTTAAACAGAGTAGGGACAGGTGGTTTTTTTCCCTGACTCTGCCCATTGAAGTTTGTGCTGACCAGTTTGTCACTTGGAACTGAGTTTGTCATAAGAGTTATAATTTCCAGACCAAGATAACAAACACAGGGTATAATTCCAGAGCACTCCCTGGGGGTCTGAGCTATGTCATTATAAACTTAATAGCATGAGGAGAATGAAGTTCTGCTTTCTCATTGTATTTTTCAGCAACTGCTATGAAAAGATGGGCTCTATAAACAGAACACTGTATCCAAAGCAGCAACATAGCATATGGTACTTATATATCATAGTATACATTAATGTCCTGCTGACATGCCATGTCTTAGAATTTTACATTCTCAAAGCCCTTTTTAAATTGGAACAGGTCTTATGGCTATCTTAATGAATTTGGTAAAATAGCTGTTACCATCCTCATTTCCCAGATGTGTCAGCAGTAGCTTCTCTGAGGTTATGGCAAATGTTTGCACTTAAAATCAGGCCTAGATGTCTGTGTTTAGACAACATGAAGCATGCTCTTTTCAGAAGAGCTCGTGCATCTTACACTCTTTTATGCTCATGGTTCCTATGATAATGGATTTTTGTCCCTTGTGAAAGAAAGCAAGATAGGTTTGTTCTGTCTTGTGCAGCCACCCTTTGTATGTTGGTAAACAGCTGTCAGGTACTGATGTCCAAAACCAACTCCTGCTCACTTTGGAACCTCTTGGTTTGGCTGGAGTTTTCCTAGAGTGCCCACAAGACCTCTGTTCTTATCTTCCTGTCAGAGAAAGAGGTCTGTGTCCATGCCATGTGGAGGTGTGTGCATCTTGTGCCTGAATGTTTGGGTTATTAAATCCAAACTGCCTGACACTCACATCAGGAGCATGAGGGCCCTCATAAAAGTCAGTTGTGAAGGGTGTTCTTGATGCCATGGTCACTGCAGGAGATGGCAGCTGCTCCTTGTAGCTGTTGAACAGTTTGAGCACCCCCCAAAGAGGAAGGCTTGGTCTCCATTCTCTTTTGCTTGGGATGGCTCCAGCTTGCATCTCCCATCTTGCTTGTCTCTAGGGTATGGGCTAAACTGACTAAGATCAGCCCACACAGCAGGGCTCTGCACAGGAGAAAATACAGGAGTAATGAGGTTAGAGATTTTTTTGCTGGACTGTGGTGCAACTTCAACAGGGGGAATAAAAAGTGCCCCATATGTTTATCCAATTTCAGTTTATAATAGCAACACTGACCTTGGTGCTAAGCACTAATCACCAGTTGAGGTTAAAAGACCCGTCTGTGCCTCAGAACATGAGCTCCTCCCAGCTGGTCATTAATCCTCAGGAAATATCCTATGTCTCAATCATTGTTGCCTAATTATTGTTTGTTACAGTCGATAGAAGCTGCACTCTGTACTGATGAATGATACTTCTAATTGCCAGCAGGTTCAAGTGCTATTGCCCAATATGAAATGCACAGAGGGGAAGTATTTTAGAAAAGGTCAAATGAGTGCTACTGTTATTTCCCACTTGGGAAAACTGCAGTAAAGACTGCTGCAAAGAACAGCTGAATTTTCACCAAGGAATGTTCTTGATAATTTGAGATAACAGAGGGAAAGGCAAGGGAGAGGAAAGGTCAAAATACCAGCACAAATTTCTTATGGGAGTGTATCTGGAAGCACAGATCTGGAAGCTTTGCCACCATGTTGGCTCATTCAGGTAAAAAATGTGCTGTGGGAATAATTACAGCAACCACCAATTACCTGTCTTAATACCATCTTACCTGTCATTTTATACAATAGCTACAAATGCCTTTGTATGCAAGTTTATGAATAAAAAATGGGAATAACTTCCTGGGCATTTAATCCTGTTCTATACTAATCCAAAATTACCATCTTCTCAGAAAATATGATTAATTGGTGAATTGGGGATTGTGCATCTCCTTCTTTAAAAAAAAACTACTCAGGAAAAAATGGGAACATAAGGCAAATACCATATTCACCAGAAAGCACAGTAAATTTTCAAGAGAAAAGAATTCACTTTATTCCAGTTACAGTATAAATAAACTTTATTGTTCCAAAAGAGATTGCATTAAAGGTCATGTAAAATATCAGGAAAATACTAAAGCATTGGAAGACAGCTATAGAAAGGTTTCAAAGATATTTGTGCTGGGATATCATAAATTACCTAATACTTAACTAAAGGATCATCAGTCTTTTTGATTTCAGCTAATTTGAGCAACAGCTGGCCTATGTAGCTGCATTTATTAAGTCTAATTTTGAGAACTGAAACCACAATCTGAGAGATTTGACATAATATGAATTGTTTTGCAGCTTTCTGAGCACTGGCAGAGCATCAGAGAATATATGCATCCTGACAAACTTTCCAAACCCGAAGCAGCAAAAAACTTTCTGTCCTTCATTCAGAACATCAGAAAAGCTACAAAAGAAGAGATATTGAAAATTCTTAGAAGTGAAAATAAAGAATTACTGTAAGTTACCATGAACAAGCTTTTAAAAGGTTTAATTTACTGAAAAATGCAGAAGGCCAAATTGCATGCAAAGAGATTGAGTTCTACTGGTGATGTCCTAGCAATGCAAACCCAGTATTCAGGACTATCTACATGTGAAGGATCTTTTTCTAAAGCTGTGTTTGTTCTTGTAAAATAATAAATTTTCAGCGCACCCTTCAGCCACCAGGGTTGTGTCTACAGTGCAAGGCCAACATGCTCTGTAGTTTAGCCAAAGGTTCTCAACCTAAATGCTTGTTCTGAAACACCCTAAAACTTGTTCTTGACTTCCCGTTTGTTTCCTTCAACTGGAAATACAACAAAGAAGGGGAAAGTTGATGCCTGGGAACTGTCCTAGTGTTAGAGATGGTTGTGAACAGCATGCACACTGAGACTTGAGAGTTGATAAGCATTTCTGAGTCATATGGTCAGGATCTTTCAAACAAATTGTAGCAGTTGTTAGCAATAGAGATAAACCTGTGAGTCACTCAGGTAGCATAGAAGCCTTTTCTTTATGTGCCATTGTGTACACAGTACTAAACCACTTTTTTACATTTACAGCTTTGTCCTGTAAACTTTAATACACTTGTGATAGTTTGGTTTTTAAATACTTTTTTTTAGTCCCCTATTTGCATAAATTCAAATATTGTCCATGGCTGTGAGTTTGTGTACCATTTAGAGGTGAGTTCAGGGACACTTTTTCCAACAAGAGTAAAAGATGCTCTTCCTTACAATGAGAGATCTTTCAGCATATTAGCTTTTTTCTTTCAATACACAGCAAAGTCTTTTCAGTATTGTCTGGCTCACTGCAGTGATATGTTAATTTAATTTCCACTTCTTTGTAGTCCACAGGTAGTGGATGCTGTAACCTCTGCTCAGACACCAGAATCACTGGAGGCCATACTGGAGTTTCTTGACTTCAAGGATGCAAGCACTTTTATCCTGCAGGAGCGGTTCCTGTATGCCTGTGGATTTGCTTCTCACCCCAGTGAAACGCTCCTGAAATCATTAACTGTAAGTCAAAGGACAAAACACATTCAATAGAGCTAATACTCTTATGCCTCGTCCCAGTCAAAGGGGAAGAGAAGAAGAAACAACTGTTGCTGTTTCTAATTTTCCTTTCTTTATGCCTTGCTGGGTTTCCTATGAATGTGCCATTAACATAAAGCTGCACACAGCAAACTTCCTAGGTCCAGACTGAAAGTCTATTTACTTTGTAAAATGTTACCAAAATCCAGCACTTGGAAAAGAAACATAATACTGAACGTTAGGAAAATAATTTGAGGATTGTTTGATTGTTGCCTTATGAAAGTCCTGTTACCAGGATTGTAAATCCTTTTTTTTTTCCAAATGAATCTACTTGAGACACTGAATGTAACTCAAGGTGAAAATGGCAGTGAGTTCTTATATGTAATATGTATGTAATGATAGAGCTGTGGTGTGCTTAGCCTGAGCCCAGACCACTGTGGTAATCACTGCCCTTGCATTGCAATAATGTTCACAGAAAATGAGGGAGCCTATTGAACCCACTGCAGAGTGTGGCTCGTCATGTTTACCCTGAGACACTAAACAGCTTTGCTTTTGCATGACAGGAGAAGTTCAAGGGGGATGTCGCTAATGAAGAAATCAGAGAAACTCTTGTCATTATCATGGGAGCACTCATCAGAAAGCTGTGTGACAGAGGAGGCTGCAAGCTGCCAGTGAGTATCTGGTGGTCACTGCTGCCCAGATTCTGGTCTGCACCACATGTGACTGATCCCTGCTGACGTTACTGGGACAGCATGAGAGACATGGGAAGCAGATTCTTCTGCTTAAAATAAGCCCATAAACTCCTATGTTTGATAGAGGATTGTATTTTTTTCTTAATAATGACATCTACTTTGTCAGATTTAGGCTTTAATTTTCTCTTCCCATTTCCGTGGATTTCTTCCAGTTTTCCCTTGTCTGACAAACTTTTTCTTCTCACTGCTGAATCTGTCAGCAGAAGTAGTACTTGTGCTGCTTTGTCCAAATGCTTTACATATCCTCAGAGAAACACTGGCAAACTCAGAATCTGTTTATTATTTGCAATCACCTTAGGTTATTTCACCTCTGTGAAGAGAATTCATTGAGTCAAGTACTCAACTATGCCCCAAACATGCAAAGAAAAACCCAGGAGGAAGACTTTTACTCTGAGCATGAACTGAGTGGATGCTGGTGTTAGAGGATGAGAATGATCAGAGAAGGCTGCTGGATCTGTGTTGTTCAGCACTGCAGCACACCACTGAAAAGATACAGAGCACCTGAACAGGCCCTTTTAATTTCCCTTGTTAATTGCCAAGTACTTTTATAACATTTTGTTATGAGGCACTGAAGAATACATCCCTCGCCTTTTTTTTGTATGGACGTGTTGGCCCCACAAGGAAGACCTGTGAAGTCCCTGAATCAGGGCAGGAGCAGCTGGCAAGGGATAGAACTGTGGATCAGGTGTCACTGTGGCTGCAGCCACTTTGGTTATGCTTGAAGGAAGCTCACAAATGACACCTTTGCTAACTCTGTGCAACAAAAACATGCTAGAACCCAGCCCTGCCCCTTCTACTCTTGCAAGGGGGAAAAGGGAAGATTTATGATCACCATTTAATGTGCTGTTGATTTTCCTAGGCTGTTGTGGAAGCCAAAAGGTTGATTCTCAATAGACTGGAGAAGGCCAAGAAAGATGACAATGTCAGGATGTACCTGCTGGCACTGAAGAATGCACTCCTTCCTGAAGGAATTCCAATACTTCTGAAGTATGCTGAGTCAGGAGAAGGGCCCATCAGCAGCCTTGCTGCCACTGCCTTGCAGAGATACGACCCTTCTTTTCTCACCAAAGAGGTAAGAAAATATATTGCCCAAGAAAGGAAGTGCAGGAGACTGTATTAAACATAAAGGATAAATTAACAGAGTTCATTTCTTGTCATCAGCAACATGAGCAATGAGGTTGAGTACAATCCCAGTAAGTTTAGTGATGGCACCAAGCTGTGTGGTGCAGTCATGCTGAAGGGAAGGAATGGGCTGCTGGACACGTGCTAGTGAGCCCTTGGCTCCAGGGTCACACACAGCCATCAAAGGGGGCGTGCAGCCTGCGGGGCAAACTGGACTGTCCTCACAAGAGGGAGCACTTGGGACCTGTGCAACCCCTGTTCTTTCTTGTGCTTTCTCATAGTCGGGGGGAACACACAAAGTAAGAGAAGGGTAAAATAGCTGCATTTCACCCTGCAGCCTCCCAGAGTAAGCAAAGACATAGAAAACAGTGGGACAAGAGGTCCTGCCTCTGCTGCATTACCCTGCATTCCATTTGATACCTGCTGCTGGCCACCAGGACTGAGGTTGTCAGGCTGCTGCTCTGCAATGAGCATGCTGGAGGCCATTCTGTCCATGGGGCTGTATGGCTTTCCATGGACTCACTTGTAACAAAGATGTGTCACAATCTTCTCAGGGACGTGAAGCCACTACAGGCACTATCTAGAAAATTAAAATCACAAGATTCTTGATTTTTAAAGTACATATTTCCTTAATAGTCAAGAAAATCTCTCTCTTACCACTGCCAAATTAATTTGTTCTTAAGTGTTGCTACTTATTTACAGCCTTGCTTTGAAAAGCAGTGTGTAAGGCTGTATTTGGTCTGTGGCTGAGAGAACATAACAGATGTCCCACTTGTCCTTGTGGTCACTGAGCTATACATGTCTCAACATTCCAAAAGGACCATGAAAAACATGATGCTGAAAATATATCCTTATGTATTAGCCTCAGCTATGGAGCTAACTTAAGCTAAGTTAAGCTGATATTATAAACGAGATTCCATCCTGTACTTTGCCCAGTCATCTGCCTGAGCATTGAGTGAATAATGTGTTTCCTGACCAGGTGAAGGAAACAATGAACAGGATATACCACCAGACTCGCAAAGTCCACGAGAAGACTGTGCGAACCACGGCAGCTGCCATCATCTTAAACAGCAACCCATCTTACATGGAAGTGAAAAACATCCTGCTCTCCATTGGGGAGCTGCCTATGGAAATGAACAAGTACATGCTCTCCATGATCCAAGATATACTGCACTTTGAAATGCCTTCAAGGTACATTAAGTTCAGTGTAAATAAATACAGCCCTTCCTTACAAAGAGCACACAGGTTCTCATGAATTACTAAAACTTTAAGAGAGTACAAAAGGATATCTTATTTTTATGTCCCTTGTATTGTTACTTCAGAATAAGTCCCTTAACTTCAGTGCAATTCTTTTAATAGCTATTCACATTTTCACAGGTACAAAAAAGAATTAGGCATCTGACTTGCTTTGCTGTGACAAATGTCATCTGTTGGTCTTCATTCCCTCAGTGGGTTCCTTGCTCTTATATTTTACGAACGAGTGATGAGGAAAAATTTTAAACATCACAGTGTGAGAATGAAAATAACCAGTATATCTCTTCTTCTCTAAACCTTTAATTTTCAAGCAAGACCTTTGCTTGCCTTTCTTCCTAAGACTGCAAGGAGTACCTGAAATTGAAAAAGAGACTCTGGGTTAGGGCAGATTTTTAGTAGGAAAAGGTGAGGGTCTTGAAGATCCTCTTTCCTACTGGGAAATTCACCCTCTCTCAATTTGATCTTTCTGCTGAAAAGTAATACATTTGGTGCTGTAACATTTTTGTGTCTCAGTGGCTTTGTTCGTTTGTTTTGAAATACCACAGCAAAATAGTTCGGCGAGTTCTGAAGGACATGCGTGCCCATAACTTCGATCGCTTCTCCAAGACGGGCTCTTCCTCTGCCTACACTGGGTATATCACACGTATGTAACCATGAAAGTGCCTTTGAACCCTCTCTGTACTCCCAAACATTTGATTCATCCACTAGTTTAGTCACAGGTACCTTCTTTCTTTTTTAATTAAGGTGGTCCTGATGTGTCATCCACATACAGCCTTGACATCCTCTACTCCGGCTCTGGCATTTTACGGAGAAGTAACGTGAACATCCGTGTTTTCGACAGAAGTGCTGAACTTCATGCCAGCCAGGTAACTGCCACACTGTGCATAATAACTTAGCCAGTATCTGGTCCTCTTCTTACAGCTTCTACATCAATTCAGCTAATGCTTAAGACCATAAGGTTTGCTGCACTGGGCAGAGAACAAGCCAATAGCAGGGGAAAACCAGTAACAGGGGAAAACCCCACGATGTGGCATATGTTTGCCATAAACAAAACAAGAAGTGTTTTGTTCTGCATCATACATCAAGGTCTGTGTCTGTGTGAAGCCTATGCTGTTTATCTGATGTAATCAGTAAAAGCTTTGTGAGTTTGTAAAATCAGGTCCTAGTTCAGGTATGTCACAGAACGGAAATTCAAGGAGTAGATCAAATGTACAAATCAAAGAGATTTAAATGCCCGTGTTTTAGACTTTCCTTAACACTGGCAAGAACCTTCAATATTATAATATATTATATTATAATTCTCCTAAATTTATGCAGGACAAAACTGCAGTGGAACATCTCTGGTGTTTCCTCCCAACTGTCCATGAAAAATAATATATGAATAAAGGAAAATATGTTTGAAAGAAAACTAGTCTCAGGATTGTGATCTGCATGTGGGTAAATCCTGCTCAGCACCTAAAGGGCAAAAACATGGCATGAAATTATTTTATTTTCCATTTTGCTAGGTGCTTTACCTAGTTTCATTAAGTCTTACCCTTATACCTTTTCCACTACAACTATGTAAATTACAATAGGCTCTTAGATATTAAGAAAATATGTGAGGTTGTTAATAGTCTGAGTCAGGCAGGATTTTTTCATTGATTCTGTATCACTGTTTCTTTGTAGGTGGTGATTGAAGCTCAGGGTCTGGAGTCCATAATAGCTGCAACTCCTGATGAAGGAGAGGAAAACCTGGACTCCTTTGCTGGCATGTCAGCCATTCTGTTTGATGTCCAGCTCAGGCCAGTGACATTTTTCCAAGGGTATGGTGATTTAATGTCTAAAATGCTCTCAGCAACTGGAGATCCCATGAACGTGGTGAAAGGACTTGTCCTCCTCACAGATTTCTTACAGGTACTGACAGCACACTATTTGCTTCTCTTTCTGTCTCTTAACCACAGAAGGTTCCTCCCCCACACTGCTGTTGTAGGACACCTTATTTTCTTTGTTTTCAATGCTGATAAACTTGACCAGAGTTACACAGGTTACCTTTACTAGGAGAGCAATAGGAAAGTTGTGGGTTTTAAAAACAAGAACAAAATTATCTGAAAAGCAACCTAGAACAAAGATGAGAACAGATATTCTAGAAAACAAAGTGAAACTGAATAAAAGCAAATCCAACTGAGTTTTCTGTTGAAAACTCCTGCTGCTCTCAGCTGTGACCTCCCCTGCCACAGTTTCTTGTAATACAGTATTGTCTCATGTGACCACCTAAGTTTTCCTCTTCAGAGGTTGACCAGGGACCCTGTATCCAGTTAGGCACTAATTGTCAGGTGAATGAATCAGATAACTATCCTTCAAAGAACAATGCTAAGAGGTCCAAATTTCAACTGTTTAATTCTAGGCAAAACAAGGAATTAAAATGAGGATTACACAGTTTTTATACAACAGTCATCCCGAATGATTTGCTAATTTTGTGCTTAAATAGATTCACGTATAAATATAACTGGCTCCAAAATGTGTTATTGGAGGACTAAGAATCTAGACATCTCTCTCAAAGTGCAGGGTCAGCACTTGGTTTGGTATCTTTGCTCTTCCCAAGCAAGGATCTCCTTAGAACCTGTGGATTTAACAGCTCATGAAGCAGTACTCTGCTCATGAAGCATCTGCAGTCTCAAATTTAACTTTTTACTTTTCCTTCCATTTTAATTATTGGCAAAAGAAAATGCCAAAAGTAGATGATGAGACAATCCACTCTGCTTGAAATTACACAGAAACACCCTCTGCACATGACAGGCTTCCCCATCCAGAACCCAGCTCAGCTTCTTCTAATGGTATTTTAAGTCCAGAGGGCTTCCCAAGTAGTGCCCAAATTGGCTAACTAAAGCTCATTCCAACAGTGCTTTCCAGTTCACATGCAGATTATGGACAAAAACTTTACTGTGACCTATTTAACAAACAGACCGCAGAGGTGAGAAAGATAATCATGTCTAGTCCTGAGCATAGGGAGCATTTAGAGAACGAAGTATTTCCAACTGCTGTGCATGCACCAAGCTCCAGACATACTCTGGCTGGATCAGCTGGCTGGGCACCCCTAGAGCTCTGTCCGCCAGCAAATTCTCCGCTCCTTGTCTTTGGGGAACCTCTCAAGAGTCTGGGGCAGCCAGGGCTGGGACTGTGTGCCATTTTTAACAGTATCAGGGTGTAGTGTTTTCAGTCAGTCACTGCCTTTTTGGAAGCCTTGGCAGCAGTGTCTTACCTCCACACCCCCCAAGGGCAGGAATGGTTTAAAGCACTCTTAAACACAGCTTTAGGCTGAGCTGCCTTTTAAGCTCAGCCCATCTTTCTAAGAGCTACGCTCCAGCTCAACAGCTCATCAACATGGTTTTGGCACTTCCACGTGGCCACAGTGTTGTTTGAGGGCTCAGAATAGCCACAAGTTATATTCCCACTATAAAATAAACAGCTCTCATAAAACTGTTTTCGAGACTCCTAAGTCACCTGCATTAAAGTTCAGCAGTGTTAATAGTTCTCCTAGGCAACACACCTGCCAGAGGCCCAGAGAAATTAAATACTGTATTAATAGGTCAGAGAAGCCACTTGAAAGCCAGACCCCAGTGGAAGGTAGCCAGTTCCCAGAGAAGTGCTTGTTGCAGCCATCTCTGTGTTGCATTACAGTAGGGTTGCATTACAGTGCAGTACATAAAGATACTTTTTTTTTGAAACACTGCACATTTCAGCATTTTAAACAGTAACAAATGACTGATTCTGAGCTTCTGGATCACATTTTCCACTGCAAATGAGACACAAAGCTTAAAATAGGAAAGGAAAGGAAAATACTTCTCCTGAGGAGGCAGGGTCCCTGTGATTTACACCTCCCATCAGCCTGGATTGGATTTGCACATGAGACGAGGTACAGGGCTGAGCTATAAATAAGGACATAGATGAGCTAGTAAAACACAAGACAAGTGCTCCTTAGTTTCTCTGCTGGTTTCAGTGACAAATACAGCTTCATTCTAGGTAGTATTTAAACCTTGAACTGTGCAGCCTTTGCTAACCCAGCCTACTTTAATATTCTTGGGTGCAATTTGACAATGCATCTAAAAATATCTGCTCCCCTGGTTGTGTGTACATATCTCTGCCAGCATGTATACTGTTACCTCCTCACTCATTAGCAGCTACCTACCAATCCAGTCTCAATAAAAAGCAAAGAAAAATAAAGTAAAACAAGCTTTATCTCGACACCTAAACAGACCAACAAGGGAAATATTTTATGAGCCATTGCAATCAGTATAAAAAGTCCCTTTGATTTCAGAAAGACCACAATTCCAAGCCAAACTTGGGTGGAAATAAGAAATCAGAGCATCATATGACCACACTTGCTGGGGTCACGTTGGATTTATAAGCCACAGCCAGCTCACTGCATTCTTTAAATCTCAAGCCCACTTTAGCAGCAACTGACTGCCAAGATGGCTCTGCCAAGCTGGTTCTGTCAAGGAAATAATTTCAAGGATAGTTAACTTACCCTAAAAGGTGAAGTAAGCTTGTACAGCTACCATAATTATCCAAATCTTTGATTACAGCCAGAAAACTTTAATGTTCTGAACAAAAACCTTCCCCAATGTTGCTCCTTGCTGTAGGGATTAGAAAGCTAGACTGACTCTCTGCTTGCTTCTTTCTTAAATCTTGGGACAGCATTAGTTGGAGCCACTGGGCTACTGAATAGCTAAGAAGAGAATAGAGACTTCTAGGGTGCCTGGACATTGAAAAGGGGGAGGAAGTTCACATTCCCACATGTCCTATAAAGGCCTACAACATTACAGATGCTGAGAATACCACAGGCACAGAAACCTGGGAGGAGGGAGAAAACCATCTGTGAGATGGGAGAAGGTGTCCTGTATGTGAGGCACATGAACAAAATAAGCTTTTCCCAAATTAATGTTTCTTTTAAAATGATGAATTAATCCACTAGTTCTCAGGGAAGCAGGACAACTATATAAAGAGAGCTAGATTGCCAAGCTGGGTGAACCTTAAAATCTTGGCTGTGTGTCAAACCTAAAAGTAATGAACTGCCATGACCCTGAGCTGTATTACCACTTCCGAAATGGACTTCATAGATGTGTTTCCAGTCCAGCCTTACAGGTTTCATGAAGCCATGAGCACATTTGATATTTGAAAGAAAATGCATTAAATGCAAATTAAAGTGCATTAGATGATGGGCTTGGCCACCCAGGCACTGAAGACATAGTTCCTGTCATATGGTGGGTTTGGAGCCACTATACTGGCACAAGTGGCAGCATCCTACTGCCAGTACAGGGCTGCTCAGGGGTGCTGAAGTCACACTGCACTGCACCTGTGCTGGGTTTCCAGCAAGGAGTTACCTCTGATTCAGCTGGACTGCCATCACAGCCTCTGTGGGGCTTGTGTGGTAGCTCTTGGAGACGTGATATTCCCTGCAGTGACACTCCCTGCAGAAATTATGCCAGCTGGCACACAGGGGAGAGAGGAAGGATGCAAGGCACCTTGCTGTAGGGAGGGAGGTGCATCAGGATGTTTTGTCCATCCTTACAGAAAATCCCTCTATTCCTTTTTGTTCCTGCAAAACGACAAGCGGTGCGAGCGCAGTAGCGGAGGGAATCAGGGAACCTCTGAGGTGTGCAGTCAGTAACCTGTGCTTCCTCTTGGCTCCAGGAAATCCAGCTGCAGTCTGGGCCAACAGCCAGTGCAGAGTTCCTGGGTGGACTGGCCATCGATATTTCCGGAGGGATGGAGTTCAGCCTGTGGTACCGGGAATCCAAAACCAACGTCAAGAACCGGTGAGATGCTCCAGCACACGCTGTAGCTGTAGACAGCTCAGGCTCCTGAGCCATGGTAGCACCACTGCAAAGAATTTAAATATAAAAGACCTTGCAGATGAGTTAGAATTAAGCATAGAATTAAATAGCTGTGTGGATGGGAGAACATTTGTACTTCTTTCTTCCTTTCTACCTGGATAATACCACTTCCCACTGGTCTCATCAGAATTTATATACCTTTACGTGGAGACCAGGCTCCTTTCAAGGCAGTTTTTATGTATGTATGGTGGGACTGTTTGTAATTCAATTTCCACTTTTTTAATGTGTTTTGAAATAATTGTAATGCCTGATTTTTTTGTAGGGTAGCTGTGTTTATAGCTGGTAACACCGAGGTGGATTCCTCCTTTGTAAAAACTGGCATGGAAACCACTTTGGAAGTAGAGACAGCTTTAGACTTCATCTCCACAGTGCAGTTTTCACAGTACCCATTTTTGGTCTGTATGCAGATGGACAGAGTGGACTCTCCATTCAGGTAAGAACTAAGAGCACACACTCTCTGAGGTGTCCTTCCAGCCAGCTGCTGGAACTTTTGGTTTTCACAGGCACAAGAGATTAACCATTGAGGCCAAATTCCAGCCAAACAGAATCAGGAGCAGTGCAGGCTGTTACACACACTGACCTCTCTGCTAACGCATTCCCACACCCCTGAGATTCAGAAAAAAGCTTTTTGAAGATCACAACTGATCAGCTCTGAATGTGCACTTCAGTCTAATTTTTAAATTTGATTTTGCAAGTGGCAGGAAAGTAGTCCCCTCATGTACAGTCAGGTCTGATGGTGACCTCAGGCTTTGCCAGCAGTAGTTCTCTATTACACTGTTGAGAGAGGAGATGCAAAGTCATAAATGAGCTGAAGTGGGAAGTTTTCTTCATCATCTGCTATTTACTAGTGTCAACAAAAGTACCTGGTCTGTTAAGCTCTTGTGTTCTATCATATTTTATTAAGCCATTGTGTTTTATCATATTTTATTAAGGCACCAGTTTTCCAGAAAACTAATCAACTGTGCAATGAGGTTAAAAAGATACTTTTCAGTAGCCAAAGAGTAGTAATTGAATTGGGTTCACTGGGTTTGCTACTCTCTCCTAATCCCTATTTGCTAAGACCTAAGGAAGATAACATTTGCAGAGCCTATGCCAGGCTTTCCATTCAGGTTTTTCTCATCCAAAAGATGGTAAAAACCTGAGAGGAATCAAAGAACTTGAGGATCTTCAGGAAATCCTAAGAAAACAGTATGTGCTATTGTGCAGCTACTAAACCACCTGCTGATTATATCTGCTCACTGTGGAAGTGCCATCTCGCCTGTGTGCAAGGTGTCTGTGGCAGGGTGCGAGCTCTGCAAAACGTGCTAATGCCAGAGCCCGGTGCTGTGTCTTTGCAGGACTCACATGACCAAGTACGAGAGCCTGCCCTCTGGCAGGCGCTACACCGCCAGGAGGGGGAAAACAACCACGGTGGCAGGGAATGAATACCCTCTCCACCAGGAGAACTCCAACATGTGCAGGAAGGTGTTCGGCGCAAAGTCTGACTCTGCCGGCAGCTGGTTTTGAAAGCAGGACCTGGGCTCTGCTTTCCTGAATCCCTCAATGACTTAGGCCTGCACGTACCTTACCAGCGTGGAGCTTGATCTTGCACTGCTGCAGTTAATGGGAAATTTGCCATTGATTTCAACGGGCCAGGATCAAACTCTCAGTGCGTGCACAGTGTTTACATATTAACCTATATTTAAAACTTTTGTAAAAAAAAACCCCTAAGGCAAATAAAGGCCAATTTGGTAGCAGTCTATGTACTCCCTTAAGGGTGGTGCTTGTTCTTCATTTTTACTTCTTAGTGCCAAAAGCAAAAGTAATCCTTCATTTTTCATTCTTGGGTAATACAGAAGTCTGTGTTTTTGGCATGCAGGAAGAGCAATTATGATGTATAAAGAATGATTATTTATAAATGTATTTTAAAGTGTTTAAGTGTTTTAGGCCTATGACCAATCCCCATTCAAATATTCAAGTATAATTAACATGGTCCATCAAGATAGGACCATGAATTCCTGCTTATTCAGTATTGCCTGTTCACAAAAAAGCAGGTTTTCTTTTACATTATTTCAAAGGATTTTGCGGGTTTTTTTAAAGCAGGCAGAATTTGATTATTACTATTTATCTTTTGGAGGTTTTTTTTTTATTAACTGCTGTGGTTAAATACAATTGATTAACAGTGTGGGATAATGTTTCCAGAATGTTTACAGTTGCCTTAATTCTGTTCTCATTGAAATCAATGGTATAATTTCTGTAGCTACCAGAAGCAGGAGCAGAGTTAAGCCAACACTGGTTACTCATCAAGGTTGCCTCCTAAAAATTTGTGTCCCTGTGTGTAATCAAGCAGGTGGATTTCAAATAATGAGCACTCACTAAGGCAATTCTGAACTATGAAGAGGGAATGAGTTGTGAAAGAAATAATTTTTGGATGCACAGTCTAGCAAAGCCTGTGCAGAACCAGAACATTTTCTTCTAGGTAAGTTAGGCTTGTATTTCATTGCAAAAACATAATCACTACTCAGACAAGTCCTCTGATTAAAATTACTTTCACACTTCAAGCAGTGTCTTCATAGGAGCTGGGGAAAAAACAAGAGTTTTACATTTACATCAGCATTGCAGATTAAAAAAGAATATATCCCATCCCAGCTCAGCTGATCTCTGATCCATCAGATTTAATTTTTATAGGACAAGGTGGGCAAGTGCTGGTCACAAAAAAAGTAGAATAAAAAGCCAAGAACAATTGTTTTCTTTTTATTTTTAAACCTGAACCCAAAAGCAGGCAGGAAAAACTCATAGATTGTCATGAAAAAAAATGTATTACAAGATTAAGAAAAAAATCCAATTTCTTTTGTGTTGCAAAAAACCAAGAGTGCAGAAATCTGCAAAAATCAAACTGTCAGTGGGATGAAATAGTCTGCTTGTTGTTTTTCCTGAAAATGCTGGCACATTTCTAGTCAAAGCATAAATAAAACAGGTAAAAATACAGCGTGAAGAAGTTGTTTTCAATCTTATTGTTACTTTCTGGGTAGGGAAAGCATCTCCTTGGGGAAGGAATGGTGCTGATGGGGGCAGGAGGAACCATTTTACTCACCTTCACAATTTTACTCACTTTCACAATATGAAGCAAGAACTTAAGTTGGTGCTCACCTGTCCTGGGCTCCCTCTCTAATCAGGAGACCTCCAGCTGGATGCACCACGAGCTGGAGGTGCCTGCCCAAGCCCTCTGCCCAGAGGAGAGGTAAGACCCAGGCACTCCTGTTCAGTGTCACCACTGACCTCAATGTCCACTCTCACCCTCAGTGCTGTAGACACTCTCTGATACCTCCACTACTGTTTCAGGAACAAACTGAAGGCAAGCTTTGCATTTATTATGAGGACTTGCTCTTTGTGTCACATAAAACAGAAATAAGAGCAGAGCCAAGTAAAGTGCTCACACACCTACAAAGAGGCAGTCTCCTCCTGCAGTGACCTGACACCCTAAATATAGAAGGTGGACAATGAAACAGCTGCCATCACTGTTTTACTTGTCGAGATATCAACAGACAACACCTCAGCCCCACTCTGCCAGGCTTGCCTATCAATTTACAACCTAAAATCAGAATAAAAGGTTCTAGATACTGCCTTTTATATCTGTAAGATCTTTGTTTGATAGCAATCCTACTGCAAGGCCTACCCAGTCTCAATTTTATCAAATTGAAGAACCAGCCTGTAAAGGGAAATTGTGGCCCTCCCATAGCTTTGATACCTAAGCTGAGCCTCTGAGACCCACATTGCTCCTTCAGAAGTGCTATGTGTCTTCATGGACACCCCCTGGCATGGCAGCAGATGCTTCTGAAGCTATCTGACTCCAACAGCTGGACATAATGGGGATTCCAGGAGAGGTTTAGTCCAGCAGCTGGGTAATAGAAGGCCATGGCTTCCTTACTTGGGCTCCATAGCTACGGAAACAACAAAAGTAACAAACTTCTAAAAATAAGGTGAAATTAATACATTGCTCAAGCCTGCATTTGAAGGGAAAACACACTTAGGGTTACAAACAAAGCAAATACTCTAAGTGTTTATCAGATCAGTGAGGATTAATCTCAAATGTAACATACATATTTAATAATGGTATTACACGTACTATTAAATACTTGGCAGTGCAATTAAAAAATAATTCATACATGAAGTTTGGAGAAGCAAACAAATGCTCAGTCCTTTCTAATTGGAAAGCACAGAAGGAACAATGCAGTGATAATCCAACTAAGTCCAAAAAGCAACCCACTTGTGAAAGAGACTTGGAATCTTTACCCTTCAGGTTTCCAGGAGTGCTAATTTTTAAAGAGTATTTTTCATATCCTCTTAAAAAAATATTCATATATACAAGGATATAATTTGGATGTGGCAAGTAGATTATGTGTTCTCAATAGTGACAAGCCCAGGGGACAGCAATTCTAAAATAGGTGCTTTTCCTCCTTTTTCTTTTTAAATTTTTTTTTTCTTTTTTTAGTGTTATGTTTTATGTTCAGATAGCTTGTTTAGATTTGACATCAGGGAATTATCAGTTTACTTTGTTCCCACTCTTTTGACAATAGAGCTGCACTTTAACCTTTTTGGTCTCATCATTCCTACCAGTGATATTTTAAAGATTGTATAGAAACTTACAAGATTTTCTCCAACAATCCTTAAAAATCCTAGACATAATCCACCTTTCAGTGTATTTCAGGTATCCTAAGAAATCGTCATACTTCAATTTCACTGGATTAGTGTGGTGTGAGGCACTCTGTGGCTGGACAAACACTGGTTGCAAGACTGGGCCTCTTTGGGAAAAGTTAAAGTTCATGTCTCTCAGTTTATTTACTTCAGACCTCTCTTCTGTAGAGGTTTCATCTTATATTTTCCATCCATTGTGAGAAACCAGCAGTGCTGTGAAGATCTTGTTTACAGAGCTCCACTGAAATCAGGCTCCAGCAGCTCTCCTTCAAGAAAAGTAAAGGGGAGTTCCCAAATTTTCCAGTTCACAGCCCCAGGTCCCTTTGCAATTTCAGACTTCTCTAATTTGAACAAAGTGATCCAAGGCCTTTCTTTCTGCTCTACACACCCACTCTAAGTCTGTGTCTGTTTTGGTCATCCTTTATCTCCTGTGGTTACCCAGCTTGCTCCTGTTCAGCTAAGCTGGTGTGGCTGTGCTCTTCCCAATTCATTCCCTCTTGTCCTCATTCTTCCTTTCAACATCTGTTCTCATCCCAATCTTAAGTCTTTTGGGGCTGCCACGTGTATCTCTGCATGGGCAGCACTGCCTAGACATTAGCAGTAAAGCCACCAATGACATCTATTCTGAATGCAGTGCTAAGGTACAAATCCCAGAGCATCTGGAAAGAGAGAGGGAGAGGGAGAAAGTCACAAACACCAAAGTGCTGTTTTACCAGGGAACTTGTGCTTCCAGCAGGCTGGGAAGATCATGTGGCCGTGTCTCGGAAAGATAAAGCAAATTCACAGCAGATGTCTTCATATTGTATTACTTGTAGATAAATAATGAGGTGGGAATCAGTTTTCCTTTAAGTATGTCAGGCACATGATTAAAAGGAAGATGTGCCCCTTACATACTGAAAACTGAGAAGCAAAAGCGTTCTTTTAAACTGCAAAAGTAATAATTTCGTTTTCAAGTCTATTTTGGGATTTTTCATGCTTTTTTAAACACTTGGACTTAACAATAGAAACCTTCTCAATCTCCATGAAGGTAGAAGGAACACATAAAAGCAGCAAAAGATTTTTCCTAGTAATAATTCAAGCAATACTGCTATCCACTAATAGTCATCCTGTCTTTGCTTGTACTGCAATATTAGGCAAATAACATAGAGAGTGAGCAGAAAAAAGTTACTCACCCCACCAATTGCTCTCTCTGAACAGAAACATATTAGAACAGAAAAAGATGCAGTTCTTTGGGTACCCAAACCCATACACCAGTCAAAGTTAGTTCACTGAAACTGGGGAGTTCTTCATTTAAGTTATACTTGGCTGAAAAAAAAAAGCAATGTCAACTTCCTTTTGTCCTAAGAGGAAAGAATAAAGAGAGATCAGGTCAGAAAGAGACTTTCAATATGGGAAAAACTCAGGGAGACGCTGAGTGCAAGGTTTTTGATCTGCTCTCTGGTAAAATCCTTTCTTCTGCTGCTGTTTACATGTTGAACCAAGTGATGCCTCTGTTTTCACTTGTTATGCACAAGAGCCAAGATAACTTTGCAAATATACGACCAAGCAGGACTGCAGGCTTACTTGCAGTGTGTCTTTTACTGAAAAATACATTTTATTTACCATAACATTCAAGAAAAAAAAAACAACAACAAACCCCAACATAATACAAATGCCAACTCATTCAGTTACAAACTTTGGTGCTTGGCAGTTTCAGACAGTCTGTTCTCACGTGGCTGTGATGCACTGCAGTGTTCCCGGTGTGCAATTCCCAGAGCAAATCCGCCGTCCTTCAATTCCAGGCCCATGGCATCCTGCAGTGGGATCACTTTGGGTTTCAGCTCTGCATTTGCCACAGTGTTGTCTCCATTGAGAGCAGCTCAAAGAGTCCACTTCTCTCTGGTTATACATCTCCTTTTTCATAATTCTTCCTCCACAGGCAACAATCATCAACACGATGCGTTCACGGCATTTCCCCCTTTGCCTTACAGCCCACTCCTCTCTCATCAGACAAACCACCCACATCCTCTTAACAATCATTATCCTTACTTCACATTTGCACTTTAAATATCTTTACACCAACAACTAACCCACCCCTTTAAAAATGAGAGGAAAAAGAAAGGGATGGGGGGGTGGGGGGGGGAAAGAAGAAATAAAAAAAAAGAAATAGGTGAAAAAAAAGCACAAGCATTTTTGAAGTGTTCTCAGGTAGCCACAAGTTAATGGCAATATATAAGCATAAGGAATGACACTTTGGCCATCAACACTAAAGAATAAAGGTAGCTTTGAATACAGACAAGGGGGAAAAAACACCCCACACAACCCATAAATACATTTCAAATCATTCACCAATTGATTCACCAAGGGCTAAATTTGATACTGAGTGAAACCAACCCTGTTGCAAAAGACCAGAGCAACATTCTGGTGCATCACTCCAGTCCCACTCAAACTTTTAATTGGATCCTGACCTATAATGTGTGGACAGTTTGTGGGTGCTGCCCTCGTACCCTGGCAGCAGGGCTGGGAGGGAACTTGAGTGGTGCACAGGATTTTGCCCTGCTTTGCACACAGGGTGAATTTCAGCTGTAACATACTATGACTGCACCGTGAAACATATAATACTAGCAGCTTGTGAGCCCTGACATGGAGGGCTTGACTCTAATCCAAGATATGTGGTTACACATCACCCCATCCACTGGAGAAATTCACCACTGGGTATACATGGAGGAGCACCATATTACCAGAGTTTTCTTCTGGTGATATTTTGTGGCATTATCTGCTGGGTCCAGCTTGACTCAAGCCCAGAGCTCGGGTTCTATAATGTGAAGAACCTGGTGCTCAGGTCTGCAAGGCACTCAGCACTCTGGGATGAGATCAGCAAAGCTTTGCATAGATGGGGGAAGGAAAAAAATCCTTCCACTGAAGTCCTCAGGAATCTGCTGAGATATCTGAAGTTGGAGATGCATGTGAAGGCTTTGCTGGGTCTGTGAAGTGAAGCACCTTGTGAAACTGACCCCTTGATGCAAACATAAAGTTCTTTAGCAATAGACAAAATCAAGTAAACACTGTTTGACATTAGGATTGACACATTCCACTGAAGAAATCTCCCCTGAG
The DNA here is from genome assembly GCA_013398075.1 of Notiomystis cincta. Classification (NCBI taxonomy): domain Eukaryota; kingdom Metazoa; phylum Chordata; class Aves; order Passeriformes; family Notiomystidae; genus Notiomystis; species Notiomystis cincta. Next base: position 35,639 of record VZRX01011997.1, read on the forward strand.
AAAATAAATAGCTGTTGATATTCCTCCATTTCATTGCTTTCATCTCCACAGGCAGTGGAAAAAAAAAAAAAAAAAA
>VZRX01012007.1:3022-19831 GCA_013398075.1 Notiomystis cincta
CCCTACGCCTCAAGTAAAACCCCACCAGGAGCAGCACGAGGAGAAGAGGGGCAGATGTGGCGTGTGCGGCGCTGGGGTTTTTGGGGTGTGGGGCAGAGCTTTAGGAGGAGTGCACTGGTGAGCCCAGTACCCCTTGGCTGGAGCGTTTCTCCTAGCAGGATGGGGCAGTTTGCTTTCCTTGCCCTCAGCCCTTCCGCAGGGTATCAAATCCTGCCCTCCTCCTTATCCTGTGTTTCCACCGAGGAGGTTTCCCAAGGCGCAGGAGAGAGTTCAACACCCCGATTTGAATTTCAATGCAATTCTTGCACCTAAGGCATCATTCCGCTGCTGTGAAAGAAAGCTCATCAGGAAAGTGTTGGAGCTCCAGCCCTGCAGGAGCCGGGTCTCCGCTCAGCTTTCGGCAGGTCCAGCCCTCGCCCGGCTGTTCTCCCTCCTGCCCTTCAAAGGGCGAGGAAGCCTGTGCTGATATTTGTTATTACTATTTTTTTTCCCTTCCAGTTGAAAAGCTTTGAAGGCAAAAGTGATGTTTCTCTCTCTCCATGCAAGGCAGAGTCTGCAGGGTCCCTGGTGTGGCTGCCCTGGGGGGAAGTGAAAGATTTTGGGAGAGCAAGGCCCTCCAGTCCAGTCCACACTGCCTGAGGAAGCCTCGCTGTAACTCACAATTAAATTGCTTCCAGAAACCTGATGTCTTCAAGGGAAAAGGGGAGGGAATGTGCAAGGGACTGGAAGATAGGGATGATTTGGTAGACCTTGTCTTGGTGGAGGACTGAATTAACACAAGAGGAGTGGCTACCTCTGGGACTGGCTGGGAGGGAATGGAAACCAGTCATGCTGATGGGAAGTGGGGCATGTCCCAATAGGTCCTCATAGCTGGAAGGAGAAGGGTCTTCAGGGCTGGACCTGTCTCTAAAACAAGTCTGTTTTCTGGGCTTTTATCTTCCAGTTTGGTGGTGTCCATCAGGGATCTACTGGGGATGGATGGCTTTGGAGGAGCCTGCTTGCAGGGAGACTTCTCTTTTTTCCTTATAATTTCATATTTTCTTCTTCTCCCCTGGTAGCATGTGGTTGGAGCTCTTTGAATGGAGCAGCCTTAATTAGTTTAATCAAAATTGGCCTCCTGCAATCCTCCAGAGGAGGAGGTGGGAAAAACAGGGCTGCCAGTGGGCTCTTCTTCCTACCTCCTCCCCCTCGGCCCTGCCATCAAAGCAGAGAAACCAGGCCTGGCTCTGGCCTAGCATTCCCACTCCTGAGGCACTTCCCACAATTTGGGGTGTGCAGGAGCAAAGCTGTTTGCTTTTATTTCAAGGCTTGATTTTTGTGTGTGCCTGGTGTTGAGTAAACTTTGTTGTGATTACAGCAGGGCAAGAAGGTGCTCTTGGGGGGTCTGCTGTGTCCCAGCCCTGCTTTTGGCTCCTGGGAGATGAATGAGCCAGTCTTACAGCCCTTGATTCTCATGCTCCCAAGTTTCCAAACCTTTGCTTTGCTCTGGCATCCTCAGGTTTTGGGTAGCTTTGGGTCCAGAGAAGGAGGGTTCCTAGAAGGTGCTGTGCCAGCAGCCCACTTTTCGGGTAATTCCTGCTGATAAACACTGGACAAGACATGGAGGAGAACAAATCTGTGTTCACTATTAATGCATGCTGGAAAAATACCTATATGAACCAGATTTGGGCATAAACCAGAGCATTCTCTTCCATGAATGTTGGGTGTCTTCCCTGCTGCCACAGGTCTCTCTCCGTTCCATCTCCCCTCTCTCCTCTGCATAATCCTGGCAGCAGTCAGGTCGTGGGTGAGTCTGGGGAAAGAGATCTTGTTATGGGGCCTTGTAGCTCCAAATGAGAAACTCAGAAGATCTTTCAGGCCTAAATTTCTCCTGGGAAAAATGGTTCACATTCCCTTATTGGAGACCTGCAGAGGGATTTCCCTCTTGGAGCACTGAGTGTCTGCAAGCAGAGCTTTTCTAAATGCTCTCAAATGCGAGATTTATTCCTGTTAGCAGGACTCGTGCCGGCCCTGGGTTTAAGGGCAGCGGTTGTAAACAAAACACAGAAAAACTCTGAGACGGTTTCATCATGGTTTGTTTTTTTTTTGTTTGTTTTTTGTTTTTTTTTCACTCACAAGGAAATTACTGCATGCAGCAATCCTTGAGGGGAGTAGGGTGGTGGTGGTTTAAACATAAATGGGTTTGTTTGCAGTAAGATATAGTAGGCTGTGCTGCTGCTGGTGCTTCTGCTGAATCAGAGCTGTGGATTTGGCAGGGAGAAGGGAGGAAGACGGGATTCCTCCTCTGCCTTCGGTTCGGCACCTTATTCCCCAGTTTCTCCTTTAATCCTGGAACTGCTGCCTTCTCTGCTAATGAAGCTCTGCAAAGGGTTTCATGATCTCTTGGAAATCTGCTGGGAAGCATTTTACTACTACCTTGTTTTCCTTCCCGTGCTTGGAGTTGGGGTGCTTTGGGAGACTGGAGAGCCTGTCTTGTCTGCCCTGTGCACTACAGGGGTGGTTTGCAGTTGATGCAAAATATGAGGAACCCAATAAGAGCAGGGAGTGAGTTTCCCCCTGAAGATGTCATATTATCTATTTTCCACCTTTTTTATTATTTGTAATATTTTTTTTCTTCCTACTTTGCATTCCCATGGCAGTTTCCTTATGCAATGAGTTTCTCCTGGTAATGTGTTTTGCTTTGGGAGTTGCTGTGGGGAAGGTGGGCTGCACAAAACTGGCTCCACAGCCCCCAGAGCAGGATGCCCCTGCCAGGCTCCACACTTTTGGGCTGAGTCTTTGGGCATTTGGGTGCCGTGCAGGGAGAAGTGATGCTCCCTTGTGCTGCAAGGATGTGCCCTGCACAGCACCTAGCACAGGGGGACTCCGTGCTGGGTCAGGGTTTGGAAGGAGGTAATGTGATTTACAGCAATGGATCTGGTTAATAATCTCCAGCAGCTTCTGTATACTCAGGGGCTGCTCGTATTCCCAGCCAGGTGTTTGCAGACCGGATCAATATGGCCCTATTTGCATGGGGCTGTCCGTAATCTAATAAACCAGCCTCAGTCTGCATCCTTTGCTTTCCCCAAACATCCATCGGGTCCCGATCTGCTCGCTCTGCCGAGTGTTCCCTGTGGTGGGAGAAGCTGTTTGTGAGCACTGCCTGGCTCCCAGGCTGCCAGCCTGGGGGTCACATGTGGCAGCCCAACGCTGCACCCTGTGCCAGAGGCTGGGCTGTGTGAGCACCCCAGATTTTTGGGTGTGCTGGGTGCTTGTGGGTGCTGCACGGTGCTTTGCAGATGACCACCTCCCCAGTGTGCTCCAGAGGCATCGGTATTGGGGCTCTTCAGTGAATTCCATGTCCCCATCGGGGAGCACCTGCTGGGAACTCCCTCAGAGACCAAAACTGGTGGTTTTGTGGGCTGCGTGGTCGGCAGCTTCTGCTCAAAACTGCCTCAGAGGTGCTGCATCCCCCGGTGATTTAAATAATCCAGGGTGGCATGTGCTATTGGGATAAATTACAGAAAGCTGTGGCCTGAGGAGGCTGTGGATTGAATACATTAGTGTGTGTTGTCAGGCTGGGCTCAGGAGGGACTCAGGTGATGCTTTCTCCCAGTGCTGGGAATCGCTTGGCCTGGAATTATTGATTTGCAACTGTGTCAAGTAAAAAAAAAAAAAAAAAATTTCTTGGCCTTGTGTTTGTGAGCTATGCCCCTGTATGTGTATATGTGAGTGTATAGTGTGTATATATATAATTTTTTTTTTGAGCTGGAACAGAAAGCCACTTCTCCTGGCTCCTTTTCCTAGTGGGGAAGGCAAGGCAGCCAGAGAATGGGCAGCCCAGTGGAGGGTTTGGCTGCCAGGGAAGCTGTGCCTGCCGAGGAGCAGACTGCTGTTGGTGTGCTCTGTGTTTGGGGGAGGTCACCAGCACAGATAATAGAAATCCCTTGTGACACCTTGAGCCGTACATTGTCACTGTCCCCTCCCTTCACAGCCTTTTATTTATAGGAGAAGCCTTACCCAAAATAGCTTTTTTGCTTACCCATAGTTGATGGGCTCTTTCCAGCCCCCCCAGCTCTTTTTTTCCCCCTAAATATACTGATAAATGGAAAACCCTCGGAAGAGCTAGGGCTGTGAGGAGCTGCTCTAATCTAGAATGATAACTTTGCCATTTTACTTCAGCCTTGTTGAAAAACGAGCAGAGCTGCCTTTGCAAGTGGGATCAGCTTGCTTAAATGTCGGTGCGTGGATTTTTGTTTCTCGCCTGAGTACAAGCCTGGAAACTCAGTTCATCGTTTCCACATCCCATTTCTGGTTTCACGCAACCTGGCTGGCCTGCCCATCCTCGTTACCAGAAGAGGAAAATCAAGTTTCTCTCCTGGTTGGATAAGATTTTCAAATTCCAGAGTGATGTCGATTAGCAGAATTAGCAGTGGCAGGTTACCCGGCAGAAATACCCTTCCAGTTGTGAACTGTTCCTTGCTGGTTGCTGCTTCTTTCCCAACTCCAGTGGTCCCGATCTCAGATATATCTCCAGAGCATGGGGATTTTTCTGTCTTAACTCAGTGCAGTCGTTTCCTTTTGACATTTGATATTTACAAGGCTGGAGCCAAACTGAAAGTGAATCTGCCCATAACTCTACTAAATGTGCCTTTCTAATTTCAACATTAATGTTTCAAAACCCAAGCTGCTGGTGGGTGTACCTTTGCTTGTTTACACACATCCGTTTTTATTCTCCCCCCAATGCAGTGATTCTCTGGTGAAACATTAGGAATGATACAATACCTGGAGCCTCTGCATGGATTGGTCTCTGGCTTTCAGCTGTAAATTTGGCTTTTAACTCCTAAGTCTCTCACTTTAAAAGATTGCAAGTGTTTTAGGTTAGTATTTTTTTGTTTGGGAGGAGCATGCTTATATGCAAAATTATCATTGTAATGTATGATTCATGGCAATAATACTGCAAGAATTTTTCAATAACGTGATTGATTGCAATATTGCAATAAATTGCAAAGATATTATTTCAAATACTGCAATAACGTGATGAATTTGCAATACTCCGATTATTGCAAATCTCTAGACAAAAGGCTAGAGATTGCAGTTTGCAGGGTAAAAAGGAATGAGCTGCAAAGAGTTGTGGCTGTCGATCCTGACTTGATGGCACAGGACACGGGCCCCCCCGGTAGGTTTTGTGTGAAGCTGGTGCTTTCCAGAAGAGCACTTGTTCACATTTAGGGAAGTTACTGGCAGTGGGACGTGCTCCACTGCTTGGAGGTGTGTTTTGAAGGGTTTATGACCCTTGCTTTGGAGGGGTCACCTATTTATTTCTGATACGAATTCGCGAGGCTTCTGACTGCAGCGTAGTGCCATGCATGTGCCTGCAGAGAGAGCGAGGAGCTGCTCCCGGAGCAGTTGCATGTTTGGGGGGGAGCAGGTGGCGGGAATGCTGTTTTCACTGAATGTATTATTCCCCCGGAAAATTCCTGGCTGTTAGATCTGGTCAGCAGATGTGAAGTGTCGATCAGTATCTGCGATGGGAAGGGACTTGCAATATACTTTGCTAATGGAGAAGAACCCGAGGAGCAATTCCCTGATTTACGCTTTCAGCAATGTGAAATGAAACCGTCTGAAGCGCTTTGCTCAGCGAGCTCTTAGCAGATCGCTTCTTCTCCCTACTTCATGCAGATTTTTCCAGAGGGGCTGTTTCTTGGCTCCGTTGCTGGGTGGACAGAGGTGGCTGGGAGGCATGGACCCCTTAAATGCATCTGGAGGCACAAAGCATCCAGCATGGGAGCAGGGAGCCCCGCAGTGCCCGCTGTAGCTTGCTCCAAAGCCCCGGTGCAATCCTGTCCCCAAGTGGCTGAAAAGGTCATTTAGCACAAGAGCAAACGTTTATTTTTTTCATTCCCTCAAATAGTCAAATTAGCATCCTTCCTCTGCCACAGGAGCTGCTGGAGGGGGCATCCTGAGAAGGATTATAGGTAGGAGCGCCTGGGCCTGGGCTGTTCCTCTCCCGAAGGTCCCCAGCTGCTATTTGCACATCCCGGTGTCTGACTGCGGCTGGCATTTCCCCCGTTTGCTGGAATTTACTTTCTGCCTGGCAAGGGCATTGGGTAACATTTGCACACCTGGGCTGCTTAAGCTGTGGAGGGGCTGGGGGGATGTGCTGGAGAAGGTCAGGGGTCTCTGCTTTCCTTATGGGCCGGAGGGAGCAAGGAAAGCAGCTGCTCTGTGGTACTGTGTCCTCTCCAGAGGCAGCAAGCAGGAGGGAGAAAATGGTGTAGTGTAATGTCATGATACCTGTGCAACCATCTGGACCTGCTCTGATGTTGGGTGGATACAGGGCTGGTCCTGGCTCTCAAGAGCTCAGACCCTGCTCAGTTTCCTCTTGTGGATGGATCAAGTTGGGCAGTGGGTGCCTGGTTGGTTTTTATGGTGGTGGAAGGGGCTGTGTTTCCTTTTGGATAGGATTGCAGTGCGTATCCGGCAGGTGCACAGCCCAGGGTGGGAGTTTTCCTTTGAAATAGCTCTTCTACATCCAGGTCTAGAAAGTCATGGCATCCTCACTTGTGGGCTCTTGAGGGTAGGATGAGGATGTGCAGCAGCACGATGGCATGGCTGGAGGTTTAGGGAGACTATCCCAAGGGCAGACTGGAGTTGTTTACCATGAAAAACTCTCAAGTAATATGGAAGGAGGTGTGAGACACAGCAGAGGGTGGTGGTAGGGGAAGTCCCTGGTCCTTCCATGTGTCCTGAGGCAGTGGCAAAGCCCACATGTTTAGAAAGACAGATTTTCATTTCCCTTTTCCTGCCATGTTCAGTTAGGCCTTGCGGGTGTCCTTCTGCAAAGGCAGCATATCCAGGGGTCTGAGAGCCAGGGGCAGGGACAGAAGGTGAGGCCAGTGGTGGCTCAGTGCTCCAAGGCCCCGTTGGGAGCAGCAGACACGGCTGGCAGAGCGCGCCGTGCCGTGTGCCGAGGCAGGCGGCTGCGGGCAAGGGCAGCCGATGGACCTGCTGCATCATCCTGGGCTGGGATTGGGAAAGGAGCTGTGCAGTGAGGAGAGGTCCCTGCTGTTTGTGTTTGAAAGGAGCTCCATTAGGATAAATTTTAAGCTTGTGTTTAATCAGAAGGCCATTTGGTAATAGGGAGATGCTGGTACAATGGGTCTGTGCTCGTGCTACATCCCCTCTTCCTGGTTCCTTTTGCTTTTTTTTAATTGCTTTTGCTTCACTCCTGGGGAATGCTACCCCAGAGGCACCCAGGTGCCCATCAGCACTATTGGGTAGCTTTTTCCAAGGATACCCTTGGCCTCTTGCTTATTGTGTGTAGTCCTATCCTGCTGCCTTCCTCTTGCTGCATCTCCTCCCTGTGCAGAGGCACTGGTGCTGGGTCTGACCCTGCTCAGTCACTGCCCTTGCAGGTTTCCAAGGGAAGCCAGTCCTGACGGCTCTGTGGAGAGCTCCTGAGAGTCAGCAAAGAGCATGGAGGAGACCTAAACGAAGAGCAAATGAGAACCATATAGAGACAAATGGGAATCAGATTTAGGAAGCAGACGAGACAACCCTTTGGAAAGAGCAGGGGGGATGTTTGCTTTAATCAGTCTCCTTGGGTTTCAAGCAATAATAAAGCAGATTTGTTTTCTTTTACCTTCTCTTCCCCAGCCCCCATTTTTCTGTTTCCTCTTCCTTGCTGTTCTCAAAACAGCCCTGCATTCAGCAGCACCAACATCTCCTTCCCAAGCTCCCACTTTCTGCAAATAGGATTTCTGGCCAATCCAGTCAACATCCTGTCCATTTTTTCCCCCTCCTTCTGTCTAGTTCACGCCGGTGGGAGCTTGTTGCCTTGAGACAGGCTACCTTGGCTGAGCTGCTGGGTGTAGGTTCCTCCCACTGCCAGATGAACTTTTTTGGACTTTCTGAAGCGAGCAAGGGAACAAACTCTTCCAAATGGGCTGTGGAGTCGATCTGCCCTGGCATACTCTGCTGTGTGCTTTTGAGGCAGTTCCCAGGGACTGGCTGTGCTTGGAGGAGATCAAAGTTCTCCATCAGAGGTCTTGGGCAATGCCTCTGAGAAGCTTGAGTGACCTCACATGTGCTCCTCTGGGATGTGGTGGCTGCAAGGGAGGACTCTGCTTTCCCAGCCTGCACTGATGGGTTGGTTCCCTGCAGAAATGTGCTGCCTTCCTCTTTTTCTTTCTTTTTTGCCTGGTCATTGTCTTGGTGCAGAGCAGGTGGATCTCAGGAGGGCTGGGGTCGTGTGTAGCTGTGAGTCAATGAACCCAAGTCTTTGATCTGTTCCACTTTCTGGTTCTGATGGTGAGTTATTACCTTCCCAAACAGACTGGAGCTGGAATTAGTGGTTGCTGTGACCATCTCTGCATCTCTCTTGTGCTGGGCTCCTGGAAGGGATGAGATTTCTCCCACCCCGAAAGGGAATGTGAGCCTTGCCTGCTGCTGTGTGCCTGGTTGGGAAGATCTCACCAGTGCCTTCTGCTGGGCTGCTGTGTTTGTTTTCCAGGTAGAGCTTTCTCGTGCAGAACTGTGTTTTTATTTGCTGGTGTTCAGTAGAAAGACAAGGCATCCGGGGTGATCTCCAGTACGTTCCAGTATATTGCTTTCAAGTGCTCTCCTGGGTCTGTCTTATGTAGGATTCCCCATCCTGCAGAGTAAGTTCAGTCTACTGGGATTTCCAGGGAAGGTTGCTGGTGAACAGCCTCCAGTACGTCCCTCGGATTCCCAACTGCTTGTGCCTCAGGCAGAGACTTCGAGGGTGGCAGTGCTGGTGTTCCCAGCCAGTCTGTGGGGCTTAGGGGCCCCTCTGGTGTTCAGTGGGTGATCTGGTGCAGCGTGGTGGGGTTGTTTGTCTGGGTCACTTCACCCGCAGCTCTCAGCAGGTCTCATGAGCGCTGCAGAGCTGCAGTTGTTGTCTTGCCTGGCTTGGCACATCCTGTGCCAGAGCTCTGCCGATCGATAATCCTCGACGGAGGCTGTGTCCCATCCCAGGGCAGGCATCTTGGCTGCTAGGCAGGAGCATTCAGGAGAAAGTGTGTGATGGCTTTGCTGCCCAGGAGGGGCTGATTTACCTAATGTCTGCAAGACTACCATAGGGCTTTGCAGTTGCAAACTGGTTTGGCTTAGTTCTCAAAAGCAGAGTGAAGCAGAGGAGCCCAGTGTGCCCTGTGGTGGCTTTTCCAGGTCCCAGAGGTCAGCATGAGGGAAATCACTTCTGCCTCAACACAGCCTGAGCCTCCTCCCTTGCTCAGAGCAGCAGAAACCATGGTTGTAAACCTTCACCCCGGTATGTGACTGTGCTGTAGGCAGTGTTCTCTCTCAGCTCCTCCGGGTGGATGCCAGGGGAGCACACGGGTGCTTCGGTGCACTGGCCCTGGCTGCATCCCAAAACTCCCTGCCCTGTACTGTATTTCATCTTCCCATGCTTCCAGAGAGGTCTGTGTGTAAAATACTTCATGTTGCTGCCAGCAAGCTTCCCTTTACCCATGCCACGGTGGGACTTTTAAAAAAATTTTATTTTATTAGGAAATTCCCATTTGGTTGCTTTAAAAAGCAAGCCCTTGTGGCTGGCCCCTGGCCCGACGCTAACAGATTTGTTTGAGAAAAGGCTGCGTTGGCATCCTGCTTTATTGAACATGCCTCCTGGGAAGGCGGTTTGAATATCCTTCTGTCTCCTCGGAGCAGGGAGCTCTCAGGACTGCCTGCCGCCATGGGGATGGGGAATGCTCTCCTCTCCCTTTCCCTCCCACCCCTTCCCCTTGTTCTTTCCCTTTTTTTTTTTTTGGAGGAGAGAGAGCGCTGTGCACGGTGCATCCCGCTCCATGCAGCTTTTCTCTTTCCCCACGGAGTTCATCCAAAGTTCGTATCCAGACGATGAACAAAGTAGCTCAGACCTTTTCCTGACTCCTCACCCTTTGTCCTCATCACTTAGTGACAGACAGGAATCAAATGCCACAGACAGGCTGACGGGACAGGGCTGTGTGAAAGTCCTTGGAGGAGGAGGAGGAGGAGTGAAGCAGCGCTGGATAGATGGGGGACTCATGTTTAAACTCCTATCCCCCTCCCTGGGGAAAGAGCAGAGCTAGTTTTACTTTGAAGGGCAGAGGGGAGGTGTAGTGTTATATATATATATAATTTTTTTTCTGTCAGAAGCCGGATAAATTTTTAGCGACAATAGACATAGGGAAGAAGGAGGACCGGATGGAGTTAGCCTCAGTGTTTAGCACTGGGTGTGCCTCCCATTGGGAGCAGGGGAAGGAAGGGGCTACAGGCCATTACAGATCCGAGGGATGGAGGCTGCTGGCCTGCCTGAATCACCTCTCTGCTGGAACAGGAGGCTTTGCCCTAGGGAGGAGGTGCTGCACCCTGACTGTTCCTAAGGGCTGCGTTGTGCTGGCTTGATGTTCATGTCTCCTGGCTTTGGAGCTCCCCTCTGGGTGGTGGGTGGTACCTCACTGAGAGGGCAGGGATGTGGGCTCTAGTGCTGGGGACCTCCCTGTGCTGGGGGAGCGTGTCCAGGCTGGTGTAGCTGGGCAGCTGCCCAAGCTGGGCTTCTCACTACTACCAAAAGCTGGGAAGGGACCAGGGCTGGTGTTCTGGGTGCTCTGGAGACTTGCTTCGGCCTGTCAGGAAGGGAAAGGAGCAATTTAGCCTGTTTGTTCGTTAGCACTTGTCTAACTCATTCAGCTGTCAGGACTGGGATGACTCCTGATGGGTATTTATCCCTCTTCCAGATGTCCTTCCCACAGTTCACCCTTTTTTTTTTTTTTTCTTTAATGAAAAATAATGACAACTGCCAGTCCCAGATGAGGAAAGGATGGAAGCACCTCATGACAGAGATTTTGTGGAGGCTTTTATGGAAGCTGGGTTGGCTGTAGCCCAAATCTGGCAGAGTTTTGGAGGGCAAGACTCTTAAGCCTCCAGGAAAAGGAGGTCTCCACAAAATGTATAGTGACTCTTTGTTCAGGGCTGTTCCTCAGGACATGCTGTGATCCAGCAGGATGTGCTGGTGCAGGGTCCACCCTCTTGTCAGGGAGATGTGAATGTCCCTTGCATAAACCAGCTCCGTGGTATGAGGCATGAGTATGTCATTGAGAGGGAGGAGAAACACTACTGTCAGAAAAGGACTTTGAAAGGACCGTTTACATTTGGCCCTTAAATCCTGGGAAGTGCCCTGAAAGCTATGGGTGAGAGGAAGTTCTCCCGAGTTCAGTTTGCATGTGGAGAGAGACTGCTCGTGGCTTCAATGAGCAAGGTTAATGTTGTCTCCTGTCTTGGTAGAGGAGAAACAAAATTGCTCAGCAAGCCCAGGACTGCCAGGACTGTGTTCCCTGTATTCCCCAGGGAAGTGAGGCGACCACCTCCTTGCCCCAAGGCTTAGCAGGTTGAGTCTTTATCCCAGGCCTGGTTGCAGCATTCCGCACTCCTCTGGCTGCTCTCCTCAAGCCCACACTTGTGGGGGTCATCTTGGAGGCAGCAGGAAGGGGCCAGGGTGGTCCAGGTTTTGCCTTCTTTTGTTCGCTGATGTTGCAGAGCTTGCTGATCTGGGCCCTGGCCAGCTCGGCTGACTCACAGGAATCCTCTCACGAGTCTCCTACACCCTCCATTACCTGCTCCGAGTGCTTCCTGGCGTGTCGGTGGCGGAGCAGCAGCCGTGAAGGGAGCTGTGCATTTGTGCGGCTCGTGTCCGCCGCAGGCTGCTGTGGGCAGGGACCGCGCCCGCCTGGCCCTCTCACCCTTCGCAGCGCTCGCTCCCATCAGTGGTGACGATCTGCCTGACCCCGCAGACGGTCCCTGGGTGTCTTTACAGAGGCATTTGCTCTGCTTGAGAGGTCAAAGTAAAGACCTCCTTGCTCGTTTAGAAGGTGGGGGTGGGGGTGTCTGCGTGCCTCTTATTTGGTTTTTGTAGGGCTGCTGCCTTTCTGTTCATCAATGCAACAAGTAGGACCTAGAGGAGCATTGTATCAGTGAGAGAGTTTTTAGTACCCACATTCTGCTTCCAACACTCCCTATCTCTGGTAAATGCAGTAGGTCAGCAGGAGGTGACCACAGTCGAGTCAAAATTCCCATGTTCTTGGTGCTGCAAATGCTGAGGTCCCTGTTGAGCAAAGGCGGGTGTGAGATGCTTGCAAATTCCCTGCCTTGCAAGCTGGGGTGTCTCCTGGAGTTCCTGCCTTGCCACGCAGCTTTAGCTCCTCAGGGAAGTGGCTGGGGCACGTTCCCATCTGAAGCTGTACCCTTGTGAGGTTCTTGGGTTGGCAAAGCGCTGCTGTTGCATCAGGCTGGGCTGTGCCCAGTGAGCATGGGGGGGAAGGTTCTCAATGCCTGTGGCAGGAGCATCGCTCAAAATAGTTTCATATTGTGGCTCCTCTGGGGGCTTGGGGAGATCTGTGGATTTGTGGCTTGTTTGCATGTGCCACACGTGAGTTTCTGTCCCATGGGTCCTGCTGAGTTGCAAGATTTGGGTGTTCAGTGGCTTTCTGGCCTGTGGCTGCCAAGCTGTGCGTGGTGTTGTGCAAGTGGTTTGCATCTTGTGTGAAATTTGCAGGCACTTTGTGGAGAGCTGGAGAGCAGGAAGGTGCTAGTTTGGTACAATCAGGGAGTCACATCCCCACTGAACTGTGGAGCAAACCTCTGTGTGCATGCCAAGGGGCAGCCTGACCTGGTACAGTGGGGGGGGAGACATCTTTGAGGTCTTGTGAGCCGTGTCCAGGGACTCCTTGTTGTGTGACAGGGGGCCATTGAGGGGCTTCACTTGACTGATCCCTCACAGAGAGAGTCCTGGATGTCCCTGGGTGCCAGAGGGGTGGGATTGGACTTGTGCAGGATTGGAGGCCAGAGAAACAGTGCTCTCTCCTCTAGCAATGAGGGTTATGCCAGTGGTGGGGTACACTCCTCTAGGATGGTGGCTGAGGTTTAGGTCTCCCCTAGCCTGACCTTCCCATTTGTGGGGCCTTGGTGCAGCCTGTTTCTAAAAGGGGAAGGTGATGTCCTGAAAATGCCCTCCTAGGTGATTTAGGCACTGAGGTTTTATCACCGAATCCCACTGCTGGTAAAAATTAGTGACTTGTTCAAAGTTGTGGGCTCTCCCTTTTGCAGAAGTCTGTGTGCATGGGTACTCCCATCAGAAGGGATTTGGGGTATTGCAGGAGCGCCTTGATTCCCCATTCCGCATCCCAACGAGTGCAACAGTGTTCCCCAAGGCTGTGATCAGTGCCGAGCCAGCTCCGAGCCGAGCTCTGCTGCCATGTCCCCCTTCCCTGCGCTCCTCCTCGGCGGCAGAGCCTTTGTCAGCCGGCCAGGACCCCGCAGCGCGCAGCCAGCCTCCCTGAAGTGCCAGCCATGCGGTGCTCGGGTCCTGGCCCCCCTCCTCGCCTCTGCCCCAGCATTTATCAGCAACCTCCCTTCCCTCCCAGCCGCCAAATTCTTTCTCCGTGCCGTCATCCTCCGGCCAGAAGCTGCCCCGTCCCACTCTCTCTCTCCCTCCCTCCCTCCCTCCGAAACCAGCCCAGAACTGCTAGGCAAACATTTGCCTGTTGTTATTACAGTATTCCCATCTGCATACTTAGTCATAAACCCCTTTTAATTCCAGCCTTTTTCTGGGGCGGGGTTAAGAGTTCAAACCCATCATTTTTCTTTTGGGGCTGGAGGCTTACAAAAGCAGCCCGCAGCGAGATTGTTCAGTAGGATGGGGCCGAGAACGAGTTTAGGGAGAGGGACAGGGGAAAGGGGCAGGGGGAGGGGGGTTGCACACAGCAGTACTGGCTCTGCAGCCCCTCATCCCCAGGGAAGGCTTTGGATGAGGTTTGTGTGGGGCTGGCTGGGGCAGGGGAATGCTCTCTGCCAGCCCCCTCCTTCTCCCCTTCCAGCAGCTCCAAGCTAGAGGTGGATGAGGCTGGCCCCTTGGCAGGGAGGCGTCAAGTCATGCTGCTGCTGGTCTTGCCTCCTTTGCTGGAGTCTTTGGATCATGGAGTGCCAAAAACCAGAGAGGAGTGTTGCTGGCTGTGCAGAGAGAGGAGCAGCTCTGCATCTGTGCAAAGGTCTCTCCGGGAGAGCTCCCCAAGAACAGCTCGGTGCTGCTGATCCTTTAGTGATGCAAAGGATGCTGTCAGGCTCCCTTCGCCCAGCTCTCCATGGCCTTACTTTAAAAGGCTGTGCCCTCCTCACCTGGGGTAGTGAGGGTCCTGCTGCACACACACTGGCTGCAGCTGTGCTCCCCTCCTGCCCTGTGCAGGCATCTCCAGGCTGGATGAGCCCTGATACCTCTGCACGTTTCCCAAAAAACCATTGGGATCCATTACTTGTGAGCCTCCCTGGACTTATTAGGTAGCTGTAGTAACACTTCATTATTGCCTTTGGAGTGTGGCTGCTTTTAATTCCCTTTGTGGCAAGGATTCCTAGGTGCTGGCACTTCCCAGCAGCCCAGTTCTACCCCATGGTAAGGAATTCTTGCCCTCTGTCTGCTTCCCTGTGACCTGGGTGGTGTGGATGAGGCAGCAGGAGGCAGAGAGCTCCTCAGGGCAACGGTTGATTCCCATGCAAGATTTGGTGCCTGAAGCTTGCCCCTGTAGCTGCTGCTGACCTGGGTCTGGTGGGAGATGCTCCCCCCTTCCTCTTGCCTGTTGAAGATGCAGTGCTGCATCTCTCTGGGGTGGGGTACGGACCAGCTATTGGTTTGAGGCTCAAGAGGCATTGGTATCTCTATGTCTTTAGGCAGGATGGGGCCTTTCCCTGCCCCACTCCAAATTAAAAGGTCTCAAGGTCTCAAGGAGGAAAAGAAATAACAATGTGCATTTGGGTTGACAGAAATGTTGTACAAATTTGTGCAGCTCAATTTCCCAACGTGTTTCAGTAAAGAAGAATCTCCTGCTTTGCTTTTGAGAAGCATTAAAAAAGATGGAAATGTCTCATATTTACATATTTGAAATGAAGCCTTTCCCACCTTTATTAGAAGTATTTCTCTGAAATTTAACTTCAGTTTTAAATTACAAATACCTTAATGACAAATCCAGCTTTCAAGTAATGCTGTGAAAAAAAAAAAAAAAAGTCCTGAAAGAACAGGTATTTGGGCAGTTCTGTTGGAAAGTTACTCAAAGGCAGGAATACAGAAACAACTTCCACTTCTCTCTGCATATCCCACCATTTCATCTATGGTTGTTAACCCTTCATGGCCTGTGTGATGGCTTCTCATTGCATTTTTCCCCACACACACTTATTTTCTTAGATGGAGGATTTTATCCATGGCACTGTGGATATTGAACAGCCACAGGAGAATAATCCAAACAACATGCTCTGATTTTTACTGGATCAGGTAGGAGCTTTCTTAAAGAGCATTGTGATCTTGCAGCTGTACCCAGGTGGTGGATCCCAGGCAAGGATGAGTGGTCCAGATTTGCATCTAAATGAACTTTACTGCTTGATCCCCTAAATTGCACTTTCTAGGTGGAGAGATTTTAATTTTTTTTTTCTACATAGGTGCTGAATGGTTATTAAGCTGTGTAGAGGGAAAGAAGCTTGTCACACGAGAAATTTGGTCCCCATTTATCTCAGAGGCATTCATTCTGCTGGCCTGAACACTTTGGTCGCTTGCTGTGATAAGCCTCAGCGGGTGTTAGATCTGCGCTTTCCTCTTTGCAAGTGCAAGGGTGGAAGGGGAAAGGTCCTGCTGGGAGCCAGAGCAGCTTGTGAGCCTTTCCGCACGCCCATGCCGCGGGGAGCAGGCCGGGGGGGGCGGGTGGAGCTGGTGGGCTCCTTCCAGCTGCGAGCATGCCCGGGATTGCTCTGCCTACCTGCCCTCGGCGTGCCTGGCAAGCCACGGCTTGCAAGGCACGGCAGGTCCTGCACAGCCTGCCTCGCTTGCTGCAGCCTCCCCTGGCTTCGGAGGGGAGCTGGGCGGCTCACAGCCAGCCACCCGCTTCCTGACCTTACTCTTAAGGGTTGCTGCTCTTTCCCCGCTGCTGCGTGGAGTTTGGGGAAGCAGCTTTCCTCCTCTCCAGAAGCAGTAGGAGCTGTGCTGAGCTGCGTTGGCTGCTCGGAGACGCGAGAGGAGAGGCTCTGCAAGGTGCACGCAGCGTTTATTAGACCTGTTTAACAGGAAGCTTGCGTCTGGAGAAAGGACTGGCTGGGCTGTGTGCTGTGGGGCAGGAGAGCAGCTCAGCCCTTGTGCAGGAGCCAAAAGAGGTGTAGGTTTGGTTTCTGGGCATGCCGTGCTGTTGAGTGATGCTGGTCAGGTCACTGTGCTCCCTTGCTGGCCTGCTTGTGCGGCAGGGACATCTGTATCTGCAGATCTTACTGCTCTTTGATCGATTAAAGCAGCGCAGGTTATTGCAGAGCAGGGAGCCTGCCTGCTGTCCTCTGCATGCAGCCTCACCTCGTGCAGTGGAGCTTTTCTGGCAGGATATTGGGTAGGAGGGGAGCACTGGTGGAGCTGGTTTTGAGTTTTCTGCAGGGAAACAGCGGCCACTGGTCCCAGAGGTGTTTGAAACGTTTTCTCTCTTCCGTATCTCCATCCTCAGGATTTGGATACTTGCGAGTGTTGCTCCCTGCAGGTGCCAGCAGGGACATTGCAACACCATGTCCTGCCTCCCACACAGAGCCACTCCAGCAGGAGGGGAGCTGGTGCGTTGAAGGGCACTGAGGTTGCATGATCGGTGTTTGAAGATTTCATTAAATCAGGATTAATTTAGAGCTGTTTCTGTGTAGAGTTTCACATTCTTCTGCAAATGGGCACCTTGCCTGTGCCAGGAATTGGAAGTGTGGAGTGTGCACGCTCCTCCTCTTCCCGTCTCCTTTTATTTGAAGATGAGAGGGCTTGCGAGATTC
>VZRX01012007.1:19916-50203 GCA_013398075.1 Notiomystis cincta
CCATGCTCACCTGTTTGCCTTTCTGCTGCCCAATTGCAGCTGAAGAAATGACGTGCTACTAAATCCTGGGTAGAGGTTGGCCCTGCCACATGCCAGCCCCGGGACATGGACCCGCCATCCTGGCTCCAGCTCCCTCCTGACCAAGAGCATATTTCCGTCACTGCTCCTTCAAGCTCTCTCCCTCTCTCCTTAATGTGCTGCTTGTGTAATTGTTGGCTGTTTGTCCGCTAATGATTATAAATTAGCGGCCGAGTGTATAAAAAGTTAATGAAGTTCTGTTGGTGGAACCATTACGCCTTCCCAGGCTGGCACGTACAGGTTGGCCGAGCCGGTAAGAAAAGCCAGACACCGAGTCCGGCCTTTCAGGGATCAGGTTTCAGCTCGCTTGCTCTTTCCTGCTATGTTTTTTCTTGCTGGATGGAGCCAAAGTTGAGCGCTGGGAATGCCAAAAGGTGGCAGGTGATATTTTCTCTGCTGTGGAGTGCAAAAAATTGCCACAGTTCTCGGATTCCTCCTGCCATCACTTAATTCCAGTCCTCTTGTTCCACTGTCCCAAGGGCACATCCTCTACTTGTCTCCTTCCTGGCTATTTCAGGACAAGGATCTGGGGATATCCTGGACTCCTCAGTTCTGGCCTATAGCAGATTTCTGCACACGGGCTTCTTGGGTTGAAACCAAGTATCTCAGACCCCTTCAGCTTCTGCTGCTTTGTTTCTTGAGGATCTAACCATGGCATAGCAGTAACAACTTCTTCCATCACAGAGCTCATGAGCAAGATGTAGGATGGGTGTTGGAGGAGATGGCATGATCATACAGGTATAAATCTACCTGCTGTAAACCGCCCACCCCCTTAGTTTTTTTCCTCAACACTCAGAACTTGGCAGGACTTTTAACTGTGTGCCCTGGCATTTCTCTGGGTGGAGGCAGGCTTGGCATAGGGCTTGCTAAAATGAGCCAAGTGGCTTAGGGAAAAAAAAATGCTGATAAAAAAAGAAGGCGTCCTCCTTGCTGTGGCGAGATTTTGGAGGTATCTGTTGGGCTCTGGCAACCCTTCTCTGAAAGAGCTGTGGAAACTTGGCAGTAAGACTGTCTTGTGTCATCCTTGTGAAAATTCAGTTGAATTGGGAGCAGATACTTGTCTGCTCAGCAGGTCTCTGAGGAGCCCATGGAACATTTTGGCAGCCAGACCCTGGAGAGTGGCTGCCAGCCCTGCAGAGCTGCAGGTTAGGGGTCCCCTCTGGTCACTCCTTGGTGGAACTTTCCCTGGGCAGTGGCTGCTGCGGAGTGGGAACAGGGAAAATGCAGCTCGTGTAGCTCCTTGGCGACAGAACAAGGTCTGCAGGGTCAGAGAGACTCTAGGATCCTGCAGTGGATGCATGACCTGTGGCATGGCCATGCCATGTGAGGTCTGAGTGCCTTGGAGAAGGTGCCATCTTTTCTATCAGACTCTGGTTTTTTCCCAGATGAGATGATCTGTGCTCTTGTGGTGCTCCAAAGTGTGAACACCAGTCCCCTGGCCTTCTTCCAGGCTGAATGATCGCTTTCAGCATCCCTTATTTTTCCCCTGCTGGGCTGTGCTCAGCAGGGCTCCTTCCTGGGCCTGGTGGGCTTTCCTCCTCCGAGGAATGTGGTTGCAAGGGTGCTGGAAGGATGGCAGGAGGAGCATAAGCCTTGCCAAACCTCCAAGAGGTGTTTTGGGATGGACTGGAGCCGCCGGCCAAGCTGCCAGTGTGGATAGCCAGGGGATGGGGGAGAAGCTCCTTGCAGTCAGCAGGAGCTTTCCTTTTGACTTGGCCAGGGCTCAGATAGGCCCCTGGATTTTGGGAAGGACTCAGCAAACCTCTGTGTCCAGCTGCTGACACGGGGATTAGCGGCAGGAGGCGTGGGTGAAAGCTGGAGCTGTGAGTGGTAGCCTGGTGGCCTTGGGCACGTGGTGGGGATTAGAGTCCTCCCTGCCGGCTGCAGCCCTGCTGGCTCTTTGGGGCTGGGCTGGAGGTTTTGGGGTCTGCACATCCCTCCCACAGCAGAGGAGACCCATGCATCTCTGGGTTTGGTTGGAAAATGCTCCTCCCGTGGAGGAGACGACAGCCGGGAGCTGCTGCTTGTTGCTGGGGAGCTGCCAGGGGTGAGGAGGGGTGAGTGGGACAGCCCCCAGCCCCTGCTCCCAGGGCCGATGCCTGCCTCTGCCCAGGGCTGGTTTTCGGGGGCGCAGGCATTCCAGGAATTTGTAAGGAATTAGGGAGCGGGTGGGGAAGAGCGGGAAGACTCCTGCAACATGAACCATCTGGCCTCTTCAGTCTGCGCGCGACAGTGTCTGGGATAAAGGAACTGATCGAAAACAGACATTGTTTGAGACAATAAAACCGTATTACACGTTAATGAGAAAATACATTGGAGAGCCGAGGGTCTGGGGCAAACTGGGTGTTCTCCTCCCTCTGCCCTCGACCCGTGCATGGCCTGGTGCTCTGCTGCCCACAGGCAGTGGCAGCTTCTTTTCCTCTGCCGTGGGTTTGCTCAGCAAGCTGGAGTGCTGCAAGCGAGCAGGGCTGAGGCAGGGCACACTTGGCTGGGGTGCATTGCCCCTGTGTCCCTGTCTGTCTCTGTCCTCCTTGTTCTGGGGAAAGCATGATCCCAGCAGGAAGGCAAAAAGCAGCTCACAACCCTGTAGCATGCGTGGTCCATCGGGGCTCCATTTGCACCTCCTTCATTCCCACTTGTCTCAGACTCCTGCAGTTCTTCTTTCCCAGTAAGTGGAGTGGGTTAGGGCCTGTTCCTTGGCTGTGGGGTGAGTGGCACAGCCTGCCTCCCATCCACCTGGCGCCACACTCCCTGATGGCTGTAAGAGAGCCTCACAGCCTGTGCCTGGCCCTGCTGAACTCACAGTCTCAGGGAGCCTAATGCTGTGCTGGTTTTTAGATCCTACAGACCCTGATTTCCTTCCCGCTCTTCGTCAACTCATGCCTTTCCCTCTGGGGTGGGCAGATAGTCTCTGCCTCGGGATGTGTGGGCTTGCTTGAGTGTCCATGGCTTGGCAGAACCCCTGTCAGGTTCCCTTCTCACCACTCAGATCCTGATCTCCCTGTGTTTTTCCATGCTGGAGCTGGGTGGGGGTTTCTGCGTGTGTGAGGGAGTTAGGTATCCTTGGGAAGAAAGCCAGAATGGATCCTCACCTGGAGGAAACGACTGACTCATCCCAGCTTAAAGTCAGGCTTTAGTGATCCACTGGCTGGGCTTTCAGGCTTCCTGCCATCTTTTATTTTTATTTTTTTTTTCTGCATCCTGGTAATGGCTGAAATTTATAAGTAAGGGAGAAACAGGAGTTTTGAAGGTGGGGATGGAGAAGCAGAGAGGTTGTGGGGGGTGACATGTCTGGAGTCTGTACCTCCCAGCCGAACATTTTTGGGGATCTTTCTGCACCTCAGGCAGGAGCGGGAAGCTCATGGTCCATGACAAAGGCCCCTTTTCTTCTCTGGGCTTGTGTTTTCATAGTGTTGGGTTACATCCCCCTCACTTTGGGGGTGGGTGGGAAGGGGGCATTGATGGAACCTGACACAGCTACATGATGTAATGTTATTTTTTTGGTACCAAAACGAGGCAATTTTTCACTCAAGGTCAGCAGAATTTATGTCAAGCCCTGCTGGATGGAGGGAGCCCGGGCTGGGGGTACAGGATGGGGTGTCTGACCCAACCCTGCACCCCAACCCCCCCTCTAGCCCTGCCACAAACGCTGCTGCCTGTGCACGGGTAACAAGGACATCACCCCCAGACTTCTCCCTGCTCCCCCTACCCCTTGCCTCGTGCTTGAGCTAAAATATTTTAATTAAAACGGATTCTGTTGGGAGCGTGGAGCCAGGGAAGCCCGCTGCAGACCCTGCTTTTGGTCACTGGGCCCTCAACATCTGTTTCCTATTGAAAGCTCCTTTGGAAAGGAGAGCTGGCCCCTCCTCCCATCCCGTTTCCCTTTGGACTGAAAGTTGCAGCCCAGCTTTCTAAGGGTTTCTCCCCCTCTCAGCCTTCTTCCAGCCCAGCCTAGCTAAAGTTTTACTTAAATAAAAATAAACAAACAGAGTTGATTGTGGGCAGCAAGGAGGCTCATGTACTGCTGCACGTGTGAGATGTTATCGACCTGTTAACCCCCTGTTGCTGGGGGCTGAAGATGGGATCTCCATGCTCACCCAGCAAGGAGGGGAAAAAAATCAGTAGTTTTGTTGCTGGGGGGGCTGAAAAAGTAGGGTTGGTTGTGGGGATGTGCATGGGAAAAGCTATTTGTGTCCTATGAACAAGAGCTCTTCCTGTTCCTCTATCTGGGAGTAAATGGTGCCGCTGGTGTGAGTATTTTTGCTTGTCGGTGTCATGCCTGCCCTGGTCATGGTTGGCATTTTGGGCATCAGTTAGACTTCGTTTGCTTTTTCTAGCTGAGATAGCCCCAAGATGTGGAGAGCTCTGGAGCTGCTGTGGTCTGGGTGGGAGGATGTTAGGACAAACCACCCCAAGTGGGTGCAGTGGTAGGTTGTGGGCCCGGTTGGCATGAGGTCTCCTGTTCCTCAGGGGCATCACTGCAGTCTTCCAGCAATGTGTTAAAATTTTTGCTGTTTTGAGAGAGGCCGCTCCTGTGAAGAAATGTGGCCGTGTGAGTTGTGGGAAAACTGCTGCACGTAGGAGAGGGAGCACTTGCACCTCCTTATGTAGGAACATGATGGGGCATCTGTGACCATCTGGTTTGGCCCGTGTGTGGGTTGGAGAAGGCAGAGCATGGACCACTTCATGCTGAACTGTCTGGGGAAGGCTGAGACTGTGGCAGGCAATGTTTTGTTCAACAACCTGGTGAGATCTGGTGGACTTGGTGCGGCACAAGAAGGAAGAAAAGTCACTGAGGCTTTCCCAGGGCTCCATCAGAGCTGGTCACAGGCCTGTAACCCCTCCGGGCTGGTCACATGAAGGATGTACTGGTAAAGGGGATGGCTAGTGAAATGGGTGTAGGATTTGAATGGATTTGTTGCTGTTGAGGCTATTCACTTTAGTTATTTTTATATCTGGCTGGTTTGTAGTCTGGATCATCTTTTTCTTGACCCTCCCCCTTCAATCTCCCAAGCAAAACCACCCTGGATTGGGGCCTGTGGGAGCTGTCAAGGCAAGGCCTGTTTGGAGAAGCTGCACCCCTTGTGAGACAGTGCCATGCCCCCAGCACGGCTGGGATGGAGTTCAGCAGAGGGACAGGAGATGGGTGGGTCGGAGAAGGGAGGTCAGAGGACCATGATTCCAGGAAGGTCACCGCACTGCCGGCGTTCGCCCTTGAAAGCCGGAGGTTGCAGGCATGTCCAGATGTGGAGAGGTCAACCCAGCGCCCTCCTGCACAGGGAGGAGAGAGGTTCCTCCCTGGCCATTTTAGTGGAGTGCTGCTGCCATTTGGAAGCGTGGGAGAGGGGGGTAAAGATGATTGGAAAACTAGAGGGAAAAAATATAAACCTGTAACCTGTGAGAGCTGATTATCGCCGCATTAAAGGGTTTTAAAGAACGTTGTTTCTCTTCCTTTTCCTGGAACTTTTTCCTGACCTCTTTCAAATTGAAAAGCTTTATCAAACATTAGTGGTTTTTCTTTTTTGTGATTGTTGCTTTTGGCTTGAAAGGCGGGAAGGCAACAAAAGCAGTTTGTGCTGTGCTGACTGCCATAACCCCCTCTCCCCAAAACAGTAGATGCTTTCCAGTGTCCATATTTGAGTGTATTGTTCTGGTTGGGGTGGCAGGGCAAGGAGTCTGCTTGGGAGTGAACAAATACATCTGCTTGTTTAGGGAGACCTCCAGGTCCTTCTCTGGGGTGTTGCTGACCTCCTTGCAAAATGCCTGGATGTAGATGGTGACCAAAGAAGGGAGATCTGGCTGAAATGAGATGAGCAAGTCTTGATTCCCCAGTGGCCCTTCCATCTCCCAGCACTGGTTAGGCACCTCTGACACTCTCCTGATGGCAAAAGATCAGGCACGGATACCCTGTGACTTCCCCAGAACCATTCCCATACAGGAATGGTAGGGAATTAAGCCCCTTCCCTGGGATTCCTGTTCCTATAGGCTACCATCCTGCACTCTCCTGCCCTGTATTTTGTCTTCTTGGTGATAGTTTCCTGGCTGTGATGCTCCACTGATATCGAGACCAGCTGCTGCGTGAAGGCGCGCGCATGTGCGGGATGCAAAGGTTGTGCGTATGAATGAGTAAAAACTTGGAAAGAGTCTTAACACTGCCTTTATCTCATGGAAGAGGAATTTTTTGATGAAGACTCACAAAATCATCCATCTTCCCCCTGTTGTTTTGGCAATGGTGTTGCCCACGAGGATGCGTTCTACCCGTTCCTTAGGGACCTGTGGGGGTCTCTCCAGATGAGCGCGTAAAAGCCCCCAGGCTGCCTTTGCCGAGTTTGTTTTATGTCTTTGTTCTAATGAAAGTTGTGTGCTGCTTCCCATTTCCAAGCTGTTGCTGCGGTGGTGGTGGTGTTAGCTCTCAGCAGCTGAAGAAAAGCTTTTGGTTGTTTCCTCCCCCCCACCTTTGCATTAACATCTGGACAAAGATAAATGCATATGTGGGCTGTTTTCACTTGCTTCGGCGTCTTCACAGCTTTAATGAAAAGATCCTTCCTGCCATGGAGGAGCAGTGGCCCGGATTGCAGCGGGGTTTGCTCCCCACCTCTCCCCAGACAGCGAGCGAGCAGCGTGTTGGGAACAAACTCTGCAAACTTGGCGCAGGCGGGGGGAGCGTAAGTGAAAGCTAATTGGAAGCAGCCCTGACTTGCACTCTGCTGGAGCTATTTACAATATCTTTCATGCGGTGACTTATTGAGTTATTCACTCAAAGGAAAAAAAAAAAAAGCCCCTGCTTATTTATAGCAACGGTGGTAACCACTGATACATGAGCTGGCTTGGGCATGGAAGCATCTGTCCTGGTCCGAGCTTTGCCTGTTAATTCACATCTTTACCCCTGGATGCACTGGAACACCTATGCAGATATTGGTTCTGGGAGTCTCATTTGGTACTGGAGACTTCTCAGGCCTTTCT
Organism: Notiomystis cincta; assembly: GCA_013398075.1. Lineage (NCBI taxonomy): Eukaryota > Metazoa > Chordata > Aves > Passeriformes > Notiomystidae > Notiomystis > Notiomystis cincta. The sequence goes on from VZRX01012007.1 coordinate 26,958, forward strand.
TTTACATTCTTGACTGAGGTCCTGTGCTGTTGCACCATCCCAGGCTGTTGTGTCCCACTCCCTTCACCTCCTGCTGTATGGGTGGTGGTTTTCCACCCTCAGGTTAGCTGGAGTGGCTGCTCAGTTTTGTGCAGTCCGAGCTGGTGGGGTGAAGCTAGTGCTTGGCATTGCCTCAATGCCAGTTTTGTCTTGGTGCTGGGGAGAGGGAGAGCTTAATGCTGGTTTCAGGAGGGAGGAACATGTGTGTCTTGCACCAGGGTTTTATCTTTGCATGGAGCAGGGCTGGCCTGAATAGATGTGAGGGGTGTCCTGGAGTCAGCCCAACAGAAGGGGCTGGGGCCACAGATCTGTGCCAGGGGACTCCAATGGACCCTGGCCACTGCACCTATTTTATCCAGATCCTGATGGTAAATGATTCGGTCTGTGATCCTGACTCATCCCTGTACCTGTGCTGTATCCAGATCATGGGAATGTTGTCTTAGCCTGTGAAAGATACACAGTGTATGTGAAATATCTGCCTGCCTGGAGATGCTTGTTTCACCTTCCACATCACCCTGGTTTCCCAGCAGTTGGCTTCTGCCCCTGTTTCTTGCTGATCTTGTTGTTATTTTTTTTTAAGCCTGGCACGGATGCTTTTGATGTTCCCAGCCTCCTATCTCTGCACGGCTCCTGCAGTACCGGCCCCGTGCCTTTCATTACCGCATTAACAAACTCGAGTCGTGCCTAACGAGGACGCCTCATACGTTATGCTAATGATCAAGAGACATGTTAATGATATTTTAGAAGCCTAATTAGTGGAATATATAACTATATGCAATTTGGTAATGGACTGTGACAAGAAGTTGTTAAAAGGGGGCTTGACAAATCCAGTTGCATGTGGCCTCAGACAAACAGTTGCTGAGAATAGATGAAGAGGAGCGGGGTCTCTGCGTGCGTGCGGGTGCTTGCGTCTCGCTTCCCCGTGCTAAGGGGTGTGTTTTTTGGCGCCTGCACTCGTCAGCCTGACTGACACAAGCTGGTTTCTTGGCTCTAAATTTTCTATTCTGCTTCTTGAACTGACGTGACCAAAGCTTCAATTTATGGGCACAGTAATTTTCTCTCTCCATCTGTCGATATCTGCACGCATACGTATAAAATACAGTCTGTCTGTCTGCACGGGGAGGCTGCGCTGAGGACGGCCAGAGCTGTGGTTCTTCACTACTTACGAGGAGGCAGAGGAGTTGTCAGAGCAGATCTCGTGTGCTGTATGTGCCCCCTGAACATCTCATTTAATGGCGACTCTTCCCAAGACAAGTACACAGCCATGCTTGAGCATACATTGACTAGTGGTCCATGGGAGAGACCCACAAGTTGTGCAGGACTTGAGTCAAGCAGGTCCTGAAAGGACTACCTTTGATGTGAACCTTAGCAGGAGGTGGGCTCCTTGGTTTCTCTTCCCTGAACAGTGGAGAGAGTAGTCTGGCTGTAGAAACCTCTCCATGGGCCGTGTAGATACTTCTCAGGTGGTTTCGTCTGATGTGCTTTGTGCAAGCTTTGAAAGAAGGTTGTCTTGTTCAAGGCCAGTGCTGAGTGTTTGGAAATCTGATGTTCAGTCTTGGCTGGACCAAAGGTAGTTTGAAAAGGCCGTCTAGTTATAGTCTTGAAGAAGAGCCAGCTGGAGGGTGAGATTTGGTGGCATCTCTGAGAACTGGATCATAGGGCCTGTCCAGTGGGGATGTGAAAAACACAAATCTGTGTCTCACGCTTAGCGTGTCACGGATGGGAGCAGACCCAACAGCAGGGTGGTTGTTACCCATCCCATTTCAGACTTGCTGAGGTTGCAGACTGCTTCTTTGTGTGTTGGGCATCTCTTCTGCTTAGCAGAAAAGGAGCTGCCTTCCTGCATCCCATGGGAGAGGTGAAACCTGGATTCTCTTCCAGGCTCTGCTCCACCACTGCCACATGACCTGCGGCCACTTGTGTTGCTGCTGTGCCCCTCGTGTGGGGAGGAGGTGACTGTCCTTGTCTGACAGCAATGGGGGCAAAGGATTAACGGTATTAATTCCCACTGCTTGTGAAACAGTGCCAATTATTAGATCTTATTTCATGATACCAAGCCTAATTTTTGTCTATCCTTAATGACTTCCCAGTTTTCCCAGCTGTATCCTGAGACCTGCACTGTTTCATTACTTCGTGCCTCTTCACATGTACAAGTTATGTACCTGCCCTAAAATCAAGACTTTAATAAGATTAAATTCCCATTAAAACTCTCCACTTTCTTATTATGTGAATACATGCACTGTGCCTCTCTCTGGAAGGAGGTCTGAACTGAAGGGACAGGGAAAGATGCACGTGGCCTTTCAAAGGGTTTCCAAGTGGAGGGCTGGGTGAGAGGAATGGGATCACATGGTCCTGCTTTGAGTGGAGGTGTGCTCTCATCCCAGGTGTCTGTCTGGTCTGGGGGACACTGCATGTTCCATCCAGGAGCACAGATGGGTCTGTGATGGGAATCTGACCCCAGAGCAGCTTACTGCCAATGGGGCTGCCTGCAACGTTTCAATCAAGAATTTGCAACTGCTTTGAAGCTTGGAGAACTTTCATCCTGTTGATTTTTCTCCTCCCTTTAAAATATTTTTTTTTAAAAGATGTTAAATTTCTTTTACTTATTTGGTTTCTTTTCCCCCTGCTAATAACTAAATTATAACGAGGCTCCCAGTGGAATTTAAAAATATAAAAAAAAAAGAAAAAAAACCCACATAAAAACCCCTGCAGAAATTATTCCCCCCCTTTTTTTCTTTCCAGTGCAATCCGTTCTGCATAATAGCTCTTTGTCTGGCTGGCAGATAGGCACGGGGGAGGCCAGGAGCTGCGGCGAGGCAGCGGTGGCGTACAGAAGAGTTCCGTGCTGTCCTTGGCCAAATGGCACAAAGTTCCCTTTTGGGGGGACAGTGCAAACTCTGCACCCCCAGCCAGGGGGGGTTTTGTGCCTCTCTGTCACCCTGCCTAGTCTGTGCTGGGGCTCAGATGAGCTCACCTCGCCCAACATTCCTGCCATGAGACAGATATAATAAAGCAGGAGCATCTTTACACTCCGCGATTTCATTCCACGGATCAAAGATCAAAGCAGAGGAATACACAGTGACCATAAAATTAACTGCTTTTTCAATTTTACAATGCTTTCAGTGATAAAGAATCATATAAATTTAATATTAATTAAACACTTAGCTTTTAACCTCCTCCTGCATCTACTTTTGGCTCCTTGTTGGGGAAAAATTAATTGGGCATCTTAAATCTTGCGTTACTAAATGCTTTGACAGGGGGTTTCAAAAGCACTTAGAACTCGAGCAAAATGTATTTGCTCCATTCGTCCTTCCACTCACCTAATTGAAAATCTTAGAGGGGAAAGGGAGGGGGCAGGGAAGAAGAAAGGGAAAAAGTACCATTTTATGGGTTTGTTTCTTGAAAGGCAAAAAAAAAAGAGGGGGGAAGGAGAAAGGCATAACTTATGGCCGCTCTTACATTCTTGGCTTTAATTCAATCCCCGTCACACTTAACACCTTGCAAAATGGAAGCGATTGATCTCCTATTGCAGATGGCCTATTGATCGGGAGCTGGGTGCTGGCAGCGTTCTGCAGCTCACTCCCATGGCTTCCTTCCCTCCATCCCCAAATTCTCCTCTGCAGAAACCTGTCCGTGTGGCACATGGGGTTGTGTGGGCAAGACAGCAACACGAGTCTGTGCCTCTCCCTGCCTCCCACTATGCGAGTGTGTATGATCAGCTCCTGACCATCACCACGCAGCTGCCTTTGGGGAAGAGCCCGGCAAATGGCTTTTTAGTGGCAAACGGCAACACTTCATGAATGTGTGAGGAATGATTTGCAAAGTACTACCCTCACGATCCAAACCGGAAAGATTCAGTGGGAGGAAAGCCCTTGGAAATCAGTAATGTTGCAAGAGACCTAAGGAGCACAGTGGAGGGCAAATTAGATGTGTTACTTGCAGTGTGGTTTGGCAAAAAGGGTAGCAGTGGGCTTTCTGGGCTGCAGAGGCCACACTTGATAGAGCAGGAGAGATCTTAGTTCCTTTTCCTTACTGGGAATGGCATGTGTTTCCAGACATCTTATTAATGCAACGATACTGGTGAAATGAAGGGAGTTTCAGGAGCTCCAGATGTATGGAATCAGAGCTAGGAGGTTACGAAGAGCAATTCTCCCTTCTTGGTGGAGCCTCATTAATTTCTGTGGCAGACCAGGAGACCCATCAGCAGCCACTTTCTTAGGGGATGTTGCACATGGTAGGAAACACCTGGATCAAGAGAAACCAAGAAAATCAATTAATGAGCAACAGGATGTTGAGTAGAACCTCGCTGGACGAATGATGTTTTACCTGTTTGTAGTGATTCTTTGCACAGCACCAGAGTTCCATGGGATCTTTCGTGAAAACAAAGGAGTATCAGCAGACCTTCTACAAGAATTTCTCTAGTGGTTTTGGCTGCAGATGATGGAGAGTCTCTGAGTGCACAAACATGATGCAGTAGGTGGTACTCTGTTTGAGATTCTCCATCTGAGTTTGAACCCAGACTTTCCCCTTGGTTTTGGGGATAGGTAAAGAGATTTTTTCCAAAAAAAAAAAAAGCAGCCCCCTCTCTTGCCAAGTTCAAGCAGCAAATATTGCTGCTTTAGTTCTCCCTGGATGAACTTGAGGGGGTGTCAGGTGGTGAGGAATTATTGAATGGGTAACACAGATCTACTCCTGGACTAGGAACTGGGCGGTGAAATTCTGGATGAACAAGGGATAAATTGAAAAATAGGGCCAGAACCAGGTCTGAGTAGAATTGTAAGGGATTATACTGTAGGGGGAAAAAGCTGTGAGGGGCTGGATATATTTCGAGGCACACTGTGTGGCTGGCACTGTTCTGCATTCCTCCTCTTCTGTGTCAAGATCCCAATTCCTGGCAGGGTTCATTTTAAACTGGGGAAATAGAGGGAAGCAGAATAACCTGGTGCAGATCAGCATGGACAAATCCCAGTAAAATGATCTGTTGGTTTCCTTTTTCTCTCCTGTTTTTAATTGTAATTAAATTTCTTTGGGCGTTTCCCCATTCCATTCTTGGCTGTTTGTACATTTTTAAGATGGGAGCTCATGCTTGATGCTGAGAACCATGTGGTCCAGCAGAGCAGTTTCTCATAATTTAAAGGACTCAAAGTGGGTAAGGCTCTCCACTGGGAAGCTGCAGCCTCTGTGCCCAGCATCATTTGGATAACAAGGTAGGGCCAACAGGATCTTTTCTCTGCCATTTTAGGCTGTTGGAAAAGCCACCTAAGTCTTGGCACTGGTTCTTTATGGCCAAGCAGTGCCCTGTTGCCTCTCTCCCAGGCCCATACACCTTGGAGAACAGGAGCTGCACCTCTCTCCCATGCTGGCTCCCTCAGTTCAGCCCTGGGAAAATGAGCTGGGACGTGTGTGTGGACTTTGCCTGACGGGGTCTCGCCCTTTGCTGATGAGTGAAAGGGCTGACGCTCGAACTCAGTGCTTTGATGGATTGATTTATTCTAGAAAACGTCTTGGGCTAGATGGAAGGCATTAGTGGAGACTGGGGAGTGTAGATGCTGTTGTGACTCCACGTGAGCTCTCACCAAAGGTGTTTGGGAGGGATAAGGAATGTTCCCATCTTGAGGTGTGTAGAGAAATCCGAGGCTCTGCGTATCTGGGATGTGGGACTCAGCCCTTGCTTGCAGACTGATTGCTGGTATGTTTAATAAACATGTTGCAACTCAGCATGTATTTTCAAACAGGGCTAGATGAAAAATATGCCAAAGGCACATCTGAAGTTTGGTGCTAAGCATCCCATGTCACCATGGCTCTTGCTTGCTTTTGTCTTCACCCTAAAAACTACTGGTGCTAGGGTTAGAGGCTGCAGTTGATTAAATAAAAGGCTTAGGTTGCCCTGGCTCTTTGTATGCAGCTGTGGAAATGTTTTGGTACAGCTTATCCTCTAGGATCCATAAGAAAAGTCATTGAGAAACAGCATTGCTCCAGCGAGGCTTTTCTAAGTAGTCCTTTGTGCTTTGGAGTGTAAGATAACGTTAAGGGGAGAACACGGAGCGGTGCTCACCCGCCATCCCCAGCAGCAGCAATAATGAGTGCAGGAAAGTGCTGCTGGGCCCTGCTTGCTTCCCTCTCCCCAGAGGCTCCAATTTTAAAGGTTTCCATGTCTTTAGGAATGCTAGCAGCAGAGGGAGGTCTCCTGGATTAGAGGTGACTTCAGGGCATGAGTGAACACCTTGTTGTACCCTGGTGTGGCACAGAGAGTATGAAAGAACTTGGCACAATGGCACAGCTTGTGCAGGAGCTTTGCATGGTCAGAGGGACAATGCTAGAAAGGAGATGGGGGGTTGTTGAGACCTCAGAAAATACCGTGAGGGGTTGACAGTGGGCTTAAACCAGGCTTTACCTGCTGGTAAATAGCTTTACCTCTTTACACTAGATGGGACTCATCTTGTTTTTCTGCCACGTGCCTGCAGCTGCATGCGGGGCATCAAGTGCAGAACTGCTGGGTTTGGCTTGTGTTTAAACCCCTTGGGTAATGTTCCTGGATTTCCCAAGTCTTGCTTTTGGGAGAAACTGAGAAGCTGCATTCCTAGACAGTTTTGAAAAGCAGACTTGGGGTCTTGAACAGCTCAAATGCTTTTAAAAATTTTGGTGTTTCTTCAGGATCTTAATTCTCAAACAGAGATGTGAGAGTGCGTGCCTTCTGCATACCTATGTGCACGTGCAGCCTGTGGTGGATGTAACTCAAGCCTTGTCAGAACGATTTCATGCTTTAACAAAACTGACTAATTCAGAGTTTGGTAAGAAGAGGAAACATTTCAACTTTGGTTGGTGCCTGAAGCAAAGCAGCTTTGAGTGGTGGATTGCTGCGGTGCTGAAGAGGCTGTGAGCAGCACAGAGATGTTCAAGGCATGGTTGCAGATGCAAAAAAGGTAGACTGCAGTAAGATACATTAAAAAAAAACCAAACCTTTGGAGTTCAGTAGGAACAGGACATAGGCCAAGCCTAAACCTTCTCATCCTGTTGATGCCAAGGCATGCAGTGCTTGGGACGAGTGTTTGAAAACATGGCATGGATCACCTTCACCTTTACCTCGCATGGGAACCTGCCATCCTGGCAAGGCTGTCCTGGCTCAGCATATCCCCAGACATCTTCATTCTGGGGGGCTACAAGGGATCCTTAAGTGTTGGGTTTCTGCCTCCTGTGTTCAGGCTCTCATCAGTGCAGCACAGCAAGGGCTCGAAGGCAGGTACGGCTCAGCACCGGTCACTTTGCCAGTGCTGGCAGGAGGAAGAAAGTGTTTGAATTTGGGTCAGTCACTCACCAGTGCTCCTCAGGGAGGCTCTGGTTTCTTGTTCTTACGAGAGTGGGATTGCCCAGTTGTGTTCAGAAAGGCTTGAGAAATGTGCAAGAGTTCTTGTTACCTGCTCCAGCCATGGAAAATTAACTCTGTGCGTGCAGTTTGCTCTGGGGAGCTTCGTAGTCTTTTGCTCTTAATTCATGGTATTTTTTGCTAGCTTCCCCCTCTAGTCCCTTTTCCATAAAGGTAAGTAAAAGAAAAAGGAAGGCGGGCAGTGGAGAGGAGAAAGTGACTGCAAAAAGGCTGATCCACCAGCAAGGGACATAAACGTGTTTGTCAAGCCCTCCGTCCTGCTGAGAGCTGGAATGAGCTGTTCAGCCCTCAAAGGGGAGTTGAAACCCCCCCTTGTGCCAGCACTAGGGGCTGCCCTGCCCCTTGGCTGTGCTGCATTCCTATCCCCATCCACCTGAGGCCCATTTCTCTGTGGCCCCAACACATGCAGCATCATGTCCCTGTTGTATTCCCATGCCTTTGTAGGGTGTAAAAAGCTCTGTTCTGTGAGCAAGAGGGAAAAGGAGACCCTGCCACCCTGCTTGGGCAGCTCATGGGGACATCATCTGGCCTCCCCTGTCCTCTTCTTGCCCACTCCCCCACCTCCCCTTCCTGCCATCGGAAGGAGGGAAAGAAAAGGAGAAACAACCATATGAAAAAAATGTTAATTTATTAATCACAGAATATATAGCAGTTCATCTGAAATGCTGTTGCTATGCCAACACCCTGGGAGTTTATTTTCTTAATCCAGGAGCGAAGCGTTTGGTCCCCCGCTCTCCTGCTGAGCTATTTGAATATGTTGCTGCTGCCGCCATATCTGTTTAAAAGGGAGAAGGAGGGGAAAAAAGGAGGAAAAAAAAATAAAGTAGGCTAAACCACCAAAGCAGTCAGATGCAAAGCAGTAAGAAGCCTTTCTCAGTACGACTTAGTAAAAATGACACAAATTAATATACTCTACTTAAACCAGACCAAGATTAATGCTTCTCTTTCAGAGCAGCTTAGTCCAACTGTCACTCGACAAGCGTTCGTCGGACAAAATCAACACTAATCAACATTTATTCCTCTCTTGCCCTTGGGTCTGAGGAGCGTAGAGCGGGCTGCGCCATTCTCCGGCTCGTCTCGCCACGCTTTTCACCCTCCATCCAGCCTCGCCATATATCACCCTTCCTCTCTGTGCTTCTGCTTCTACGGATCCACACGCTCAGCTATCAGGCTACATTAGAGGCATGATAGATTTTCTGTTTTAATTTACATCTATTATATTACAACATAACAGATCTTGATTCAGTGGAGACCAGTGTCTCCTATAGCCAGACTCTTTGGGAAGATTTCTGCATGAACTTTTTAAGGTTGGTTGCAAAGTGGCTTCAGGTGGACTCTCCTCCCTCTTCTCACTTCTGAGTGCTGGGCGAAGGTGTCATGCGCCCTACTCAGGGAAACCTGTGGCTGTGTTGGATGGCTTGTCATGTTGCTGGGAGGTGATGGCTTTAGAGGAGATAGGCAGTTGGGCACTGGATGCTTCTTTTTCTGTGAGCTGGCTGCTAGGCTGCTTTGTAACTGAAGCCTGGAGGAGCTCTTGCTGATGCCCTGTGCCAGAGACCCCCTAATGAGGTGGAGGGGAAGAGGATTGAACCCAGCTGTTGATGTTGGGAGAATGAGGTCGCAGCATACCCATAGGGCATCTTCCCATTTCCTGTGCAGGGATGCTGAAGCCACGAGTGTCTGGCACATGTAGGGTGGCAGAGTTTTGCAAAGATCCATGGTCACTGAGGTACTGGTTCCTGCCATCACTTTGGAGCAGGGAAAGGGCAGCTCTGACCTAAAGTCTGGCTGATTTCTCAAGATGTTGGTGGGGTCATGCTTTAGCTAGCTTTGCTGTTGAGCATTACATTTGTCTTCTCTGGTTGTCTGGAGGGTCTGTGGGGAAGAGAAAAAGGCAGAAGAGTGGAAGAAACTGGAGCATGTTGTATTCATTTCCTCTCTGATGAGCGGAAAACCAGTGAAGGTCGTGATGCTGCTGTGCCCAGCTCAATGTGATTTTGAAGAGCTCTTCCTGTCCTTGCAGCATTGGGTTATTAAAATGGGAGGAGGGGAATCCTTCTTCCACCTTCCCATTTCTGGTCTTTGTGTTCAATGCTTTTTTTCCCCTTATTTGTCTCACAGAGCACTCGTTTGGCGTTTGGGTGGTCTATATTTGACTTTTTTCCAGGGCCACATAGCTGCAAGCTTGGACAAGACTTTGTCTTACAGTTGCCTACATGGGAGTGTATGAGGCTCCTGGTCAGACTAAAATCAAGGTGGTTCTTGCTCTCCTTAGTAACCTCTTCTTCAGGTTGCGTGCAAGTGTAAATCCATCTGGGAAGGTGGTGGTAGACTCAACTTTCTAATGGATGTCTAATAACAGGTTAAAATATCCATCAAGGATGCTCCTGTTCCAGCAGTAGATAAAGAATCACTCTCTAGATGCCTGCCCCAGCCCTTCCATTGTTGATTTGGGGTGTGAGGACCTAGTGTGGTGTTGGTGTCCCAATATGAAGTTGATGCTGATGTGGTTTCCATCCATTCTGCTCCTGTCAGTCGTGGGTAACATGCTGAGGGTGCCCTTTTTATTTGGATGGTGTTAAGGGTAACCCTAAGTGTAGAGGTTGCTGGTTTGGATTCATTGTCTGGGGATCCAACACATAATGCCTTGATTGCTATGGCTGAGCTTGTCTCCACAGCATGCCATGGATGATGGATCAGTGGTCCAAGGGATGGGATCCAGTTAGAAAGTTGCCATCGGTCTCCCAAGTCAAAGCAGGATGATCTTGCTGGGAATTCCATGTCCCTCTTCTGCTCTAGGTCCTTTACACCCTGTTGCTAAATCTGGTTTGGAAAGTTGTGATTCCTCTTTTTTCCTGGAAACACTTAGGTCTGTGTAGGCTTTGACACAGAGGTTCTGCTGCTCTTCTCTGCCCTCAGGCCTCCGTTGCACCGAGAAGAGGCTGCTGGCTGGCAAAGCACTGGAGCATGCTCCTTCCCAGCTTGGCTGGACTCAAGGCTGCGCTGGGGGAGCTGGTGGGATCTCACTCTGCCTTTTTCCCTCCATCTCCCTCTCTCTCACTCTCGCTCTCTCTCTCTCTCGCTCTCTCTTTCTCTCTCACTCTCTCGCGCTCTCTCTCTCTCACTCTTTCTCTCTCACTCTCTCTCGCTCTCTCTCTCTCGCTCTCTCTCTCTCGCTCTCTCTCTCTCGCTCTCTCTCTCTCGCTCTCTCTCTCTCGCTCTCTCTCTCTCGCTCTCTCTCTCTCGCTCTCTCTCTCTCGCTCTCTCGCTCTCGCTCTCTCGCTCTTGCTCTCTCTCGCTCTCTCTCTCTGCTGGTGTGAATGAAGATTTGATTAATGCAGGCACTTTAGCACAAGTGCCATTTTCCAGGCTGTAGCTCTTGGCACAGGGAGTGCTGCCGGACCGGGCAGAGGAGAACTGCAGGCAGCATCTGCGCGCGCCGGGCACTTTACAGCGTGCCTGGAGGGGAGCGTCCTGCTTCCCTCCTTGCTCCTCATTGCTGAGCAGTAAAGTAAATGATGCTTGGTATAACTTTGCACTTACAGGACTGCAACTTAATTTAAAAACAACCTCAAACTCCGGGAACAGGAGGGGACTCTGTAGCCAGCTCGTCTCTGCAAACCCACCTCGTTAATTTTAATGGTGGAAGAAATTTTCTAGCCAGGGAGAGAGATGAGGCAGAGATGCTGAACTTGGAGTGCCAGCAGCCCTCAGGGATGGGAGGACAGCAGAAAGCCCCTGCCCGTGGGAGACTGGCAAGGGACTGACTTCTCTGTCAAGTCCTGGCCCTTTTGGTGACTTGAAAATTATCCAGGCTCCCACTCCAGCTCCAAACAATGGTGTGGAGCAAAGGCACGGTGGGAGCCTGGATGGTGGGACCATGAGCTTGCGTGCGGGGTTGCTTGCTCCAAGGCTGCTCCAGGCTGTGGGGCTTTGCCAGCTCCTCAGGGAGGTTTTGGAACGGAGATAACATGTGTAGGAATTAATGCTGTTTGTAAAGCACTTGGAAGATGGAAAGAGCTATAGGAGAGCTGTAATTAATAGAGGCTGGCTAATTTAATGTTCTGCCTTCACATCATCTCAGCTGATATATATGTAAGGAAAAGCACCTCCATTAGTGCTGGGGAAAATCATTCCCCCTCCAATGCTGAAGCTAAAGCAACCAGATTTATTTCTCTTTATTGTCTCCAGGAACCGAAAATCCACACATCTGAGCTTTGGAAGAAGCTGTGCCTGTGAGACAACAAAGCTTTGCAGAACGTTTTTGCTTTGGACAGATGCCCAAGTGCCCTCTGGCTGAGGTGCTGCCGCTGCAGTGGCAGAGGACAGCCCAGGTCAGGGTTGGGGGAGAAGTTTGGGACAAGCATAATCCATGAGCTTTTAATAAAAGCCACATGGCTCTGGAACAAACTGGTTTTTACTGGAAACAGGGGGTAAGTTTGTTAGGAGGATGGCTCAGTGCCAGGCCAGGATGGCCACAGGAGTGAGTGCTTTGTTTGGGTCCTGGGGAAACTGAGGAAGAGGGCATTTCCTTAGTGACAGCATATGAAGTATCAACTGAGAGGTGGTGTTTCTACTGCCCTCAGTGGGATACCCAAGGAGATTTGGAGAAAAACCAGTATGAAATGAGTGAGAGGAAATTGGTCCTGTCTGCTGTGCACGAATTGTGATTGTTCTAAAACTGAAAGATTCGTGTGCTGATTCTTTTCCTTCCTGGATGTCTCGTGTTAAGCCAGAACTGGGCTGTTGCAAATGCCTGATGCTGCAGTACTCTTATTGAGAGCCGTGGTGTTTAGTGACATATTTATACTGCAGAAAGTCTTGCTTTTGTTTTGTTTGAGGATCTAGTGTAAGCTGCATCTCTTTAATCCATGCTCTCATTTTACTTTGCTGCTCTGGAATGGGTTGAAATAGAGGAAATATCCACTTTTTGCTTTGATTTTAACTACTGTAAACCCGTTCTCCAGTTTTCTGGTATCATGTGTCTCAAGAGCATTGGTCAGCAGAACCCTCCCACCCCCTTCTCCCAGGGTAAACCAGACTGGACTCAGAATCCATATATAGCTCTTGGAAAGGCATTCTGTGATGCTGGCTGGTTTCTGTCCAGCTTTGGATGTGCTGGGCTCACTGGGAAGCCAGGCTATTCCCCGCGCCTGAATATGACGTTGGGGCCTGCCCAAGTCTGAAGGCATTGGCCTTATATGCATAGAAGAGGCAGCTTCTATATAAATGTTTTTATAAGGGCTATAAACTGCAGCGCTTTGGAGTGTGAGCCAAGCTCTGCACGCTGAGCTTGGAAGAAAACTTGCCTGTGAGCATCTCATCCCGCACTCCTTCTCCATCGGGCTTGTTGTGATGGCACGTGCAAACTGGAGAGCTGCCTGCACCAGCGCTGGGATGGCAGGAGCGGGCAGAGGGGGTAGGGAGTCAGGGCAAGGTGTGCCCCTCTCCTGCTGGATGGTGCTGGTGTGGGAAGCAGCCCTGAAGGAGCTGGGGTGTGAAACCAGACACCTCTCCTGGAAAATTTGTGGGTGTCGGTGTGTGCGCACATAGCATCACCACAAGGACATCAGCTCGCCCAGGGAGTGACTTTCTCCCAGGTCACTGCTTGCCAGGGTCACTTGGCTGCTCAGCTGCATAGCAGGGATGCTTTTCCCTGCTGCTGAAAGAGCAAAGGAGAGATCCTGCTGGAGGAGGGAAGGGCTGGCATCCCCCACGGGCTGGCTGTGTCTGGACCTGATCCAGAGGAGGTGTGAGAGGAGCTGGGGAAGGGGGGCGGCCGTGCAGCAATCAGATTGGTCAGTGCAGCATTTCATGAGCCTGTGCTGGCCCCCAGGGCTGTCTGTGCCTCAGTTTCCCCAGATGTAAAGCCAATGATCTTGCAAGCCAACTCACTCCTTTTTCTTGGTGCGAAACACCAGTGAGACTTGCTGAAAAATGCCAAGGGAGTCTGTGCAACATGTAAGCCGTGAGTGATTGTCTGGATAGAAAGCTTAGTTGCCAAGGCTGACTTTTTCCTGACGGGGATGCAAAGCCACTGCTGGAGCAGGTCTCCCTGCAGGAGGCAGTCCGACCCATGTGTGTTTAATGGGGACCACACAACACGGCAGCTGGCCCTGGGCCCAGAGATATTCTTGTAACTTAATAGCGCCCTGCAGAGTCAAACTGTGCTGTAAAGGGGGTACAGATTTTTTAAAAGGTATTTAGAAGCCCGGGGATACAGAAAGAGGTCCTGTGGACTGTTTAAAAGCTGCATGCTGCCCACCTTGGTTGTCTGTCCTTATATATTCCCGAGCCACTGGGATCATGTTCCTGCAGTGAGTGCCTGGCTTGAGGCCACAGGGGTAACAGGTGCTGTCCTCTGCTGGGGCCTCGCCTCCAGGCAGGGATGAGTCAGCCCCAAAAAGTCTCCAAAATGAGGCTAAGTGATTTGGGAGCTTGTGATCTAGGGTTTCCAGCAGGACAGGCACTTGTCTTAAGGGCTCCACCTTGGATGATTATGTGTAAGATAGGGGGATCTTGGCCCTGCTTCTCAACAGCAAGCGTAGCATGTGTGATCTTGGAAAAATGGGGTAATCTGTGGGAGACATCGCTTAAGGCCACACATTTCTCCTTTTTGGTAAAGCAGAGTAGGGTGACAAGGCTTCCTTGGCAGATGGATCCACGGAGACAGTTTGACAGTGCTCCGAAGTGTGCTTGGGGTATGGAGGGGAGCTGGCTCTGCCTGGTGGCCCAGCACAGCTGCTGCAGGCCGTGTCCCCTGAGTGTGAAGGGGTCAGCTCTTGGGAGGAGCTGGAAGATGTGCCCAGCCTGCCAGGTGGGTGTGTGGAGGGTTGGGTTCGGCAGGGACATCCATCACTCTGCCCAGCTGGCTGCTGGAGAGGTGTCAGAAGGCAACAGCTTTCTGTCACTGCTGACCTGGGGTTGAACTTCTGACCTGGAGATAAAAGCCTTTCCCCTCCTTCCCCGGCTCCTGCACCCTTTTCCTCAAATTGCCCAGGCTTTCCAACCCACATCCAACTAGGCTTACAATGGAAAAAGATCACTTGTGCTGCTGCCCTTCTGCATCCCATTCCCCCTGGTACCTTCACCATGAGACCATCTGGCTCTGGCAAAAGCCTACCTGCCTCCTGCTTTCCTTCCTCATCCTCTGCTTGTCACGGCTTTAGCACTCATTGCACAGAAACTTGACAGTGGATGTGGCGTGCCAAGCTGGAGAGAGAGGGGCTGGTGGTCCTTTGGCTCTGGTGGGAGCTGTTGGAGAGTGCTGATGGACGATGTAGTTCCATGCTGCAGAGGCAGCTGTATGAAATCTGTAGAGATTTTGGCTTTCATTGGGTCCCCAGATCCCACAGAGCTGGGGAGGCTTAGGCATGAAGGTGGGAGAGGTCTCCCTGTGCTTCCCCTCCCTCTCCATCCTGCAGAAGGAAGAGATGAGCTGGGGAGTGAGAAACAAGGTCCATGCAAATGTGCGTTACGTCTGCCGCTAATTTTGTGATTGGAAATGAAGCAACAAAGGGAGGTGGTGCAGCGTGAGGATGGTTTAACCTTGATAAAACAGTGATTTCACCAAGGATGATGTTCTCCCATCTATCTTCATCCATCAAGGCGCTGCTGAAATATGCTGATGAAGCCTGTGGATAGGAGTACAGTGCAGTTAAATGGGGCGTTGCAAACGCTCTCTGTACCCCCGTGACAAGGTGGCGTTACTTACTGTCCAAATGCAGTGTTGAGAACAGCACGATCCGCTGCCTTTTGCTCCGTGGGCTGGGGTGGGATGCAGCCAGGGCTGTGTCCCCTCTGTGGAGAGTCAGAGGTGGGAGTGGCCCCTCAGCACACGGCTTAATTTCCTCCTTTTCTTTGGTGCCACGGAGAGTCAGGAGCGCAGAAGCGGTAAACAAATTCAGCCTCACTGTAAAAATGCCTTCTCCTCCTTAGCAGAGGGGGAGACGTTGGGTCATGAGCAATACCAGGTGTGCAGGTAAGGCAGGCAATGGTCCTGCTGGCTTCAGTTGAACATTAACTGGTGGGTCTGATCTGCGGGGGAGTCAGGAAATCCCAGGGCTTTGCTGTTTGTTCGACTACCACGCGTTTTGCCTGCGCGTGCTGTGTCGGAGTAGCAGCAATTAAGCTTTATTTATATGGGGTTTCCCAGCTTGCCGGGTGGGAAGCGGTGGTACGTGGGTGTGAGCGCTGTGTGTGAACTTCTCCTCAAGTTTGGGGATTAGCAGCATGGGCCAAGTGCCACAGTCTTTTTTGGTCAGGTATCTGGGGGTGGTTCGCTGGCCGTGTGCGAGTGTAAATGTCGATAGGTCAGTGGTAAACTGAGCCCTGTAAGCAAAGCCACTGCTGTGTCCAATCCCTCTGAGACTATGGCCATGGACATGGCCCCAGCACTTCCAGCTTGAGTTTCAGCAGTGGTGTCCCCGCTGCTGAGCTGGGCTGTGCCAATGCTGGGGTGAGCCGGGATCTCCTCGCCTTGGGAAGGAGCAAGGTGCAGCTGGCAGGGAGAGTTGCTCCATTCCTGCCATGCTGCAGAGAAATAATCTGGTGGTGCTGGTGGCATGGGCCCATCTTGACACTGGGAGGAACTGAGGGTTCAGAGTCCTCTCTGAGTGCAGGCGTGGCTCATCTCCAGCCAGCTTCTCCTTTTGCAACTGGGTTTATCTACCTAGGTTGTGATTTTGGGAGCTGGCAGGGTGTTAGTGCTACCTCCAGGCCTCCTTCCAGACTTGAGCTTGCAAGAAGGTAAAGCTATGTGCAATGCTTCCACAGCCAGCAGGGCTCTGACACTGCTCCAGAGCTCTCCTCCATAAATAATCCAGACAGGCGGATGCCTCCTTACAGACCAGACATGTGGTGAGGGCTGGAGAGCTGGCTCTGGACCTGGAGAAGGGACATGTCCGTCCAGAACATCACAGGGCCAGCATAACCTGCTGTGAGAGGGCAGAAAGCCTGAGCAGAGCTGCCATCCCCACCGAGGCAGGGACCAGAACACTGATTTCACACTGTCGGAGTTCCCTCCATCTTTGATCTTTTGGGCATCCCGGTTTCCCGATTCCATGCCAGCCTTGGACTATTCTTTGGACTCTCAGTTGTTGCTCAGGATGCTGCTCAGCTACACTGAGACCATCCTCAGCCGGACTGCCTCCAGGTACAGGCAACAACACAGACACAGCAAAGACTTTGAGCACACAGGGTTTTTACCCCGCCAGCAAACTCACTGCTTGTTGGTAGCTCAGACTTTGTGGTGGCCTCCCTCCTCCTCAGACATCTCATGGGACACCTTGTGAGCTGGGAATTGGAGTGATGTGCTGGTCAGCTCTAAGCAAGGCTGTTTCTTCCCCTCCTCAGCCTCTTGTGTTCCCATTCTCCTATTGCTGCCTCCAATCCTGATGCTTTCGGGAGCATTTGGGGGGGAAAAAAAAAGTTGACAAAAGAAATGAATTATGCATAAGGAATTAATTTCCTTGATGAATAGGGACTTACAAACTCAATTGCCATTCGCTTTCAAGGAATGCTTGGGGGAGCCGGGGGGGGAGGGAATAAAAGCAGAGGATGGAGCAGTGGCTGAGTGGCTGAGCCTGGAAGTGTTCCTGGCCTTTAAGTGGACTTTGGGAAACAGCCCTGGGTCATTTAAACCATATGATGGGTCTTGTATTCCCATCAACGTGGGGGGTTCTTTGCTGGGGTGAAAATCAGGGTGGCAAAGATGCAGCAAATCTAGCAGTGCATCTGTTGGTAAGTGCCATTTTTGGTGTGGAATAGAAGCAGAAGGAGGACAGATGAGGATTTGGATAATTTAATAGATGAGGAAACTAAGTCAAGTGTGTACATGTGACTTCTTCAGATCTGGTACAGTCCATCAGCCAGTACAGGAGTAGTACTCAGTGCTCTTGTTTTCCAGAATTTTGCCTTTTCTCCCTCGTGTGCCCTTCCCTCCTGCATGCTGCTGTGTCCTGGGAGCAGAGCCAACAACTGGGAGCACTAAAAGCAGTGGAGTGAAAATGCTGTAAAAGAGCCTTCTGGAAACTTTGCCCAGCCAGAAAAACTTGCCCCCAAACCCAAGCAGAAAATTCAGATTCCTGATGGGAAGAGAGCATCTGTCAACCCAAGCGATCTGCTGGGCATCAAGCTCTTGTGCTGTGTGTCGGTGTTCATGGGAAGCTCAGAAGGATGAGGCAGGTCAGTGTCTTGGAGGAAGGGAAACCCTCGTGTTGCTCTTGGGCTGCAAAGTATTGCACCTTGCAGAGCATCAGGCAGGGGCATTGCAGGAAAAGTCTGACCTGACTGTTGTCCTGGCTGATGGATTGGAGAAGTGGTGGGCAGAGCGAAGGCACCAAGAGGAGCTGTGCTGGGGCCTGAGCTAGAGAGAGATCCTTCTTCTAGATCTTGCAGCTTTCCTGCTCTTTGCAACTTGGATATTACCCCTCAAACATCACAGTCTCCGTAGGAATGATACACCTGAGTGCTCATGGACTCGGGATGAGGGTTAGGTGTTGCTGGCTGCCTGAGTATTGCCAGAATCAAGAGGGACAGTGAATGTTGGCAGAAGCTGTGCCAGAGCTGTGGATTCCTGTAGCCAGGAACGCCGTCTGTGCCTGCACACCAACACACACAGTGGAGCTTGCTCCTCTCCGCCTTGGCTGCTCCTGTGATGAGCCTGGGGGATTCATGCAAAACCTGTCTCATCCTGCTCCCCGCTTCCCTGTGCTGTTTGGAGGAGGGAGAAGTGTAGCCTGGGCATGGACAGCATCCCCAGAACCCTCACCCAGGGACCAACTGCACAGAGTTTGGGAGGAGGTGGCACGAGAGTTCCTCCTGCTGTAGGAGGGGAATGGAGTGCGACTGCCTGGGGAAGGGTGATTTAATCATGGGAAGGGTGGTTTAATTGCTGCTTTTCTTTTCCATCCCCTTCTCAGCCACCCTCCCCTTCCCCAAGCTGAGGGCAGAGGGGATCCACGGGCAGGGGGCTTTGGAAGCTGTTGCTTTGCGTCGCGCGGCTGGGGAAAGGTCTCTACCTGCCTTATTTTGTCCCTTCTGCTGTCAGTGCTGACAGTGCTCATGTTTATTTCATCCTGCGTGGCGGCTGTCTCGTTTCCCTATCCTCCGATGTCATTAGCGTGCCGAGAGCGGGCCCTGCAGTGCTCAGCCTAATGAATTCCGCTGTGGTTCCTCTCTCCCCACCTCGTTACCAAAGCTCAAGGTGTCAAATTAAACCTGGCCGGGGAAAGGAGAGAGAGAACAAGGCGCCAAAGGAGGAGGGGAGGGGGAGGGGGTGTGTTGTAGGGGTTCCTTTGATTCCAGGGTTTCCCCTTTTTCCAGCTATTTTTCCTTTTAACCTGCTTCCTTTGCAGCTGGGGTTTCTCCTAGAGGCTGGATGTGTCGTCACACTAGAGGTGGTGACTTTGTCCTTGGTCCTGAGTCGTCTTCTGTGGGGGTGGGAGGAGGGATGGGCTCCTCTGCAGAGTACATCTTGGCTTTGAGCAAGTAGTGCAGCATGTCCCTGCCTGTGGCAGAGGCTTGGAACGAGGTGATCTTGAAGATCCCTTTCAACCAAAACCATTCTATGATTCCTCAGCCCCTGCTCTGTCTTGTCCACACAGGAGACAGCAGTGAGTGTCAAGAGTGCTGTTTTAAAAACCAAGTGGCTGTTTCTCAGCTCCTACTCCACCCCCTGGGTTGTGCCCTCAATCTGGGATGAGTTTTGCAAGTGGTTTTAAATGAAAGCTGCCATCCCCTATCTCTGAGAGCTGGTGAATTTGAAGTGAGCTGCTGTCTGCCTTGAGAGTAAGGGTACTACAAGCCACACTGGCAGTCTCCCATCAGCTCTGAGGCCATGCTCTGCTGGGCCATGTTTCACTTTTCTTTAGTATTACGAATCCCTGGTTTGCCTGGCCCCTGGCACAGAAAGCTTGGGGATTCCCTGCCCTCCCTAACCAGGGAGTCCAACCTTTTGGAGATGGCTGGACCATGGAGGACCCCTGGAGTGATGGCAGCCTGTCCCCAGCACCACCACCCCCACCACCACCCCCCCATCCATCTTGGCTCTCCTTGATTTAAAATAGTTTTGTAATATAATTATCTCCTCGTGGATGGGCTCTCTCATTATGTCGGCTGCTTCAGCTGTGGGGAGCATATTAATATGGGATTAGGGCCATGGTGGAGCGTGTGTCAGCAGGGGCAAGGAGGGACAGCTCTCTCCACTGTGACTGTTTCTGGGGTGACCACAGGCTGTGCCAAGTCTGGTGTCTGCTGGGGACAGAGGGGCAGAGCAAGAGCCAAGGAGGACAGGGCCTTTGTGGGATTTTGGGAAGCTGGGGCCCTTTTGCAACCCAGGTTTGGCATTTCAGGGCCACTGGTGGATGCTGCTGGGAGGATTTGGCTTGGAGAGCACCAGCTTGGCCCTGGTGTCCCTCCAGTGACCTGTCCTGGTGCCCTCGCTGGGTGTGAAGCTGTAATAGTCTGTGGCATTTGGTTTTGCTTTGCCTTGTGTGCTGGAAGGGGAGCACGTGGTGAGAGGGGACAACAGGTTTGTCCCTCTGCATGGGATGGAGCAGTGCCACTGCCTGCCTGGGGAACAAGAGGAGGGACCCCAGACCCGCTCCACTGCCTACAGCAGTAAATTTTGGGTGAAAGGAAGAAGGCTCAGAGCGGGGAAAAGGCAGAAGTGTCTGTCTCTTTGTCCTCACATCTTGCTGGCCCACGGGACTGTTTGAACTGGCGGGCTCAGGACCCACGGGCCGTGGCTTGTGACAGTGGCTTTTAACCCCGTGCTGGTGTCCAGGACACAGCTGGGTGTGCTGGGAGGTGAGGAGCAATTTCACGTGCAATTGGAACTGCAAAGGGAGAGTGAAGGGAGGCACGGTTTAATCACCTTGGCTGGCCCTGGGCCAAGACCACCAAGGTTCAAACACCTCTCCGTGCAGGAGGTGCCAGGGGAGTATTAATTGGCATAATTCATCAACCATTTGGCAGTCCTCGCAGTGTCTGGGTGCTCCAGGTTTGGGGAGCTTTCGGGCTGTTTTGGAAAGCAGGTGAAAGCCAGTGGCCTGGGCAGCTCCTGAGGCCACCACGTGGCGGTTGGGGGGCAGTGGAAGGTTCTCCAAAGCTGCTTGCCAGTGAGGAAGGCATTCTGGGATGGATTGGTCTGTGGCTCTTGGTGCACTGGGCACTTCTTCAGCAACTTGGTGCAGGAGCTGAATGGATCTTTCAAGCCCAGCTCAGACTCTCCCCGTGCCTGCTTCTTGAGAAGGATTTGGACCAAAGATGCTGTGGAGGTTGGACATGCCCCTCTGGCAGCACCTGGCTTGCCAGCTGCCATGTTTAGTTAGCATGGGGCCTGAAGATCTGAAGAGGAGTTAAGTGATGTGAAAGCTTGCAGAAGGGGCAGTCTGACATAAAGCAGAAATGTTTTCCCTGTACTGTCCTAAAAAAAGGCAAGAGAAAATAAAAGCAAACCCTCTGTCTGATACACCTCTCTGGTTAAAGCCTCAGCCACAGACGGAATGAACTTTTACTGTGCAACCAGAAGGGGTAAGTGTGGCCTAAACTGGACTCAGCATGAGTACCAGCCTGGTATGTGGAGGTATTGCTGCTTTTCCTGGCTACGGGAGGCATTGAAATGCAGCCAAGTCATCTTGATTTGAGTAGTTCATATCGTGTCCTCTCAGCTGGCTGGTAATGGGGCGACTGCCTTCTCCTCCTCTGAAGGCCTGGGAGAGCAAAGGCTCGTGTGGTCTGAACAGCATCATTTTATGGGAAAGCCTGAAGTCGTTGCATGGCAAGACCCTGTGTGATGTGGGTATCTTGGGGTGGCTGTGCCAGGTCAGGCTGAAGGTGGACCCAGCTGTGCCAAAACCTGGTGGCAGCTGCTGGGGGAAGGACCAAAAATGGACAGAGCCAGAGTGAAGTACTCCTTTGCTAGTGTCCCTCCCATATTCCAGCAGCGAGCAGCAATGTGTCCAGCGATGCTCAGCACAAATTCCCTCACCCAGCTGGATGGCTTTTGTTTTGCTCTGTGTGTAAACCTTCTTGTGAGGCTGGGGACAGGTGCCTCTGCATCGTGCCTCAGTTTCCCCATCTGGCCAGGGGGGTTGGTATGGATTTGCTTCTGCTCTGGAGTGCAGTGGAGACAAGTTCAGTCAAGCACCTTGAAGTCCTCTGATGAAAAGCACTGAAGAAGGAAAGAGGCTTATTAATTGTTGTTGAGAATTATCTGTCAGTCCCACGTGAGGAGCTGCTGGATGAATTTCTGCTGTCTGCTTTTTTTAGTAGAAGGTAGTGGCAGTAGTGAGATGATGAGAGTGAGGCTGTCATTCTTATGGAAATCAGTCCTAAAGGCTGAAAAGCTCCAGCTTCTTGCAAGCAGTATGTCCAGGTTGTGAAGGGAGACGTGGCTCTGTCCTGGCACACCACTGTGAAGCTTTGGCCAGCATTTCCTTTCAGGTACCAGTGGAGCCATGAAGACACGGGCACTCTTTGGCTGTCAGTGGCCTTCCTCTTTTGGGATGGAGCTGCTGCCTGGGTTTTGGGTGCTTCACATTTGTGTTGACACCAGCCCATGGGAGACTCAGACACAGGTCTGTTGGCAGTAACAGGGAGTTGTCATTGCGTGTTGTAAACCAATGACTCTTTGGAAGGTTGGATTTGTGCCTCAGTGACCTGATAAGGCTCTCCAGAGTATTGAGATCCAGCATTCTCTACAGCTGTGGGAACGGTGCTGGAGCAGCGATGACCTCTCAGCTGTCTCTCACGCCAGTTGGATTCACATGCGTTTCAGAGTCCCCAGCGCTGCTGGATGGGTGCTCGAGGTGGGAGCTGCAGGTGCTGTGTCCACGTTGGCAATGCTGCCCAAAGAGCCTGTCCCTTACACCTTGGGGAAGGAGGCACAGAGTCCTCTTGGAGAGCCATGGAGGAGGTTACTGGGGGCAGAAAGTCCTTCTTCCCTCAAGCCAGCTCATCATCGCCTCTGTGCTTTCACACTATTGGAAGGCTGTAGCATCAGCTCGACTTGAAGGGTCTGACTTTTCTGATGGGGAGGTGGATTGTCTTTCTCAGCCCAGAGGAAATTTGGAGCTGGGAACTTGACTGCTGCAGATGATGTATCCCATAGTTTGGAAGCAGGGAGATCTCCATGCTCAGAAGTTGAGGCAGACAGGGAAGAGCAGAAGTATGCCCTGGTGACAAGTCTTGGTAGGACAGCACAGCCCCTGGCAGTGAAGACCATGGAGAACTGACTGACCTCAAACGTGGTGTGTGGATGAGCCCCAATGCTGTGATCAGAGCCTGGAACGTTCCCCTGGCTCTGCTGAAGCACCAGCATCCTCCCTGGTTGTGGTGGTGCCGGTGTGCATTCCCATCCACCACTCCAGCCAGGCTCAGGGGTGCTCTTCTGCTGCAGGTTGGGATCTTCCAAACCTCTCTCCTCCTTGGGATCTGTCTCCTTTCCCCAGCCCTGTCCCGTGCTTTCACACCCCTGCCATGAGACTGAACATCTTTCTCATGGATGAATTTGGCAGTGCCAGGCCCAGCTTTCTTGCCAGTGTGGCAACAGACACGGCTCTCAGCTTGTTAGACTGAAAGAATGTGCCGTTTTAATTAATGATATGTAAATATCCTTGAATGGGCCGCATTTGCATATTAAGAGAGATTTGCGGAATCTGCGGAGTAATATATTTTAATTAAGGATTAATTAAAAATAATGGGAATTTCATTTCGCCTGGCAGAATCCGTTTAGATCTTCGCACACGTCTGCTTGGGAGCCCGGTCGGAGCGCGCTGCCGGTGCCGCGGTCCGCAGCTGGGGCCGGCCGCTGGTGTCG
>VZRX01012012.1:0-23601 GCA_013398075.1 Notiomystis cincta
GAAAGTCACTATCTACAGCTATTAACAATCGTCACATATTATATTCTGCGTGCGTAATAGTTTTCTTCAGAAAAATAATAATTTCAGAGACTCTTGGATGCTTGCCTTATTTGTACAAGCATTTAGGATGATCATGGCAATGCAATTAAGCAGCAGAACTGTCAAAAGACAAGATCATCCCTGTAATAGATATTACTGCTACCTTTTTTTACCCTTTATGGTTGCAAATGCAATTCTTTTTTTTTCAAGCCACTAGTCTAACTAGCTTCATTTTCTACAAGGGATGAATTTTATAAGAAGTAATCTGCAAGATGGCAGTCACTGTTCTCTTTCTGGGTTAGTCTTTTACAATGCTACGAATGAATATTATATAAAAGAAATTTCTACATATTTAAGCATACAAAAGAATTAATTGAAACTTTCTCTGCACAAGCAAGAGCACCGACCCTGATCTTACCCAAAATTTAAAAAAACAAAACAAGACAAAAAACAACCAAACAAAAACAAAACCAAACCAAACCAAAAAACAACAAACAAAAACCAAAAACAAATTAACAAAAACCAACCAATTAAACAACAACAGAAAAAAAACAGAAACAAAAGCTACATTAATTTGAGAAGATTAATATGTTTTGGTGGAGGAATCAAGAGTAGAATAAAAAATACGAATCAAAAAATAATGCTGGATATTCACAACAAACGAAAATTTCAAATTGAAGATAACACATCTTTTAGAAAGTCAGAGACAGCTGATTTTTTCAGAGAATGCTTTAAGATCTTCTACTGAGTTATTTATGGAGTCCTTACACTAAACAGCCTGCTTTGAAGTGGATGTCTGCCATCAGGTCTGCTTTACTTTTTACACAAAACAAGGTGTCCTGTAGTACTTTAATTCCTTTAATACCACATGGTTATTTCTTTTCTCACAATACTGTTCAGCTGTAAATACTATTCTTAGAATTATTATCATTATCCTACAACTGGCACTGACAGCAGCAGCAACTCTTTTAGTTTTAATAGCTTATTCAAACAGTAGTACTCACTTTCTCTACTAAGACACTCAGGTGCTGGATATTAAAAGTTATGCTTGTGCAAATCTGAAATTATCAATATTCAATTTTTATTTTTGCAAATTCCGGTCTCACATCACGTATTAAACTGATTTCATAATGAATTCTTGATCATAATTACATTTGTGGTAACAAATTGCAGGCTATTACTTCTAATTGGAGTAAAATGATACAAAAGCTATAGATTACTAAGCCAGTTAGTACGTCCCAACTGACACTGTTCCTATGATTTGTTGCATTACTATTATCAAGTACATATTCAGTCCCTTCAAATATATCCTTTACTTAACATGTAATTGTTCTCCCATGATCATTGCTGTGACTCTGAACAGCCATTTCAATTGGGCATATCTATGAGAAATTAAGTAGATTTGATTAATTTGAAATGGTCTAACTACGAAAAAGTAGTTAGAGAAATCAATCAGTGAACACTGACAGCCTATACAATTCCTTTCAGCCAAATGACAGGTCTTTTGATTCAATTTCATGAAGGTCCACCTGAAATCACCATTCTTCAGAACTGCCAGAAGTGTCTTCAGTATGTATTCTGTCAGCACTGAGATTCCTTAATAAATTAAAAATACAAAATTTGAGAACCTATTGCACAAAACATACGAATGGACTCCAGAGAAACAATGGCCCATGGCTTTTATCCTTAGTGTCTCTTCTCCATTTCCCTGAGAGAAACTATTTTCTTGTTTAATCCCTAAACTTGAGAAAATATACTAACTGTACCAAAAACCAGAGAACTCTTAAGGACAAATTTAAACACCAAATGAATAGCTGCTACCATAATTACAAAAGCAAATGTGAAATATACTGGCCACGTTATAGTAACACAACACAATCTCGTATGATCTCACCTGCCAGATACGGATGATACAGGCATATGCCATCAAACAGTGCTGCTGATGAAAAGAAGAACTATGACCAGAAAATAAAGCCATTAATGTCTGTGCTCTAAACAAAGCTTCCAGTTGTTTAATATTACTCAAATCTTCCAAATTAATTTGGGGCATGGTACCATTTGCTCCATTGTCCATCTTAGCATTTTCCATAGGCAACAATTTTTGCACAGAATTTTTTTCTGTTAAAAAAAAAAGCAAACACATGCTCACAGTGACAGCATTGTAAAGATGTATTTAAAAGCAAATATTTCTGAATTGAAAATTAAAATATTTAGGGGAAAAAAAGAAAAATGGAACTCTATCTACTAAAGATGTTAAAATGATGCAATGCTACTTGTACCCTGTTTTCAATCAATAATGTAACAGATCTGTATAAGAAATTATGTAAGCCTGACAGAGAAATTAAATCCACAGTAGGTTGAACCAGATGATCTTTTGAGGCTCCTTCCAACCTGGGCTGTTTTATATTTGAATCTAATTTTCCTTATTATATTATTTGAGATTCCATTAAGATATTTGAGAAATCTTCTTGAAACTTAAGTGATGCAAGAAGGACAGTAATCATAAGCAACCAGGTGAAACTGGGTGGGAGAACTATCACAAAACTTAAATCACCATACACCTGTAAAAAAACCCCAACAAAACCACTGAGAGAAAAGTATGAACAGAATATTGCTACTGCTACTAATCAACTGTGTGACAGTAGAAACACTGCACATTTATCCTGCTCTGAAACTGAAAACACCAGAAATACTTGTCTGATCCATGTCATCTACCCACACAAAAATGAACAGCAGAGACATTCATTAATGCCACGAAGGATAGTATGGTTCTAGAAATAAGATACTTTTTTTCCCAAATGAATATTGGGGCATCCTAGCAGAACAGGTCACTGAGGTCACACCAGTACAAGTGAGTATTTCTGTAAAAGGAGCAAAGAATTTTTACAGTTATAGAAGTAATTGAAAGCATACACCCCTTTGAAAAATAATTTTCGAAAAATTAATGCTAAGATAAAGCCAAGGAAAGGGCAATGGACTTAGGTACCCAAATCTTGGCAGAGAAACTATTTCCTTCAGTTTCATCTGTCCCTCCACGAGAACTCACTTGAAACAAACTGTCCAGCACTGCTTTCTGGTAGCATCTCACAACTCAGGAATCCCTATGTAAGAGGGGAGCAGTATCTTACTATACCAAAAGACTGAGGCTGTGTCATGGGTTGGATGCTGGCCAAAGGCCAGTGCACTCACAAAAAAGCTATTCACTTATTTTCTTCTGCTATAGTTGAGCAGAGGAGTGGAGACAACCATTCAAAACTCGTGGGGTGAGATAAGGATTAGGAGAAAATACTTTGAGGGCAAAATAGGTTCAAAACTTTAATAAAGGATAAAAGCAAAGTTTTGTTAACAGAATTAAAAGAGGATAATGAGAACTAATACAAACTTTTAGAAACACTCACCCCCTTCCCCAGCCTCTCTTTCTTACCGATGGCGCAAGGAGACAAAACATAGGATTCTTGGTCACTTTTAACATCTTTTTCAGTTCATTTAGGGAGAAAAGTGTCTTTTGGTATGTCATGGGGTCCTTTTCCACGAGACAGTTTTTTGTGAACTTTTCCAATGTGGTTCTAATGTTCATGAGTGCAGTCTCGCCCAGTAAAACTTGTTGCACGTGAGATCCTCACATGGGCAAAGTGGTTTTCCCACGACTGCTTTTTTCGTGGGTTACGGGTTCATGGGGTATAATCGTTTAAGGATGAGCTGGTCTAGAATAAAAATAAGAGTTTTTTCCTCTCTCTCTAGAATAAAAGTAGAAGTACTCTTCTTCTATCTCTGAAAAGCAAGGTTCTCTGTCTCTCTAAAATAGAGCCAACGGTCCTCTTCCTCTGTCTCTGAAAGCAAGGTTCTCTCTCTGCTCAAGCTTTTTACCAGATCACAGTTTCGCAGCATCCACACGCTCCAGCACTAGCACCTGTATCCCCCCCAGGCACATCATGAATTACAGGGAAACAGTTTGTTGTAATATAGCCCTCACCACGGCTTGCAAAAGAATCTCATCTCTGACGCTCCGAGCACCTCCTCCTCCTCCTCCCTTCCCTTCTTTGTATCGGCCTTGGTGTCACCATGTTGTTCCCCTCACATGTCATCACCTTTTCCTTTTTCTTGACTACGGAGAGAGTTGGTGTTCCTAAGTTCGTTTGTCCTTAAGTTCTATAAATTGGAAAATTTTTATAGAGTTCNGGGCTCGGCTGCAGGGCTGCTCGCAGCGCCAAGACGGCCCCCGACGCCATGGCCCCAAGGGCCGTGTCAGCAAGGGCCCCGGCCCCGGCCCTCACCCCTCCGTCGGAGGTGAGGGAGAACGAGTACTTCCCGCGCCTTTTCCTTTCCTTTAATATATCATCATAGAGGCGTTTCCAGCTTTTCTAATCGGTTTAGCAGCATGCCTGTTTCAGAGACAGCCAGCGATTTGTTTTGCCAGGCACAGAAGACGTTTCCAGCAGTTCACAGAAACTCTGTTCCATGGCTGGGTTCTTCTGTCCTCACCAAAAATCAACCCATATAAAACCACCACAGTAAGTGTTCACAGCATAAGACAGAATTCACAGATAAATGAACTTGCATTGAATAAATGACTGTAAATGCACAAGAAAATACAGGCAAGCTTGTGCCGTTCTTTTGGATAACTAAGCTATAAATTTAAAATCTCACTTGTGTTTCCTGCTGAGAAATTCCACTGAAGGAGAAACACCTATTACATACCTTCCTCTTGTGAGGATTGCATAGGGAATTTCATATGTAGCAGGAGATCTACTGCCCACTCCAGAGGTTTAATAGCATCATTGAGGGGAAACTGATTACAATATAAGCATTCAGCAAATTCCATGAGGTAATTAACTCTCTGCCATTCATCTTCACTTTTCTATAAAAGTAATAAAGAAGGAGTTAACTTGTATTTGTTCATGTAAACAATCCAAATTATATTCTAAAGTTTTATGTAGTCCTAACAAAGGAAAAAAAATTGACATCACATAATGAGAATTATGATAAATGGAATGTAACACAAAACACCACCACCAGTTAAATCTTTGTTTTATTAAAACCACTTGCTACTCTTAGACATTTTTCTTTGGCAGAACTCAACTAAAATTTTACTGGATATAAAGATTCAATCGTACAGTGTTTTCTTACTGAAGAGTAAGCTCAAAGTTATAAAAAGTAATGGTCAAGTATATGGCCTCTCTACCCATTCAGGAACTTGCACTCCTATGAATCACTTGAGAAACATCATTCTATCAGCATGGGAACAGAGAGTAAGAACTGACAAACCTGTAAAGCAATGATTGCATTTTGAAAACAGCTTAACTGTCCAACAATACACCTGGAGACTGTTGCCAAGTGACGCCATATATGTGACAAATAATCTGCACTTTCATGACTGATTTTCTGAATGGCCATCATAAAATTGCATCCCACTCCTGCCCTCACTGTAGCTATAAGTTTGAAAATCAGGCTAGAAAAAGATCAAACAAATTACAAATTACTTGCATCTGTACTGGTAAAGTAACTGTGAGTAAGACACAAATTCTACTTCATATCAGTATAGTACAAAGACACAAAGCTTATAAATTGGCATAGAACGCCATGAAACCTTCAACTTGGATAAGATTATGTAAACAGTACCCTAGATAATTTAGTTTCCATTTAATGAAGATTGGTTTGCAGTTAGGAAAACTAAAACTTCTGCTATATAGCCACATTTCATGCATCTATTTCCTTGGACTTGTATACAAGTTTTTTAAAAATTCCATGTACAAATAGTAATAACAGACTAATGATAGAAGCACTCCCTATGTGTGTCTTTTTCATGGAAAAGACACAACCATGTTTTGTGTTGTAAGGACAGGCTGCTAAAAAGTAACCATAGTACTTTCCCAATGCAAAATTAAAAAATACTCAAGTGTTTTATACTTCTCAAGAACCAAAATGCTTATTTTAATAAAAATATGTTAACCAACTTACAGTTTGTGTCTTGTCTGAGGCAAAACTTGAATAGCTTCATCCAGGAGTTTTAGTGCTGTCTCCCAGTCAGCTTTATCAGCATAGATGTGGAATAATAGACCATATAAGGAGGTTCTTAATGTCAGATCTTCCTCAGCACCTTTGAAGTATATTCAAATGATTTATTAATATACTGCAAAATTAGAGAATGATTACAAAATACCGGGGTTTCTTTTATTACCAGATCAACAGAAGGAAGAACATGCCTGGGAGAAAGCATCCAACTGATAACCCAGTATTTTGAAAATCCTTTGTAATCCACTGATGCAAAGGACATGTATCTTTCCTTTCCTAAAAAAAGGACAAAACCAAAAACAGAAACAAAAAACAAAACAAACAAAAACCACAACAACAACAACAAAAACAAAACAACAACAAAAAAAAAAAAAAAAAAAAAAAAAAAAAAAAAAAAAACAAAAGAAAACGTGAGGGAAAAAAAAGAAGCCCTTGTTTCATTTGTGAACCAATCCATATCATTAATATGAATAGCAACCTGTAACTTAAGTAGCTTCTTGACCAGATGAAAGCCACAGGCATTTCTCCAGAGTGAGTCCTATAATACAAACCCAATACAAAAATAACCAGACTTAGTAATATTCAATCACATACACTCATTAAATAACATGAAATTCTGAAGTACTGAGTCCTCTGAGTCACAGGTCACAGAGTAGCTGAGGTTGGCAGAGACCCTATAGAGCTCTCTGCCTATACACCTGCCTAAAGCGGGCTCCACTCTTTACCTGTGAAAATTTGACTATCACAATTGTCACCCAAAGGTCAGAGACTTGCTAACTGTTGCCCTCTCCTCTAAAGCACAGTTCTGCCTCTTCAAAGATAAGTTCATTATCTTGTTTCTGAAACAGATCCATATATGACATGCTAACCATTGCACACATTTATGATGAATCTAAGAAGTTAACTAAACCACAGCTTTGGGGTAAGTATTACATTAGCATCATCAAAGATTTATCAGATGTGGTCTGATCAGCATTTACTTCAATGAAAGCATAAAGTTTGTCTAATTTAGTGGCCTTCTACAATGGCCAAGAATTACAGATGTTATCTACTTGGATTTCTGTAAGGTCTTTGATATGGTGGCCTGTAACCTTGTTGCTACTGAGTTGGACAGACAGAAGTTTGATGGATGGACTGTTAGATGGATATTAACATAATACTGTCACTAGCTCAATGTCCAAATGGCTCAATATCCAGTGGAAACCAGTAACAAGTGATATATCTCAAGGGATACCAATACCACGAATACTGGAACCAGTATTGTTCAGTATCTTCATTGCTGACATAGTCAAGGCGATGGAGTGCACTCGGCAGATCTGCTGATGACATCGAGGAGAGTGGTGTGATTGACTGACTAGAGGGAAGGGATGTCACCCAGAGGGACCTTGACAGACTCCAGGAGTGGGCCCAAGGCAACCTTGAGAAGTTAACTAGATCAAGTGCAAGGTCCTCCACCTGTGTCAGGGCAAACCCCAGTATCAGTGCAGCCTGGGGGATAAAATGAGACCAGTCCTGCGGTGAAGGATTTGGGAGAACTGGCAGATGAAAATCTGGACATCTGCTGGTATATCTTTCTCCAAATGTGATTTAAAAATTAACTAGTTATCGTGGTCAAGGTTAATTGGAGACCAGTTCCTGCCTCTTACAATGGTTACTACAATGTAAATCTATTTTTAAAACTCATTAACTCTAGAAATAACCAAATACAGGAAATATTTTTCCTAACTACTAACTCATAAGAATTACTAACATTTGCAGACATAAAAATACCTATGCTACCTATAACTCTAAATTTTCATTATCTACATTAGAGTCTTGCTTTTTAATACCACTTATTAAGGATTCACTCTGAAATTATGCTGTGGTGGAGAGTTAACTATATACACATAATGAAGTATTCATTTTTTATTGGTTTTAAATATATCTCTACAAATAACAAAATATAGGACTGTGTCTGTGGGCAATTACTGTTATGTATCTAAACACTGTCAAAGTTCCACTAAACCTACAATTATCACTGTGCTTCCAAGTACACATAGTACTCATCAGTTCCTACACACCCAGAATAAGCAGACCAGTCACCATCTCTGATTATTTTTGATTTATATACAGCTTGGCAAATCAAAGATTTCTATTTTTGTACTATCCCACTTGATGATCTGGGATGCAGACTCTATTTGTACAACTAAGCTTGGATGCAGGAGTCATCAACAATCTCTTCAAGTGCTCATTGAAATTGTACCCATAGAAATATACAGGAAAACTCACAGCAGCTTCACTGATATGTAAATCAAATATAGAAAGGGAAATGGATCAGCTCCATGGAGTTTTGGAGTAAGAAAAGTTGTAAATGTGCATGGAAGTTTCAGTGTGCAGAAGAAATTCTACATGGTGAGATGTGTTATATGACACACATCACCTGCATATTGTTTCAAGGGGATGACTTTGGATTACATGCTGTTCATAATCAACAAGTATTTAATTTTACCACAAACTCCCACCACAGTCTAAATTGGAACTCCTTCCTACTGCCAAAGTCCTAAACAGTCTGTTAAAAATCTGAAAATACACAAAATAAAATTTTTCTTTTGCAGGTAGAAGAAATTTGAGTCTGCAGGTGGGAGAAACCTTAACATCTTTTTCTGAGTTAATATTTTAGGATCTGTTATCATATTTTCCAGATCTATTACCAGATCTTCTTGCCAGAAGTGGCTTTTTTTCTGGATTTTAAATATTTTCTAAACTTTCTTTTTTGTAAGCTTCGTGAAGTGAAACACTACAGTGAAAATCAGACAGCAAATTACTTTGCAGAAAACTGTTGTGAGTTCGACAATTGCCTAAAACCAAAAGAATCACCAAATGGAATAAGTATGTGACTGCAGGTAAGAAACTAGAAATGTGTTTATGACAAATAATTCACTTTTGCCTCTAGGAAAGGTATCTTGAAGTTTCTTTACCATCAGCATCAATCACTAAAAACAAGCAATATCTATTAGAAATTCTTACCTGTTTGTTTTTAGATTCTGCTTTAATTATACTCTTAAGAATTATTTTGGTAGGTTCTTTAAACTGTTCTCTGTCATGTGGTGAGCCTAGCAAAGGCAAACATGCATTCCAAAAGTGCCTAGCTGCAAACATTACAAGGGAATAATTTCCAGCTTCACCTGCATACCTGAAGAAAGGGAAGTAGAACTTAATAAGGAAAAACAACCACGCTTTAGTTATAATAAAGAACTTTACTTCTAGGAACATTTGGGTTTAGCTGACCTATGGATCACCTCAGCAATGAGGACTTAGCATAAGAGCTTCATAGAAAACCTATGTTCCGTTTTTATATATCAAACAACACACTCAGCAAAACCAGGAATAAATAAATAGCATATTAATGATTTTACTGTATTTCTACACAATCTTATCTCAAGAGCATTCATTAAAAAAAAATAGCAGAAACCTCCTCAAGATATTCTCATTGGAATAATATACTTTTTTGGCTTCCTATTATGTTAATTTCTCATTCTAAAAAACATTAAAAAAATAGAACACAATAATTATTACCATACTATGGATTTTGCTTAGTACAGTACCACTGAAACACAAGAATATGCACCAAATGCCTCTAGTTGCATTCAAATAATTCTGAGCATATTTCATGCAAATGATACTTTGAATTAATACAGTTTAATAATCCTCCAGATTGTGACACAACACAGTACTCATCTGAGTGAGAAAAAGCTTGGAATTTTAGTGAATTGGTGATTGGTGTAATGTAATCACTCACTGAATAGTGTTATTGTTTTAAAAAAGAAGTTTTTTGAAACTGGCAATCTGATCACCCTCTAGACAGCACTTTTTAGATCACATTTAGACTGCTGCATCCAATTCTAGGCCACCCAATACATGCCAGACACGGACAAACCACAAGGAGCTCAGTGAAGGGCCACTGAGATGATCAAGGGGCTGGACTACACTTGCATTGAGAAGAGGGCTATTTGAAGAGGTGGCTTTGGGAGACCTAACAAGGAGAAGTTTCCTAATCACCTAACAAAGTTACTGAGAAGCAACAGTCAGGCTCTTCCCAGTGAATGGCAGGACAAGCAAGAACAGGCATAAGTTAAAATGAGAAAGGTTCAGAAATGTCCCCCATGGGTACAGCCACACAGTGCAGCAGGTTACTCCCAGGGGCTTGTGTGTCTCCATTCCTGAAGGTTTTCACAGCCAGACTGGATAAAGCCCTGGGCTGGCCCTGCTTTGAGCAGCAGTCTAAACTAGATCCCTTCTGAGAATGGGATGATCTATGACACTACAAGGTCAGCTATGTGGAAAGTAGTTGATAAATTTACTAAAGTGCAAAAATTTGTCAAATCCTTTGTTCAACTCACAACCCACAACTATGTTGATTTTTATCAGTCTTGGGAGAAAATAGGATGATCCCCAAAACTGTAATAAAATTTTAGATCTGTTTTATATTAAGTTTTCTCTCAACCTAAAACGTACCTGGCACTCTGAACAAAGAGTTTTGATGCTGCTACACGCAGATGTTTTCTTCCAGACAAGTTTTCCATTATGCTCTTTCCTTGTATACAGGCTGTAGTGCTTAACATTTCTTGTCTTACCCTGTTACCAAACCTGCATAAAGGCAAATACTTCAAGAAGTGCTAAGTCTTACAGGCTAAGACCATTCCAATTCCTTTTAACAATGTAATCAAGTTGCTACTATACAGATGTCCCTTGCTTTGGAAGTTACAATTCCTTCAATTGAGTTTTCTTTTAAAATTAGAAAACATTTCCAGAACTGAGTATTTTGTGAATAGGTAGACTAAAATATCTTTTTTACACGTCTATGAAAATAACTGCAAATTCACATTTTAAAAAACTATTATTAATATTTAGCAGGGAAAGAAAATAGATTTGTAATTTTCTCCCTATTTTTCGCTATTGTACATAAAAAAAAACCCAAAACAATTAGGCCAAAGTCGAATTTAAACATCAAGCAATTAAAAACA
Organism: Notiomystis cincta; assembly: GCA_013398075.1. Lineage (NCBI taxonomy): Eukaryota > Metazoa > Chordata > Aves > Passeriformes > Notiomystidae > Notiomystis > Notiomystis cincta. The sequence goes on from VZRX01012012.1 coordinate 11,055, forward strand.
GAAATCAGGAAAATGAGACAATTTTTGATACTTTCTTTTCGGATTTGTCATTCTTGTGTATGCCTAGGGCTCTGGAGAAATTGATATGGATCCTATTCTACTACATGTAGAAGAAAACAATATAGATTTCAGTCCCAGAGTTAATCAGTTAAAAAATAATACACAAATAAATTGATACCATTGATTATTAGCAACTTAGTAAGAACAGACTGAATACAATTTGCAGGAGTTCTCAGTCGCAGTTAGGAAGTGGCAGCACGGGGAGCAGGGCGCCGTTCCGCTCCGCGGTGCAGTCATGACGTGTGTCCACAAGAGGGCCCCACTGCCCACAGCACAGGGGAACAAGTTAAAATTAAGTATTGATCCTCCTTGTCCCTAACTTGGGCTTTACCATGGAAAGACTGTCTTTCCTGTCTTCTCTGGAAATAACATTGACAATTCATGACTACACAATTAAACATTTTATCTTTCATTAGTTTACAGATTGCTAGATGTGCAGCAAGCATTCTCTCAATTTCTGTGAAGTTCTGAAACTATCTGTTTAATATTAAGATAACTTACTTGATTTTGCATGTTTTTAAACACATGTAGAAAACAACTACAAGTTTCAAGGAACAGAATACTGGGTTTATAAATTCAATTATTTTGCAGAGAATAAAAAAGAACATTGTATTGTATCTGAAATCATTCACCTGTTTATTTCAAACTTCCTACATTCCAAAAATCTTCTATTAAATGGAGCTGATTCTTTCCTCTTCAGATAAAATTAAATTCTGCTTTTGGAGGAAATTATTTTAAAAAATAGAGGGCTCAAAGGGTACCACCTTTTTTATAACAAAGGACTCTACCAACAGAGCCATTTATATATTAATTTCTTTTGTTTGTTTGTTTAAATCCAAGTTTCAAAATACCAGTTAAGTAAGAGACTGGGCTTTTAAATGAATTAGTTACATCCTTATTGCACCCATATGCATAGGTGGCAATAAAGACTATAAAGACTACCTGACAGCAGAGCCTGGAATACAGGAGCTGCTCATATTGTTCATCACCCCCAGTTCCAACTTGGTCCATGAACTATGTAGCTCTTCGGTGTGGTAGAGCCAGATGAGCACTGAAAGCAGTTTGCACTAGCAAAAGTACAATCAGCTATTTTCTGCCTGGAGATTATAAAAGTGTCAAAATACTATGATTGCCAGCGATCATTTCAGAACAGCAGTGTTCCCAGGAAGACACCCAAGCACAGAGAGGTACAAGCTGCCTGGAGAGCAAGCTTCATCTATCTTTCTGAATGGGGTCCAGAGACACAATCTGGATCTCCCACTGCCTTTTACTTTCATTTTCATCTCTAACTACACAATTTCTTTGTAAAAAAGATTCTTTCATTTTTGATTATGTGACCAGACACATTTACCCTCTTTACCTTCTTCACAACTTAGTTCGAGTACATTACTATATCATGCAAAATTCTATGTACTTACACGCCATATTTCTTAATATTTCTACTGTGGACAAAACTCTCATCTGATTCCAAGATCCTTTTCGAACAAGTCATCACGCTTTCATGGTCTTGTGATACATATGCAAAACATGTAAGTCGTGTCAGTGTCTGCAATTCCACTAAGGAATCTGACCAACTGCATTCTAAAGCAGATTTCACTAACTAGGATTAAAAAGAAAAAAAAAAAAAGAAAAAAAAAGGGAAAAAAAAAAGGACAAAAAAGAGTTTAACTTCCAGGTTTTTATATGCTTTTTTCTACAGCAATTACATGCTTACTGCTGCTATCTTCCTTACAACCCACCTGGGCATGGAACAAGTATGTGATAAAGCCATCTAGAAAACGAAAGAGCTACAAGTACAATAAAAATATACAATAGAGAGTATCTGCCAGGACTTATTCTATGTCCTCAGTCGTCTTTCAAAAATCAGTGGAAGAGGACTTTCAAACTTCAGAGCCGATTTTAGTTAAGCCAAAAGTAAAAACGGGACATAGAACTGGTTTTGCAACAATCAGTAACTGTCATAAATAGTTCCTATGTGTGCTGTTATATATATGGCAGGTTAGGAATTGGTCCAAATGAAGATACTACAACACTGCTATACAAAACTAAGCCAGTGAAGTGATAGCTAAAGTTAACTCATAATATTTGACATAAATCTGTAGACCAACTAGAATTAGATAGCTATATATTTATAAGGAGGCAGATCCAAGGCGTCAGCAGTAGTTTCATGGCTGTCCTGGCAACCTGCTTGTTTCGTCTCATACAGTCAATAAATGGCAACCAAGTGTAGTTGTATTCTACCTTTAAACTGTCAAAAGTAAATTCACTATAATGTGTTCTGTTGGAATGTTGAATGCTTCTAATACAAACCAAACCTCCCTATAACTACCTGAAGTGAGGCTGGAGCCAGGGAGAGGTCAGTCTCTTCTCCCAGGTAACAAGCAACAGGACAAGAGCAAACAGCCTCAAGTTGCACCAGGGGAGGTTTAGGTTGGATATTGGGAAAATTTCTTCACCAAAACGGCCTGTCCAGCCCTGGGACAGCTGCCCAGGGCAGTGGTGGAGTCTCCACCCCTGGATGAATTTAAGTTGTGGATGTGGCACTTGGTGGCCTTGGCAGTGCTGGGGGAACAGGTGGACTCCACCATCTCAGAGGGCTTTTCTAACCTAAACAACCTTTATGCTTCTGTTAAGTTTTCTCCAGAAAAAAAGAGAAATGTTAGAAGTATGGTTCTGTACAGAATTCACCTGAACCCATGATGCTCATCTGATGGTTACTGAAACAATCTGTTAGAGCAATACAAACATAAACCTAATATTTATATTCTAATGCTACCTGGTCTTTGGATAAATAAAATTATTCCGTCGCAAAAATCTCTCTCCTGTCATAAATATTTAATCTTTTGGTTAAAGAAAATAATGATACAATAAAAGTTTCAAAAATAGTTTAACCTCCATTTAAAATTGAATCTGAAAACAAATTCATAGGATGCAATTTCTTAAAACTCAAGAGCTTACTAAAAAAACCTAAAATACCTGAGTTAAGCTAGGAAATCCAGTGAAATTCATGAAACCCAAGCCATTACATGAATACATTTCCAGATCAACAAGAATTCTTGCCAGAGGATTTTGTGTTTCATCATTATTCTAAGTAGAAATAAAAAATTCACATGAGATTTTTTTTTGCAAGTTAATATTATTAAGGACATTAATTGAGATGACAAGATGATGATGATGATAATAATATAATTTTGAAAACCTCAATTCTCTCTAAGCAATTTCTGCTCTTTACTGTGTCCTTAAAATGGTCGATTTTTTGTATTTATATATTTTTAATTAACATTGTGAACTCTAAACTACTACAGTTTCAACACTAAAAGCCCACATCAACAATACAATGAGGATAAATTTCATATGCCACTGAGGGCTTCCAGTTTTACAGACACCATAAAATAAAAATATAAGAATAAAATATTTCTTTCCAGTTTACTAGGTCTATAATCTATATATAGAGAGAGGCCATAGTAAATGTTGATAAATATAGCTGATTTTTCATAACACTTTTAATGCAGCCATTTTATTATTTTACATTTGGGAATTCAAAATCAATTTTGCTCAACAGTCATCATATAACAAATACCACTATGGCAGCTAACAACAGCAGGAAGAGTTAATATAGACTCACTGCTATACCCAGTATGAAAAATTTGCTATGTTCCATAAGGAACTGCAGCCAAAATTTATTTTTACATTCTAATCAAGTATACAGAAGAAAATATACCTTAATAATTTCAGTAATTAATAAATGAACTTATGAATTTAACTTTTCTTTGTAAAATTTCAACATTATGCAGGATTTCAGGGAAAACATACCTGTTCCTGAGTCCCAAGCTGATGTCTGATCTGCTGCTGAATTAACTGCTTTGCTTTTACCCAGGTAGCAAAGATCTGTTGTTGTGCAGCAATAGAGACTTTTTCCTTAACTGTGGTTCCAGTCATTGCATTTAGGGCAAATTCACAAATCTGAACATCAAGAAGAGAAAAAATAAATGTGAAACACAGGAGAAATGTGGAAAGTTTCTTGTATGGAACATGCTATCCATTAGATGTTTTTCAGTTATTGCACATGCATCTCTAAGGCTAACAACATCTCCTTTAAGTCAACCCCCAAGGCAAACAGAAGTTAACAGTCCTCAGCCCCAAGTTTGGTAAGGAGCTCCAGTGTGCATTTGGGGAGGATCCATGGTGGCAGAAACTGTAAAAGAAGGTAGCTTGTTTTTTTCAAAAATTTTTTCTATTGAATTATAGGAATTGTAATACATGACAGCAGAATGAAAGGGACCAAAAATCAGGGGTTTTTTACCTCTAAAGCAGCTTTGATGTCAGGAAGTCCACTAGGATCTACTGAAAAAGACTGGATGATACTTGCTTTTTCCTGTTTCTTTGCTGCTGCTTTTCTGCTACTGTCTGTTGCTGTATCTTGTTTCTTCTCAGCAGGTTTTGGCTTTGGAATCCAAGAAATAATTAGGCCTCGAGCCAAAGCATTACATAACATCAGTAAAATTTCAGTACTTCTGTAAAAGAAAACAAAAATCGTAATTGCATACTGCATCGGATCAAAATAAAAGGCAGGAATAAAGTAATTGATTGCAAGAAGTAAGCATTACTTGAAAATCTAATTTTTAATTAGAAAGCAGTATTATGGATATTACAAAAAAAAAAAATCTGCCCATTGGTAAAGCAGTTTAATGATTAAAACTACAAAGCCCAGAACCAGTTTTCAGTTAACATCAATTTTTTTTTCACTCTTTCTGTAACTGAAGCTTCCCTTTCATCACCAAAACAAAAAAAAATTTTATGTCAGACCAACATTTCAAACAACTTTTTATTGGTGGGTATGTATGAAAAGAGTAACTATTTTCTTAAAAAGTACTCTAAACCAAGCCCATCACATTTTTTTGTTATCATGCCAATCCACTGCCAAGCTGGAATTTTTTGTTGATGTTGTTGAGAAAATTTGAACCTAATTACATCTAAGAGATTATTGATAGTACATACTGATGTAAGTATCAAAATTAATAAGCAGGTATTATCTCTCCATCTCTGCACAAACTGAAATTTAGATTTTATTCCCAGTACTGCTAAAAGAAACTTCTTTGCTGCTGGTCCTTATTCTACCCAGTGATGAGGCTGCTGTCAATGAAGTGCCAAAATACCTAGGAACCTATAGTCAGACTTTGATTAGAGTATGTATTCCACAATGGTCAGTCATTCTCCCATTACCTTTACTGCAGAACAGGATTTCTCTAAAACACTGTGGAATCTATGTTCCCATTTTCATGGTCTACTAATGAGCACATTCTCTTTATTAATTTTGTTTTCTATTTTCTCTTATTTTACAACCAGTAGTAATCACCTTACGCTGGTTAGAAATACTTGCAATTAACTATATTTGCAAAATAATTCAAGTTCAGAGAACTGACAGCAATCAAATGCATTTTGAGCTGTTGTACAAGTTCAGAGTCTAGGAGAATTTTCCCAATTTTCTGACTAACAATGAAATGCTATTTCGCATGCACGTGTTGCTATTTCACACTGAAGAGAAACTGATTATAGCTTACAGTGTTTAGTACCAAAGAACAAATAGAAAGGATTAACATTTAATTTTCACAACTCACCTCCTGAGTTACTCTATATATACCAAGGCTCTTCCATTACCAATGAAAGGCAGCAATAAATATTTCACAGCACAAAGTGACTTCCAGTGTTTGCAATAATATTTTTTATGTTTCAGAAAAAAAGAGTATGTTCATATGCAAATTTCTAAATTTACCTGTCGTGCCCAACAGTCTTGATGGCTCCAAGAAGAGTCTGCAGATACTCAATAATGTCCCTCTGTCTTCCTGAAGAAATCAGATGTCTGTTATAATTTAAGATATACACCACAGCATTGTGAACAATCCAGGCTTCATTCAGTTCTTCTCCTATTTCAGCTGCCCGTTGGAAGTTTTCCATAGCATACCGAGATAAGCCGTCTATCCATAAACTATAAAATTAGTATAAAGAAGCTGTTTTTCCAAAGTTTCAACACTGGAAGGAATTCTATTGTAAGGTTAAATATGCAGCAGTACATTTCAAACAGCAACAAGAACAAAAATTTAATTACTTTTCAGTTGCATTTATTAATCCTCATCCACTGATTTATACTTTACTTGGATGAGAAGATGGTTCAGAAAAGGAAGTAGTTTTCAACATAAAATGTGTAGTCTCTGACATTCAAATGCTATTAGCTTAAAAAAATAGTGTCTATGGCTCATGTTTCATCCACATGTCTGGGTTTTTTAAATGCCTGTGTGAATCCACCCATCAGTGCCAGAAAAACCATGTCAAGGCTCTACTTGAATATAGATGTAAGTGAGGCATGCCACCTGAGAGTTAAAGATATGTCTTTTTTACTTAAAATTGCATGTTTTCTTTCACTCAAAGACATTTCCAGATGCTCTGAAATGCTGTAGTCATTTTAAATTTAATAACATTTTTTTCACAGTCTATGCAATAACTTTCTTTCAATAAATTTATTTTCTTTCTTAATTATCAAAATGTACTATGACTTAGAAAAAAACAATACCAAAAATACAGTCTTGAATGATCATACAGAATGGCCATGGTTACAAAGTCATAAAGTCAAAAGCACAAACTGACACTGGGTATTACTATGTCAACAATGGTACAAGACACAGTAGACCTTTTTTTTCCTACGGGTTTTTAACCTAATTAGGTAAACTCAAAAATAGGTAGTAGCAAATTTTGGAACAGAATTCTCATCTTCTTTGCCCTTTGGCTCTGATAATTTTATAATTTTTCCTGTTCTACCGAACATTTGCAAGCAGACAGTGAGAGAAACTTCACTTAATTTTCAGACTTAATGAACAGACCTAGGGACATAACTCGCCATCCTGCTCTCTCAGGACATGACCACTGCAACAGTAAGGCTGATATTACTATGAATGTAAACAGCAGAGAGTCTAAGCATCATCTTCAGAAATCTCTCTCCTCCCTCTTCTCCTTCGCAGGAAAAAATCCTGTCAGACCAGTAAAAAACAGTACTTGCCATATTCTACTCTCTCAAATTCATTTCACTTGATTGGATGGAACACACTAGATTTGCAAACTGAAATAATTCATCATATGCATTCAGTAATATGAAATCATTATATGTATAGAAGCTATAAAGCAAGACAAAAAGAACTTTCTGATTTGGGGAAACATTTTTAAATACAAAATTTAATGATCTAAGTGTCAATATACAATGATTTAATTGTTTTTCAGCTTGGAACACTAGCTTCTAGTTTCAGAGAAATAAATGTTAAATGAAAATAAAATCCACACTCCAGAATGAAAGGAACCCTAAGAATAAATATTTAAAATTATTTTTTAGATCCTTTTCCCATTTCCTATGACTACCTACAAAAGAGAATAATCTGGTGACAATGAATTTTACTAAGGAGAAACAACTTTTGAAATTATCATTGCTGTCTGAAAATAATGATCTGTTAAGAGTTCCTAGGTCTCGATGTATTACGGAAAAGCACCTGTACGTTTTCCATTCTGGATCACTTTCGGGAAGATATGAAACACATCCTGGACGACACTGATTTGTAGCTTCTGGAGGTATAGCATGATTATTCAGTTCGATTCCCTGCAATCTTAATAAATGAACAGTTGCCTGAAAAGACAGAGAAGTAAATTATATACCCAGGTTATCATTGTAAAAACAGACTATGACTTCATATGTGCTGTTACCTCTTCAAAATTTAAAAAATACAAAATGCTTTTTCAAATGTTGTATGGGCATGTACAAGTATATGAAATACAATGCTTAGTACTTCATAATCTTAAAATTGTCTACAGCTAATTTCACTAAACAATTATATGGAGGAAAAAAACATAATTTATATATGTAAGTTTTAAAATCATGCTGGAACTTTAAGGACCAGAAATGTAATGTCAGATGTCCAAAATTTACAGTGGAATTTCTTGTAAAGAAGTGTTATCAGCACCTACAGTAAAACTATTGCTATAGTTACTTTCACACAGTATTTTGATAAGGTTGCTTCATGAAACCACTTCTTCCTTTACTTCCTAGGGAGATAGAAAATAATGAAACTGAAAATTCCAGTGCTTGAAGATTTGTATATAAGACAAAACTAAACAAATACAAATGACAGTTGCGTAATTTATTTACCTCTGCATTAATAAATCTTATTTCTGCTAGTATTCTGAGTAAATCTCCATCAAAAGAGAAGGATTTAGCAGGTAGCAATGATTCGCCTGATGAGCTGTCACCTTGACCATCAATCATCAGAGTTGCATTAGCTTTGTTCTTCTCTGCTAAAAATAAATAAACCCATTATTATATCCATGCAAATCATCATCTTCATTTTTAAATTTACAAATCCCTACATATTCTTAAATTCACAAGGAATAGTTAGCAAGAAAAGATTTTTAACTATTTCGAGCAATTTTTTCATTAGTACCATTCATTGCACTCAAACCCATAACCTTCAATATGTGCAGCAAATAACTAGCTCCAGTCATAATATGCATACTGAAATTGCAGTATGAATTGACTCCATGGCCTCTAGTTCAATTTTATTGCATTAATGGAAGTGGAGCATAGAACTGAATTATGCAGAGGCTGAAGTCTTTCTGTGTTTGGATCATGGACTGGGTTGACTTTCTGGTAATGCACACATCAGTAAAGAGAGAAAATAGTGTTCTTTTTCTTTGGTTTAATAACAAAGAGAAAGGACTAAGATTATTTTAATATAAACACAAAGTTTGTAAGAACACACCAGTTTCTATTCATGAAGCTTTTGGCAAATGGTTGCCTTCAGATTCTGTAAGTGTACTTATTTTTCCCTTTAATTTGCAAAGAAGACAAAAGAATAACATGGCTAGTGTGAAGATGCAAAACTTGTGAAAGAAAACTGTCAAATTGATGTGCTATTTTAAGTGGACCTTGGAAACAATATGGAATAGGTTCAATTAACTTTGGCTAGCGAAAAGAAAAACCGTTTCATCTGTTCATAAATGTGAGTTTTATGAACTCCCTAACAAAACCAACTTTAAAAGCCAGCAAGCAGAGAGTGATTTGAAAGTGTTTCTTCCCCAGGTTAAAAACTCTTAACGTGTGTTGGGTTTCCAGCAGATCCTCAAGGAACAAGGTATGATGTTGGATCTCTCAGAGGAACCACTCGCTAAGAGGGGATTAAAGGGTAAAAAATTAACATGGGAGCCTCAAAGTGACTAACAACCCATTTTTCTATAGCTCCCTCAGGCATGAATGATATGCAGCTAGATGACCATTAGGGAATTTGCCTGTGTTCTTAAGACAGGTAGATGTATTTCATGGAAGTGCTTCTCTACTGGTGAAAAACTTCTGACAGCAGAGTATGGCTTCTACAAAACAACCTAATGACTGATTTCTAGATTTGGAAGTAGAAAGAGTATTCCATGTATGCCAACATGCAGTACCAGAAGAGACACTCAGGTAACTTTGGGAATGGGAGGAAAGAAAACAGTATTGTCTGGCTCCTTTTAGCAACTTTAATAAATGGTGAAAAATTTCCTTACAACATTCAAAATAATTTGTCACTTACTTCTTTTATGCTTTGTTGCCTCCCTAAACAAAATATCATCATACAAGACGCAAAATCTACATGCTGCACGACAGACATCCCACACTTCCTGTTTACATGCAACTTTTGCCAAATCTGCCCAAAGTATAATTCTATCAAAAAAAAAAGCATATATCAAATTAGTTAATAAGCAGGATTAGGTTCCACAGTTCAGGATCAACAAAAACAATCATGTCAATAATGATGGGCATCAGAAAAAAAATTATATCTAATCAGAATTAATAAATGGAAGGCTTCTTGTCAGTAGCAAAGGTAACACACTTACTTTATTAATTAAAAAGAATCTCCTCAGCATATCAAGAGACAAAATTCTTGTCTTGGATGGTAATTACACTGAAATTTCAAAACGTGCGTGACAACCCTCATTTTCTATCTCATAAACTAAATACTTCAAAACTAATGTTGAGAATTTAAAAATAAGTCTTGAAAACAAGTTTGGATTTAGAATATTTTAGAAAACAATTGCCTTTAAATTTCAGCACAGGAATTTTCAGTGCAGCAAAAAAGTAGACACATAGTTTTAAATAAAGAATGAGAAAATGATATATAAATAGTCAAAATTAAACCTATCGTTTTTCTACAGATTAATCCTTCTGACTCTCAGAATGAACTACTAAGGTTTTTAACCAAAAAAGTTGTAGCACATGATGTGGTACAAGGACCTAAAAAGACACTTGCAAGTTTCAATTCTACATCAAGTACAAGCCTTAATCCCCTCACCCCTCTGTATGTTAGGCTCATATCAATACAACAGGTGAGTTTAAGCATGCATGTAAGAGAACAGATTAGAAACAGGGAAAGAAAAACATTCTGAATAGCATGGAAATGTAACAGAACTTTTTGGACAAAAAATTATACACACGCTTCAATACATTGCCAGAGGCTGAAATATTCAGGTACCATCCAGCAACAACTTCTGAGACAGAACCTCTCCTCTTAGAGACTTCTACAAAAGATGAGAGAGACACTTCCGGTCTGTCGCAATTACCTCTCTCTGCCATTTTCATTTCTTAAGTGTTTCAAATGGTCATCAACTTTCTCCACACTTTTAGTATGATGTTGGGCTTTTGCACAGAGGTAGCTTATTTGACTATTACTTTTACCTGAGAAAACTTGGGAAAGAAACAAAAATAAAGTTAGTTTTATATATTAGAAATTTAAAAATCCACATTAACAGCAAGCAATTTGATTCATAATTCCTTGCTGAAACACTAAAAATCCAGCCCTTTTCCCATTTCTTCAAGCTTTCCCCAAACCAACCAACCAACCAACCAACCAACATAAAAAAAACATATCCCACCAGCATCTATTTTGTTTTTTTCCTGAATTTTGAGATACAGTTGTCCCATCCAAAACTGATCTATGCTTGTTTAGTATCCAAATACCTCAAGTACATCTCTTTTCTGACATGACATGTAGTGCTCTAGTTAGGTTCATTCAAGAGCAAGTGAACCATGTAATATGTAAAGTACACAGTCATGCTGAATTTTAAGAATATTTATCTAATCAAACACATTTTCAATCAACTTATTTTGGTTTGGTTTGAGAATACTGACTTTCATATTACTTAGTCAACAAGGTATTAGGCAAAAATATTAACAAAGAAATAGCCAGCACAGAAATAATGCAAGGGAGAAAGCAGCTGGCTCTCTGAGGAAAAACTTACTCCAGCAGTACTAATACATCCAAAAGAGATTTTTTTTTGTAGTCCAATGACAGAGAAGACATGCTTTGCATTAGAATACAAGTAATTTGACATGACTGGAAAGTCCAATGAGTTTATACATTCACATGAATCTAAGCAAGGGTCCCTAACATAATATGGACAGAACAGGTTTTAACTTAATTCTCAGAAAATCTGCCAAACAGTTTCAGTAAATACATATAAAGTACTTCTGACTTTAAAATATACATCTAAGCCAGGTTCACTTACATAGGTTCACTTACAACAAAAAGTAGGCACAATATCTTACCACTCTTGTTGAATATATTTTGCAATGCATTGTCCAGCATATGATACCTCTGTGTAACTATACACATAGAGCAACTGACAGAAATTGTCCAGTATAATGCACAATGACAGTAGTATCATGTAAGGATGAAAAGAATTGTGGATTAAAGGAGACATTGTTCATTGGATCTATGGGTATGGCTCTCATTAAATAAGGCAAACATGTATGTCAAAACAGAAAATTTTCTATGCAACTGAAAAGAAAAAATAACCCTATAAATCTGATGTTCTGTTCTATGTACATTTACTATAATAAATTTGCATATATTTTTTCTTACTCCTTCAATAAACATGTAAGCTTGTGGCAACTTAAGTCATAGAAAAAGCAAAAAACTCACTGCTTGGATGACAGCCTCAGAAACAACTGAAATTTTTCAGAACAAGATTTTATAAAATATTGTGTCAAATGAAGTCTTGTAATAGTTTCAATGTTGTAATCTCACTCATTATAATGACTCAACCTGGAAGGCTAATGTGTGCTAAGATTTATTCTGAGGAACTTCTAAAGTAATTGTACAGTTGTCAAGAGACAAGCAAGGAGATGCCCATAATTTTAATTCTCCTTATTTCACAAATGCATTTTATTACTTTAAATAATGTAGGAAAATGTTTTCCAGCAACATAGTTTTCACATTCTTAAAAGGACCGCACAAAGTGGAATAGTTGATCTGCAAATAAGACTGTGGCTTGCAAGTGATTAGTTGATCAAGTTTGAAATGGGGATGTGCAAGGCAAGCTTTGTGGCCTGGCTGAACAGATGGCATGAGAGAACTGCATGATCTTCCAGGCACAAACAGGCTGCTCTGGATGCAACAGTGTGCTGGTTTGAAAACAA
>VZRX01012013.1:0-46025 GCA_013398075.1 Notiomystis cincta
ATGGGGAAACTGAGGCACGGAACTGGTGGGGGGCTCACTGCTCTGCCGGTGTAAGGGGTTTCTGCCCCGCGGTGTCAGAGTGGGGGTTTGGGGTTTGCCCCCCAGCCCTAGTGTGTGTTGCTCCGGTGGCTCTCAGGGCTGAGCTGCCGCCCCCCGTGAGGGGCTGGAGAGGCGGTGGTGGGGACGCACTGGGGACTGGGCGGGGGGGGCTCTGTGGGGAGGGTCCCCTCTTAAGCAAACCCTTTTCCCTCAGTGAGTTCCCTTCTCTACAGGACGGCGTCGGCAAAGGGCAGGATCGAGCCTGCTCCTGGTGTAAATCAGGAGTGCGTTTGCTCCATTTCCCTGGCAGAGGCAGAGCAGGCTCAGCTCCGCAGTGGAGCCGAAGGGACTGGATCCAGATGGAGGTGAGGGGTCTGCTTCCAGCCCCCCTGCTCCACTGCAGGCTGCTTTTCACCTGGATCTGCTGTTTGTTGCTGCTGATGTGGCTTGGCCGGCTGTGGGGAGGCTGCCCGGCTCATCCCTGGGGCTGTGCAGTGTACGGGGCTGGGAAAAAAATATTTGAGCCCTTTGCATGTGCTCTGGGTCGCTGGGGAGGACCAGCTACTTGTCTTGGTGGGTATTTTCAGAAGATGGGGGGGGTTTAGCTGTGCTTTTGCAAGGAAGGGGTGCAGTGTGGTCTCTTCTACAGGTGGGAAAACTGAGGTGCAGGAAGGAAGTGGGGTGCCCTGGTCACAGCCCCCCACGGCCTTGGGGTGTTCTTTGCTCCTTCCTGTAGCTTTCAAACTTTTTGTAGTTCACGAAGGTTTCACAGTGACAGAGCTGTCATTGCTGGCCCATTGTGCTTGTCATGGAGGGTACCCAGGGTGGTGTTGGGAGGCACTGGCTGACCCCGCAGCCTCAGTGGTTCGGGGGCTCGAGTGGTGTCAGCGGGCTGGGCTGGGGACCTGTGCTTGGCCCCAGCGGCCTTTGCCAGCCCCATCTCTCCTCTCTGGGCTCTTTGCAGCAGGACACGGAGCCTTTCCCTGCTGCAAGCCTGTAGCCAGGAGCAGGCTGGCTCGCAGGACTCTGCGCTGGGCCCTGGGCAGGAGGTTGTGCAGGCTCAGCTATTTTCCTCTGCTTTTTGCCTTCCCTGCCAGTAAAGGTGGATGTGGCACTTGGGGACGTGGTGGCCTTGGCAGTGTTGAGGGCATGGTTGGACTCAGTGATGTTTCCCAACCCAAATGATTCCATGGTAGGGCGCACCTCTGCTTTTCTGCGTCGCACCCCAAGAATTCACCAGTGAGCTGCTCTCAGGGCTCCCAGCCTTTGTTCCCCGTGCTCCCGGGCTGTTTTCCAGCCGTGGGGACACTCGGCAGGGACACCGAGCTGCGGTACGGCGTGGCACTCCTGCCGGAATTATGCGGAAGCTGTTTGCGCTCGGCTCCGACTTCGTTAGCAGCAATCAAGCAAATAAAATATTTGGGCTTGCAGCTTCCATTTGGGAGATTAGGATTGCCAGGGAGCTCTGCAGTGGGGTTGGTGGCGTCTCTGCTGGCACTCAGACTGCTTTGGGGGCCTGGGGGACGTGGCCGCTGGCTGTGGTGACCAGCTGGGATCAGGCAGGGGGCACGGAGCCCCCCAGGCGTCCCTGTCCCCGCGGGACAGCGCTGGCAGGAGGTGGCACGGGTGACCCTGACCCCGACGCGGCGGTGCTGTCTCGGTCGAGTGAATGGGAACAGCCGAGCAGACGCCGTGCCCGGGCTGGGATTGGGGTCGGGAGCGTGGCAGACCCCACCCGTTAACGGTCACGGCGCTCGGGAGGTGCTGGGAGAAGGGAGGGACAGGGGATGCTCGGGGGAGGGGGTTCAGGGGCAGGGGTGTCCCCGGCTGCTGCTGGAGGACAGGGCCAGCGTTTTGTCCGGGTGCTCAGGTGCCTGATGCTGCTCTTCCAGTGCTTTTCCCGCTGTTTATTTCCCTCCACCTGACTGTCCGTGGGCTCTCTCACGCCAAAGCATTTTTATTCTCCCCAGCCCGCCTTCACCAAGCACATAAAATGTGCTAGAACGTTACATTTTCCTTGTCAGCTTGTTTCAGGCTTCATTTTTTCTCTTTTTTTTCCTCTTGCCTGTTCTGCCATGCCAGGAAAGAAGCTCTTTCTCTTGTTTGCTCCTACGTGTGTTTTTAATGCCTTGGGAGTGCCATGCCCTTTCCCAGAGCGCCCAGACAGTGCAAACACCCTTGAGGCTCCTGCGTCGGGATGCTCCGGAAAATCCTGTTGACATGCCCAGGTGTGCCCAGGGCAGAGGTTTCTGGCTCCCAAGCCCTTGGCTCTCCAGTGTGTGCAGAGGGACACTGGAGTGTGGTGGATTTTCACTGTCCATGAGGGAGAAGCAGCATTTAGGGAGGCTCCAAATGATGCTGATGCTCCTGGATGGACCTGTCCTTCTGGCTCTGTATCTGCAGCTCCGTGGTGGAGCCTGGCAATGCTTGTTTTTTTTCTCCTCCATCAAGACTTGCAGTTGCATTTGTTTCATTTTTATCCTTTTCTTCTTGTTCCAAAACTCCTGTTTCATGTTTTTGCTCTGGGTGCCTGGACCTGCCCTGGCCCAGGAACAGGGATGCTGGTGAGTCACCTCCTGGCCCGAAATGCACATTTTTCCCTTTGTTATCCAAACTAAGACAAACCAGCCCTGTTCCAGCTTCCCTGGGAGCTTTCCCAGAATAAAGCCTATTAGGATCAGGGCCCTAGGGGAGGAGGGACACCTCCTGGAAGACTAAGACAGGTGCTTGTTGGTGGCTTTAACCCCTGTCCTGGCTATGACAACCTCCTTGCTGCCTATGGAT
This sequence comes from Notiomystis cincta, assembly GCA_013398075.1. Taxonomy (NCBI): domain Eukaryota; kingdom Metazoa; phylum Chordata; class Aves; order Passeriformes; family Notiomystidae; genus Notiomystis; species Notiomystis cincta. The sequence continues at coordinate 2,824 of VZRX01012013.1, forward strand.
GTTGGATTTTTCCTTGACTGCGCTCGGGATGGAGCTTATCTATCACTACATCCTTGCTCTGTAGAGGGGCGTGGAGCTCTGAGCACCCCAAAATGCCCCATAACAATCCTCTCCAAGGATATGCTGCTTTGCTTTGGGCAGTCGTGCGAAGGTTAAGCACGAGGGGCTGGAGGCAGAGGAAGGCAAATCCCTGCTGCATGCCTGGGAGCTGGGAGGTAGCACAGGCTCTGGAGAGCCTTATCAACATGGCCCTACTATCTGCCTGCTTAAACCTCCATAAATAAGCTTTTTAATAATCTATTATTAACATGCACTGTAATTGTCTTATTAGACATGTCTGGAAACCTTTAGTTACTGCATGATTAAATGTGAAGATTCCCAAACCTCTTCTCCCCCATGGCAGCTCGGGATTTGCTTTGCAGCTTTCCTTGGATACTGCTCTCCCATTCCAGCCTGGAGACCCTTCTTTGTACTTGGTGAAACTGAGGCTTTCCCCTTTGGACAAGAAGGATTTTGAACAATTAATCCCCTGGAGCTAATTGCCTCCTCGTTGGCAGCCTCAAAATAAATAAGTCCTGGAGATGGAGCTTTTCCTTTCCGCTGCAGGTGGCCTGGCGGGAGCTGCTGCTGCTTTTGCCTGTGCTGAGATGAATTGGGTGGGTGAAGGGGTGGGGAGGGGGGTGCCAACCTGCGGCTGCCTGGCTGGAGGGGTCCTGGGGACACAGGACCTGCTCCTCCTTGCCAGGTCAAGGGCGTCTCTGGGGAGTGGCTGTGGAGCTGGTAGGTGCCAGAGGGACTTTCCTGGGTGTTCCTGAGCTGTTTGCTTTCCTGGCCCTGGGAGTGGCAGGTTCTGCACCCTCTGCCTGGATCAAAAGCCAAAGTCCAGCTCTTCCAGCTGCTGGAAGGCAAAGGGAGAAGACCTGTTGCTGTGGAGCAGCCCTGTCCCCATCACTGCTGCCAGCACTGGGGCTCACACATCAGCTGCCCTTTGGGGCTGTTATTTTATGTGTTTTCTTAAAATCAGGAGTGTTGTTCCTGCTTGCTGGGTGGTTATTAGCTGCAGCTCATTCCCGGCTGCTTCTGTGTCTCTGCCTGACCCCAAAACTGGTGCTGGTGCTCTGCTTGCTGCAGGAACAGGACAGCAGAACTCTCCCTTCACCTGCTCCCCATGTGCCCTGGGGTACAGAGGGGTGCAGGGGCTGTTCCTGTGGGCACCTGGCTGCTGAGATGCTCCTTGCTCTGGGGAGGAGGCTGGGCTGCAGTGGGAATGCCGGGAATGCGATGCTGCTGCAGTTTGGGGCTCAATGGGGTCGCAGTGTGTGACCCTGACTGTGTGTGACAGCATCACAGCTGGAAGGAGCCTCCTGACTGGCTTTGGCCATAAATTTTTTATTTCCTGCCTCTCAAAGTGCTCCAGATGTTGAGGAACAGGAGCTGGGTAGGGGAGGGTGCTTGGCACCCCTTTGGGACCCGGCTGACCCTGATGTCCTGCAGCAGGATGGTGGCCCCAGCTTGGGGGGGATGGGGGGCTCTGGGCAGTCCTGCTGCTGAGGAGGGGGGCAGAGATGTGCCTGCCATGCCCCCTGTTGCCTGGGGATCCCACTGCCCACCCAGGGTGGGCCCTGAGCAGCAGCTGGTAAAGCCCCCATCCCTGACAGGGATGCAGTGGGAGCAGAGCGTTGCACTGCAGCTGGGGGGTGGGAGCATGTTGCAGCTGGAGCAACCTCCTGAATATTTTTGTCTTACACAATTTTTTGATGCCTTTTTTTTAATTTGGCTTGAAAAAATACTGGCAGATCACCCGTGACAGGGTGGCTGTGCTGGCACAGCCCCCCCCCGCCCCACCCCGCCCCAGATTCCTGCAGCCTTCTGGGGCTGCCAGAGGGTCCATCCTTCCCCATTCCAGGGCTGTGCTAGTGATGCGGAGCCCTAAATTAACCAATCACTGCTTTGGCTCTCTGGACCCCCCCATGTGGATCTAACCTTTCCTGACATTGTTAAGTTAATCAGGATCGTGGCTGGGATGGGGAGGCAGAAGATGCTCTGAGGATGAGGGATGGGGACATCGATGACCTGATAAGTCTTAACGAGGCCACTGTCCCCACAGTCCTGCTCAGGAGACAAGCCCTGGTGACCCCTGGGTGTTTGAGCCTGTGTGCTGCTTTGTGCTGGAGGCCTTCAGCCTCATTAGCCCAGTTAGCCAAGCCAAGGAGCACGTGTGGCTCTGGTCCAGCAAGCGGACCCTCAGCTGCTGGACACCCCAGCTAGGGCAGGGTGTCCCCCAGAGCAGGATGTCACCAGAGGCGAGTGGTGGCCAGTCTAGAAGAGGAGATAAATCACGTGCTGTGGCCCAGCTGCTCCCCCAGAGCAGGGGGCTTGACTTTGGGGTGCTGCCTGAGGGGTCTTCCTGCTGTGTCTTGACAGGAGATGTGGTAATGGCTTTTCTCTAGAGGGGATGGAGCATTGCGGCCACTTGCTTATGGAGGTGGGAGCAGGTGGAAGGATGGACTACAGAAAACTGCATTCCTTTGCTTGGGTGGATTTAGAGGTGTCTGTGGAGCTGCTGTGGTTTTGGGGGTGCTCTGTAGGGCTTCTTGGGGTGCAACCCCTCTCCTGTGCCATGTGACCCTGGTGCCTTGGGTTCCTCCAAAAAGCTGTGATGGTGGAGGGCTCAATTGAAGTAATTCTCAAGGCTGGTCAGGAAGTCTAGGCAGATCCACTCAAGGATGGTGTCTCCTCCAAAGTCCTTCCCTGCTTTTGGCAGCCCACCCGTGGGGACGAGGACCTGTCACAGCCCCACACACCCTTGCGTGCCCTGTCCTCATCCCCTGCCAGCACATCCTGCCTGTTAGTACAGGTATGCTGACACCCTGGGTAGTTAGCTGCATATATGCTCTTTCCTTAATTAGCAGGTGCTTCAATGTGGTTAATTGAATTAGCACAGGTGGGTGATCCTGGGCACTCCCTGGCACCTCAAAATCCTCACTGGGACATCCGGTTCTTTGGTTTTGGTGGCAATGGGGCACCTGCCTCTGCAGCCTGTAGAGGTGGGTGCTGGAGCTTTCCAGTGTGTTTTGGGGGAAGGAGCGGCTCAGGAGTGACTTTGGAAGCCCCTCAATGCCAGGGCAGGCTCTGAACTCTCCCTGTGGTGCAGGTTCAGCCACTGCCCTTCTGGGGCTCTTCCCAAGAACTCTCTTATTTCAGTTATTATTTCTACTTATTTTTACTGTATTTTCGTCTGTCTGCTGAGTGATAATATCCCATTGATTTTCTGCAGCCAGCAACCAGCCTGCTTTCCCTGGATTGTAACAATATTAAACTAAAGCAGTGCATCTCTGTGTCGGGCTATTTCTCTTTATATCAGCTGAGCTTTTTATTTAGTCTCTCACCCAGGCTCCTGTCTGGGGAGCTGCTAGCTCTGAATAACATTTCTCTGTGCAAGGGGCTGTCTCCTGCCTTTCTTCCCATGGAATGGTGACTACAGCTGATCAGGGATGGGAAGTGGGATCTGTCTAGTGCAGGGTATGTGCAGGAAGGAGGTGGAAGATGCTGGGCACTGGGGTTTCAAGGTTCTCACCTGGGGTTGCAGGGTGTTGTGTGCACTTCTGGCACTACAGGGACTCTTCAGTTATCCCTGCGTACTAAGTGTAATCCCAGAGGTTTTGCTGGAGTGGGCTGATGGTGCTGCAGGTCAGGATGAATGGATGCCCAAGCCAGCACTGGCTAGGGTGGCTGAGCCAAATTCGTGGACTGGTATAAACAAACCTATTTTTCTGGGGCTCGATTTGCCATTTCCCTACCTTTGCCTGGCTGGAGGGTGCCTGGCATGGTCCAGCATGTTCCCCAGAGCTGTGACAGACCCACTGGGCACAGGGCTCCTTTTAATTCCTCCCATGAGGCCTTTGACCTCCTCGCAGGTCCGATTCCCCCGTTCCGCTCAGAGGTTCAGCGGAGCCCCGGCGGTGGTGATGGACGTGCCCATGTCACATGTGGTCACCTTCCAGCCAGCACTGCTGTTCCCGGCTCTGCTGGCGGCACGGAAGGAGGAGGAGGACAGCACCTGGATTTTGCAAGGCACTGACCCCTGTTCCTCTTTTTCCCACCTTTATCCTGCCCAGGGCTGGCTGGGAGGCTGTGCACAGTGGGGATGCTGCAGCCCTTTCACTGCATGGGGGCCAAGGGCTCTCCAGCTCCATTCTCTGCCCTGAAAGGCCATAAATGACCCTTGGAGCTGCCTCCTGAGGACCTGCCAGCACTGGCACGTGCTCCATCCTGGGAGGAAGAGCCTCCCAGCACCGCACTCCTGCATCCATCACTGCAGAGATGTGGGACCTACTGTGGGAGGGGAGACTGAGGGTTTCCCCCCCTTTTTATCCCCAGCAGAATGGGGTTGATTTGAAAAACTTTGTCCTTCCCATAATTTCTGCGGCTGAAGCTGGTGTTGGAGTCCCCAAGAGCTTTGATGGTGCTGCTGTATCCTGGGGCAGCTGCTTTTCCTGCCTGAATTTGTGCCAAGGGAGCATCTCTGTGTCCTCAGGCATCCCCTGAAAGCAACGTGTGCCCCTTGGGGCTCACGGTCCTGGTCTCTCTGGGTCCCTGGGCATGTGGGGTGGATGGTCCTCAGCAGTGACCTGGGGGACCTGAAAGTAATAAAGGAGCTGGGGGGAGAAATGAACTTTCCTTCTCTCTGATTTTTCCAGTTTATTTTAATTTGTTCTCATTTTTTTTCCCAAAGGTGTCGCACAGCTCCACAGCCTGTGAGCTGTAATTGCACAGGGAGTGATCGATAACGGCAGGATGGAGGTTTCCAAAGGTTTCTTGCCTTGTTTTTCTTCCCATGGAGTCCAAGAGGCAGCACTGACAATGTTAATTAAGTGATGGTTCATTATTAAAACACTTGTGCTGCGGGTTAGTGGCCTCCTGGGCTGTGCAGCTCGAGGGTGTTTTTGTGCTGCAGGACCTCGCCTGAGTGGGGTTGGAGTAATAGAGAGATCCTTGTCCTTCCTTGGGAACAGCGCTGGCTGGATCCAGGTGCTGGGCATGAACAGCCCTTGGCTGGGATGTTAAATCCCCACATCCCCTCTGGACATGGAGCTAAAACCTCCTGGTGTGTGCCCCCAGCATCCCTCCAGAGCAGCCAGAGAGGTGCACTCCAGGGAGACATTCCTGGTGCTACCTGCAGTGGGGTGGAGCAGCACGCCACTCCCAGGACTGCTGATCTCCCTGGGTCTGAGAGCATGTGGAGCTGCAACTCGTGGCTGGATTTGCCCCGAGGAAAGATTCTGGCAAGATTAATTATTCCCCCTTTGCTTTTAAATGCATTTTCACCGTACAGTGATGTATGGCACACTTGGTCCTTGCCCAAGCACAAGCCATCCCTGTGGCATTGCAAACTCTTTGGAGTTGTATTTTCCCAGTTGTATTTGCTTCAAAATGCTTGTAATGAATCCAGATTTGCCAATTCTCCCTTATCCCTGGGGTTCCTCGGAGGCTGCTGGGACTGTGTACTTGCTGCAGGAGGTTTGACAACTCCTTGGGGACCTGCAGGTAAAAGCCATAAAGAGTCTTTACAAGTCAAAAAAAAAAAAAAAAAAAACAAAACAGGAGGAAAAAAGGAGATTTATGTCTTCTGTAGTTGCTGGCAGATGGATATTGTTCTCTAGTCCTGCGTGTTCCAAACAGTGAGGTTATCAGGCATAAGTGACTTATTATGCAAATCCTCCGTCTTAATATCTGGCTGCTCTCTCCATGGAATTGCATTGGCCAAACCCTGCACATTCCTGGAGCTGCTAATGTTTACACATTAGCTTCTCTGGCTAATATACAAGGCTTCAAGTTGCAAATTGATGTTTCTTACAGATGAGCAAATTATTTTTCTATTAAATACAGTATTTTAAATGATTTGGAGAACCAAAACAAGCTACTGGTGAGAATTCTAATGGTGCTGCTTTCCCTATTCTTCCAATCAGCTTTTACTGGGGATGAGAAATCAGTGATATTTCTCTTAAATATTTCTCTTAAATGTTTCTCTTTGGCAGAAGTGGGGAGCAGAGGAGCAGGAAGGGGTTTTGTCGTCATCTCTGGGGTGTGGTGCACAGAAACACTTTTGGTGTTGTGCTGGTGCCCCAGGGCCTCTGAGTGCGCCTAAGTGCAGCTACTGAGGGATTCAGCTCCCCTTTGGCGGGGCTAGAAGAGGTTTTTCCAGTGAAATCCTGGGGTGTTTGGGCGTGGCCATGGAGCTGTTGGTGTACCCGGCATAGTGGGGGTCCCTGACAGTGTGAGATGTTGGGGTGTGGGCACACAGGACCCTCTCCCTGTCTGGATTTTCTCACTGAGCTGGATTCCTCTGCCAAACAGCCCCAGCCCCTGCAATATCCCACCCTTGGGAATCTGAGCCCTCTGCAGATGGAAATGATCCTGAATCCCTTAACCTCACCCAGGAGCCTATGGGGTGCTGTGTACAGGATCTCACTGGCTGAGAGGAGCATCTAATTTTAGATGAGTTTCAGAATGTGCTCCCTGTCCCCCGCGTCTGCCGGCACCTGGAGGGAAGCAACTCCCATCGTTTCCTTCCCGAGGCACGTTTCTGTAGGAGTGTGCCAAGGAAAGCACCTTAAAATAGCAACTGGGATCTGGGAGGTGGAAGGCTGGCTCTGCTCTGGGGGTGCTGGGGAAAGGATGGCACCTTGCCGGGACCTGCTGGAGCTGCGGTTCTGTATCCCAGCAAACCCAGCTCCCTGGGCTTTCTGCCATCCCTGGGGTGATCCTGGGTGATTGTTCTGGGACTTCACCACATCCCCTCGGTGCCTCAATTTCCCCGTTTGCAGCAGCTCATTGACCGCTTATCCCATGTAAAGAGCTTCATCTTCTGGTGCAGACAAAAAGCATCTTCCTCACGTGTGTCTAAGAGGAGAAGTCTTGAGTGTGATAGTTTGGGGCTGTGCAACTGTGAAGCCTCCAGCTTCATCTCTTCTCCTGAGAGGCAGTGAAAACTCTTGATTTGATGTCAGAAGAGCTCTCTTCACCCCTGCCACATCTTGGTGTGGTCAGATGATAATTTCACTCTGCAGGATATTTGGACTTGGCTACCAGGGCACTGTGTCATGTGTCCTGTAGGTACCTGAATCCTCCCCATTTCCTGCTGAGAATTACTTGGGGTGGAGGTCAGGAGCTGCTGGAAAAGCCCAGGGATAAAAAATTTGTCTTGACTCTGAAAGATGACCAGTATTCTCTCCCCTGGTTGGTGCGTGTGCCATGGGGTGCTGTGGCTTGTGCTTCCACGATGCTGCATCCCAGAGATAATCATGGGGCTGATCTAGTCATGGCTAAGCCAAGATAGGAGCAAAATGGGCTTTTTCCCATCAGAACTGGCACTTCTGGGTGGCTGCACTGTATTTTGTAGCTCTGGGGAAGCAGTACTTTCTAGAATTTTGGTATGAGCCCATTTTTCATAAAGCCTGTCCCTATTCTGGGACATTATTGGTGTAATGTCCCCATCAGATGATACCCCAGAGGGCCTGGGTGGTGTAATTGTCCCCTTGGGTGGGGGAGAGCACAATCCTATCCTGAGTGGCGCCAGGCTGTGATCCCATCCTGAGTGGTGCTGGGCTGCCCTTTGGCACAGGAGCCTTCTCAAGGCTGCTCGATAAAGGGCAAGAGAAGCCATGGATCATGTCCCATGGTGCAGGAGGTTAAACAGGAAAGGTTTAAGTGTGTAATTAACTTTGAAGTGAGAGCGGCGTAGACTCTGCGGATGAAAGAGCGCAGGGTGGGCTGTGGGCAGGCGGCCACGTTCCTCAGTGGCCATGGAGAATTAATTAGATGCTGTCCTTTGTACTTGGTTGTTTGGTCTTTCTTTTCCTCCCTCTTCTTTGTGAATCACTAGTCCCTCCCCTCCCCAGTTTCCTCCTCTCTGTCCCTGTGAAGGGGAATGCTGGGTGGCAGTGGTTCCCAAGCGATGATGAGTGGCAGTGGTGCCCTTCTCCCGGGTGAAAGCCACCTCCTTTTCTTTCTTTTTAAGAAAATTTAGTCTGTCTGGTGTTTAATCCTCATGTTGATGCCCATGCCTCTGCTCCGTCAGTGTGCCCTGGTGCTGCAGTGGTACCTGGGAGGATGCTGAGCCAGCTACCAGGCTCCCTGACAAACTCCTCAAGCCACTGTTTTTTGCTTTCTTTTAAACAATTTTGCTTCATATGATGTTTAACCTCTACACTGGTGCCTATCCCTCTGCTCCCTTCCACCTGGGCATGTGGTGGATCCATGGAGGTGGCAGCAGTACCTGGAGGAGGCTGAGCAGCACTGGTACCCATCTCCCTGGCAAGTCTCTCAAACCACCCCTTTTTTCTTTCTCTTTTTAAAAAATTCTGGTCCATCTGGTGTTAGAGCCCCGTGTTGGTGCTCATCCCTCTCTTCCTTCAGCCCAGGAACACTGATGCTATGGGGGTTTTGTGTGGGGTTTTTAATGGGGCACGCCTCATCCTTGGCACGGGCTGCCCCTCATGCATGGGGCAGGCTCTGTGTTGGGGGTGATTTAGGCAGCTTTGGGGTATTCAGGCTGTGTCTCAGACACATCCCACTCCCTGGGGCAGACCACCATCTCCCTTGCAGTATTTTTAACTGCTCTAGCATTGGGATCGCACCTCCTGCACTCGCTGCCTTCACCTCTGTGCCCGGAGCTGCTGTCACCCTGGCCTGGAGCCAGCTCAGGGGGCTCCTTGGTTCGTTTTCAGGGCATATCCATATCCAGAGCAGTCTCACCCAGCACCCACAGTCCCTGTCCCGCTGCTCTTGGGATGGAATAACCCTCCCACTGCTGCAGGTGGATATTTTGGGTTGCAGCCTCCTTGTAAACATTGTGATGAAACATTAATTTTTTGCAAGTCGCTCTGGGTTTCCCCTCTCTGACTTTCCACAGCTGCTGGAGCACCTCCAGCCCGCCCCCCCCATGCAGTTGGGCTGTAGGATTTTAATTGCTATGGTGCTAATTTTTATGCCCTTAATATTGTGATGAGGTATGGGAGATCCTGCTGGAGGTCGAACTTCTCCCAGCCCTGTCCTTGAATGGGGAGAGATGGTGCCAGAAGCATCCCATAACTCACAGAAACCAAGGCTCTGTGAAACTCTTTGGATTTTTTCCCTGTGTGGTGTACAAATCATGGACAAATTAGTCAGGGAAATGGAGTGGCCAGTCGGACTGCCTTCGTTTTGTGCTGTGGATGGGAGGGAAGGCTCGTGCTGGGAAAAGCCATGGCAATAAACCTGTCCAAGGAGGGAGATGGATCGGCTCAGCCAGCACAATATCTGCTCTGTAATTGCATTTTAAACTTCTGGAGCCTGGGCATTGCCTCGTGGGTGGTTGAGGATGCAGCTGTGGGGGGACTGAGGCACGGCATTGGTTGGTGGCAGTGGCTGCGCTGAGGGGGGCAGTGGGATTTGGGTGGGGGTTTGCAGTCCAGGAGGAGGAGGAAGGTACACATATCTCATGATGTTTTCAGCAGCTAGGCATAGTTTATTGAGGGTGAAGGAATCACTTTTCATTGGGAAATGGGGCTCTGCCAGCCTGAAACGTTGTTTGTCTCTGCTCTGGTTTCTCAGGCCAAAAAAAGTCCCCCAAGAACAAATTTCTGCCTCCCAGAATATCCTGCTCAGCAGATCTTGGAAAGAAACACTTGGGCTTTTTTTCTTTTAAATCACTTGGCACTTAGTCTCTGACACTGTTTTATTTTGAAATTTATTTTATTTTCCTTCTTTCCTGGAAAATTTTGACAGATTTGTGCTTTTCCTCCTGTTAGAAAGTGCAGCCAAGTTCCAGACTCTAAAATCCGACACGTCTCGTGGTGAGAGCTGAGGACCAGGGGCTGTGGTGCGGGGGCACATCCGCACGTGGGCTGGGCAGACGCTCCATTTCGGGAAGGGCTTTAAGAAAGCTGTGATGTCTCAGTGCCTCCAGACATATGAATAGGAGAGAATTCGCTTTCAGTTTTTTAAAAAGAAGTTTCTTACGGCTCTGAGAGGAAAAAACAGTTGGTGACAGAGCTGGAATGTGCCCTCGTGCTTTAAAAAATGAGTGCAAAGGGGCAAAAAAAGCCACAAATGTCTTCTTATATATGAAAGACTTGGTAATTGAAATTTCCTGTGCATCTTATGGGCTTTTTTCCCAGTGTTTGGACTCATGTTTGACTAAGTGTTGCATCCAAGCATCTCTGAGCACAGGGAAGCACAACCCGTGCTGGCAGTGAGGCCATTAACTGCCAAATCCCCGGGTGGCGGCGGGAATTACTGATGTAATTTGGCATAAAATAGGAAGAAAACAGCTGAAATAATCCCTTGGCCCAGCCCTGTTCTCCTGCTGGCCCATTAGGGGATATTTGCCTTTGTTCATTCCGCTTGCTCAGGGCTTCCCGGGGCCCCTCGTCAGCCTGGGCCCTGTTAATTAACGCTGTGCCCTGGTCCCTGTAATCGTGGGTTTAATGGGGACAATGGGGCAGTGTGAACCAACCAGCCCCTGGTGGCCCCAAGGGCAAAGCTGACCCAGGCTCCAGGGCTGGATGGATTTGGGATGATGAGAGGGCTGGAAAATGGGGGTGACTAGAATGTGGGATGATGGGAGGGGGCTGGATGCAGTATGGGGGGCTCTCTCTGTGTCACCTCCCACGGGAACAAATGGCCTTTTGGCATTTGCTCCACTTCTCCATGCTCAGCTGAGCGTGCTGTGGACCAGGGAGGTGCTATGTAAACACCCTCAGACCCCCAAGAGATAAATACATAATAAAATATGACTGCTAAAAGGACTCAGCAGTGCCAAGGGGGGGGCTCGGGGGATGTTCAGGGGTTGGAGGTCCCGGCTCACGACTGCCACACTCACATCAGGCCACGCAGAGACCCCCAGGAGCCCAATCTGCAGGTGGAGGGCTGGGGTCAAAGCAGGAATTTTATGTGGCCACCACAGCCTAGTGTTGTTTCCTGGGGGAAACCCCTCGGGTTCCCGACCCTCGGGAAGCAGCTGGGAGCTGCATCTTGCTCCTGCTGCTGAGGTGTTCCTGGGAGCTGAGACCTGCCAGTTCGTGTCACTGGTGGAGTTGGACAGGAGCTGTGTGGCCCTGGTAGCACCCAGGGCCAGACCCCTTCTCATAGTGCCCTTGGGGGATACTTGGAGTCCTGCAGCATTCCAGGGGCATCCCACCAATCCCGGTGGGGCTTTTGGGGAGGGAGCAGCCGCCCTGGGGGCTCAGGGGCTGACGAGTCTGTCCCCACAGCTGGCTGCACCTTTGAGGAGGACAGTGACCCCAACCAGTGTGAGTACAGCCAGGGCGAGGACGATGACTTCGACTGGGAGCTCATCCGCAGTTACCTGATGCCTCACCTGACGCCTGACCTGCCTCATGGTGAGTCCCAGTGTCCCCCCGTGTCCCTGGGGGTCTCTGTCCTCACCCCACCTCTGTGTCCTGTACCCCAGGGCTGGACTATGTGGCTCCTCCTGGTTTAATTCCTGCAGTTTTTTAGGCTTGGCTTCTCTCTGGTTGTGTGGGGAAGGGGGAAAAAAACCCCGTGTTTCTGGCTTTTTCAAGTGGGGAAGGGCTTGTGAATTGAAGGCATCTCCAGAGTCTTGGGAACTGTAAGGAAGAAAATGAAAATGGACTTTTTAAAGAATCTGATTGGTTTTAACCCCTTTTTTGTTATTTTCTGAGTCCATCTCTTCTCTGGTGGCCAGGCTGGGGAAATGGAGCCAGCCAGGCAGCTGTGGGGAGCTTCCCTCTCCCCGAGGATGTTGTGGGCACTGTGCCTGGGTGCATTTGGGGGCTTTGCTTACTCCCTGCTCCAAACTGTCCTGCTGTGACCCCCTTGAGTTGTCCCTGAGCCCATTTGCTCAGTGAGGTGCACTGGACTTGGGATGCTCCTTGTTTCTGGGACTGCTGGCTCCTGACTGATCCTGGAGGCCAAGTCTTGTGCTGAGAATGGGCAGAAAGACAGGAGAACTAGTTTAGAGCTCAACAGTAAAAATAGCCTTTTCTATTTATTATTACCAGCTTTATAGGAAACTCTTTACTGCTCCATCAACCTGCCTCCAGCTGTTTATCTTGTGCCTTGTTCATGCCAGCTTAACTTGGCTTTTCCCCTCCGCTAACTCTCGTTTGCCTTTACCTTTCCCCATCACCTTTTCCTTCCATCCTGTCCCTGCTGGCACCTCCTGGGTGCTGGGCGAGGGCAAACAACCCTCAGGGATCTGCTGACAGATCCCTGCTCCTCTCTTGATGATTTTTCCAAATAATTGCTTTATCCAAATTGATGTGTGTCTGGGGCGGGTTTCCTGGGGAAAGCAGAGCTAGGGGTTGAGGTAGCCCATGATGGAGAATCTGAAACCTGTAATTAGTTGAGTTTTCTGCTCAATATTCAGCTGTAATTTAAAATCTGCAGTGAATTGCCCAAATTTAAAGCCTGGGGGCTTGCAGGGGGCTGGAGGGTTGAGTGGAATGGGGCTTCTCTCCCTACTTGAGGGGAAAAAAACATGGGTCAGCAGGAGATGGAGGCTTAAAGGAATGCAAGGAGTTTAAGGAATAAACTCCAGCATTGGTGGGGAAGTGGGTGATGTGTTGGATGGTGTGAGTGTGAGCATCGCAGTCTCACCCTGGGAAGAGGATGCTTGTCCCTGTAGCTCCCCTAAGATGAGGTAGATGCTGTTTGCTCATGGTCTTGGGGCACCAGGGGGCTGCAGGGACGCTGTTTTTGGGTGGTTTTACCCCGTTTTGGGTGGGGAGCTGTGCATGAGGCTCCTGCAGCCCCATCACACCCTCGGTCCTTGCAGCAGCTCAGGGGATCAAAGGGATTTCACAACACCAGGGCCTCTCCAAAGGGCACTTTCCAAAGGAGTCTCGTGGTCTCAGATTAAAACCAGTTTTTTTTGGAGATCAGCCAGTTTCAAGTGTAGGATTTATTGGAGCGGGTGCTGGCTGCTGTCCACCTGCTGCTACCTTTCCATCCCACTCTCCTCTTGCTTTCTTGTTTGGTTTGGGGTTTTTCCCTCTTCCCTTGACTTGTCTCTCTTTCACCTAAAGATGACAGATGGGTCTCTCCCACGTTGCAATCATGATTTTTTTTTCCATCTCTTTATTGTTCCTTTTTTAAAGGAGCAACTTCAGGTGGCTGGGTAAGGGAGGTGAGAGGCTGCAATCCCAGACTGGCTTGGGTTGGAAGGGACCTTTAAAACTCATCCAGTTCCACCCCCTGCCATGGACAGGGACACCTTCCACTATCTCAGGTGGCTCCAAGCCCCATCCAGCCTGGTCTTGGACACTTCCAGTGATCCAAGGCAGCCACAGTTTCTCTGAGCACCCTGTGCCAGGGCCTCACCCTCCTCATAAGGAACAATTCCTTCCTAATATCCCATCTAACCCTGCTGTCTGGCACTGGGAAGCCATTCTCCTTTGTCCTGTCCCTCCATCCCTTGCCCCAAGTCCCTCCCCAGCTCTCTTGGAGTCTCTTTTGGCACTGAAAGAATCTCTAAGGTACCTCACTCAAAATACTAAACCAACATATTTGTGGGTGTTTTTTTCCTTAAATATGCTTTTTCCTAGACTTTCCTTCCAAATTCACTGACATCAGGAAAACCCCTGTGCATTGGAGCTTCTCTGTGCATGGAGCTGCTGTGTCCTTGCGCAGCCATGTCCCGGTGCTGGGGGGGGCTGAGCTGGTTTTCCTACCCTGAACAGCTCTGATGTCTCTTCATCCCCTCCAAGGAGTTGCTCCTTCGGCTCTCAGCTCCAGCACTGCTTCCCAACCAGCTCCTGCTGCACATCCACAATGAAGCCTGATTGTTCGCTCCCATGGGAATTGCTGCAGTGTGTCCAAGAATCCTGTGGTGGTGAGAGATCAGCCCTTGGTGCTGGGGCTGTCTTGGGAGATGCTCAGCACAGAAGTGAGGAGTGGTTCCCTGATCCCTGTGCCAGGTCTCACATGGAGAAGGATCTGGCACACGTCAGCTTTATCTTCCGGCGGGATTTCCTGGAGACAGATGCTGCAGTGCTCAGACCTGGTCCCCTGACACCTCTTGTCTGGCAGTGCCGCCCTCTCTCTGTCATCCTGCCTGCCTTCCCTGCCTTCTAATAGCTCTTAGAAGTTTTTTTAATTTATTTTTATCTCTTGGTGAATATCGTGGGAGGAGAAATTCATTGAGACAGGGAAACGGGTGAAGCGGGTTCTTCCCTCCTCTTCTTACTGGGCTGTTTGGGTTTTCTCTTGAGGGATGGGGTGGCAGGCAGGACCGTTGGGATGGGCAGCACAATGAGAAGAACTGCCCCTTCTCTGTGGCCTTGGGCACTGCAAGGCATCCAGGGGCAGCCACAGCTTCTCTGGGCATGCTGTGCCGGGCCCTCCCCACCATTACAGGGAACAATTCCTTCCCAATATCCCATCCAACCCTGCCTTCTGGCAGTTTGAAGTACCTCTGCTTCTCTTATATTTATGAAAGAAACTCAACCCACACCCTGGGCTTCAGGCTAATGCCAGATATTTACAGCAAAGGAGGATAAAATTAGCACAAAAGCAAGTGGTTGGAACCTGCTTTTTCCAGTGTTGCAACACCAGGAAGAAAATTAAGAGGGGAAAATCGTGTGTGTGGGAAGCCCTGCCCAATGAGGGATGCTCAGGTACATCTGTGCTCCCACTTCACTTCATGGGCATTTTCTGTCTTTTAGAATAACTCATCAGTGCTTTAATTTTAGTCTTGGCCTCTTTATTTTGGTCACGTGGCTTTTTGTTTGTAAAGAGAGGGCAGAGGAAGGGCCTGTGTTTGTTAATGAGAGCCCATTTGTTAATGAGGTGGCTTTTGGGAGATGTCCCCTGGCATGAGGTGGGTCAGTGGTCTCTCTCCACTCTGCTGTCGCCTGGACCAAATGCGGCTTGGAGCCACCAAGAGCTGTCATTAGAGCAGAAGTAATTTTGCTGGGGGAAATGAGAGGGGGGAAAAAAAAAAAAAAAAGCATGGGCATAGTGGCTTCCCCTTGGTGGGTGAAACAAGCTGTGCTGGACTCCGAGGAAATAAATTGTCATCATTTTATTTCACCCTGGGTAGCCACCCCAAGGGGTTAGCAGGGCCAGGCAGCCACACGGGTCAGTGGCATGGTGAAAATTTCCCTTTTAGGGATTTCTTTCCCTTGCCCCAGCTCCCATCCCTGAAGGATGCACTGGGAGATGTGTGTGGTACTGGCACCATGTTACCCCAGCTGGTGCTGTGACCCCCTGGGTGATCTGGGGTCCCTCCAGGTGCAGGTCCCAAATGCTGGGGCAGTAGATGGGTGCCCCCTGTGATCCCAAATACTGCAGGGGCATGGATGAGTGTCCCCTACAATTCCCCTTCACCTTCATTAGGCTTTTCTTGGAGCAGCTCAGAGGGAGTCGATGGGAGGAAAGTGCATGAGTTTAGAATTAATTAATAACGAAGCACTGAATGTCAGGAAAACAGTAGTAGTTTGAATAAATGGCCTAGCTTTGTTACTTACAGCTTCTGCTGGTATTAAAAGGGATATTAATATTCCCCTTGCCTTTGGTGTGGGGGAGGATTTGGTGGGGCAGCATCTCACCCATCCTGTATGCCATCCATCCTGTATGCCATCCATCCTGTATGCCATCCATCCTGTATGCCAGCCCCATAGCTGTAATGGATAGCTCTGGGAGCTGCCACAATGGGCTGGGACTCCTGCATGGCTCCTGCCTCCAGACTGCCTGGGTTGGAGCGTGCAGGACAGGGAACAGTGCTGCCTTTGGGATCCCCTTTGGGATTGTCATCCTGCCTGCCCTATAAGTACGGCCTTGAGGCTGCGCTGGGGCTCCTGGCTTTGCTGCTGGTGGTGTTGGGTGGTGGGAGGTGGGATCCCAGCGGCTGCTGGTGGTGGGGCAGGTCTGGGAATGACATCCCAGGCATCCCTGAGGGCTGGGATGCTGCTGCTGCTCGTTAAGCCAACAAGCTTTTTCCCCCTTCGAGTGCCTGCTGAGCACAGTTTAAATGTGGTGACAACTGCGTGGTAAATGATACGAGGAGCTGGGAATGGAATTAAACAGCTGGGGCCTGGCTGGGGGTGGGATTGATGCAGCCAAAGCTGTGAGAGTTAAAGGAGGGTGACATCGGAGCCTTTCCTGATCCTGGTGCCCTGGGGAGGCAGCAGCTCTGATCCTCCCCTCCTCACTCAGCCCCACTGCAGTGTCCTGCTGCTACCCAAAAGGCATCTGCCCCTGACTCCACCCCAGGTCCCTCCTGTCCTGCACATCCTCATGGGCTGTCATGGACCAGTGCCCTGGGGGACATGGGCATCTTTGCAGTCCCACATCCTCAATCTTCTCTCTCCCTGCTGGCAAAGCTCAGGAGAGGTGGAACAGGGGGATTAGAATTGTAGAATCTCCTTAGTTGGGAGGGACCCACAGGGGTCATTGAGTCCCACTCCAGGCCCTGCACAAACCCCTCAACAATCCTACCCTGGGCATCCCTGGCAGTGCTTCTGGAGCTCTGGCAGCCTCGGGGCCGTGCCCATTCCCTGGGGAGCCTGGGCAGTGCCAGCACCCTCTGGGGGAAGAACCTTTCCCTGAGCTCCAGCCTGAGCCTGCCCTGGCCCAGCTCTGGCCACTCCCTGGATTCTGTCGCTGTCCCAGGAGCAGAGATCAGAGCTGCCCCTCCGGAGGAGCTGCAGCCCCCGCTGAGCTCTGCCCTCAGTGTCCTCTGCCCCAGCTGAACACACCAAGTGCCCTCAGCTGCCCCCTGCATGGCCCCTCCAGACCCTTCACCATCCTTGTAGTTACTGCATGCTCTCCCCCTTCTGCCCCCTGCTGCAGGCTCCTACCTGATGGTGAACTCCTCTCAGCACACCCCGGGCCAGAAAGCTCACTTGCTCTTCCAGGCACTGAGTGAGAATGACACCCACTGCCTCCAGTTCAGCTACTTCATGTTCAGCCGGGACGGCAACAGCCCTGGCACCCTCAGTGCCTACGTCCGGGTCACCGGGGGCCTGCTGGGCAGCGCCGTCTGGAACGCATCGGGCTCGCATGGGCGCCAGTGGCACCAGGCAGAGCTGGCAGTCAGCTTGTTCTGGCCCAGCGAGTACCAGGTGAGCCCCAGCCACCCTCGCAACCCCCCCAGCCCAGACCCCCCAACCACAGGTGACCCCCCTGTTTGGTGCTGCAGGTGCTCTTTGAGGCGGTGGTTTCGAGCGAGCGCAGGGGGTACCTGGGCCTGGATGACATTTTGCTCCTGAATTACCCGTGCTGTGAGTGCCATGGGATGGGACCTGAGGGAGGGATGTGGCTGGGCTGGGCAGGGCTTGGAACTGGTGTCCATTGGGATGGTCCTGGGAGAGCAGACGGACTAATGCCAGGGTACAGCCTGGTGCCACCTGGGTATCCTGATGTTACCTGGGCTGGTGGAGCTCCATTCTCCTGGGCACCTCTGAGGCTCCCTTTTGCATCTCCATCCCTATTCACACCAGCTCCAACATCGCTTTGGTTTTTATAAAACCTTGGAAAAGCACAGACTGAACACAAGGCCTGAGTGTCCCCATCAAGAGGGGCCACCTGGGCTGGTGGAAACCCAAAATCCCAGACAATCCCAACGCACTGGCCCTTGGGGTCACCCCCTGTTTCTTGCAGGCTGGGCAGGAGACCTGCCCCCTCTATCAATCCCATGTCCTGCATCTGGCACCAGCCCTGCAAGGTGTTGGAGGGGAAGGCTCATCCCTCCCTGGGACACTGGCTGGTTCTGTGGGGCCAGGAACATGTTCCTCACTTGGAGCATCAGGCCTGTCCAGAGCTTGGCTCAGCTGTGACATGCTGAGTGGGTTTTTAAGTGTGGAGGGATTTTTGCGGCAGTGCTGCCGTGGGTCCCCTTGGAGCTCGGGTCCTTCCTCACCTCTTGCTTTGTCCCTCGGCAGCGAAAGCACCTCATTTCTCCCGTCTTGGTGACGTGGAGGTGAATGCGGGACAGAATGCCACCTTCCAGTGCGTGGCCGCTGGCAAGGCTGCCGAGGCTGAACTCTTCCTCATGCAGGTGAGGAACGGTGGTGGTGAAAGCACCACAGCCAGCCCCACACGTGGCTTTCCTGTGGGAGAAAACCCCGCTGGACACGGCAGGAGAGGGGCAATCCCCCCGCTTTCAAGCGGACATCATTTGGGGACACCCTTGGTGGCTCCGGCGGTGCCGCTGTGCCCCTGTGACGCCGTGTCTCTCCCGTGAGCAGAGGCAGAACGGCGAGGTGGTCCCTGCCGCCTCGGTGAAGCACATCAGCCACCGGCGCTTCCTGGCCACGTTCCAGCTGGACGCGGTGTCCAAGGCGGAGCAGGACCTGTACCGCTGCGTCACCCAGTCTGCCCGTGGCGCCGGCGTCTCCAACTTTGCCGAGCTCGTTGTCAAAGGTGGGTGAGCTGCTCTTGCCCACTCTGGGCCATGGATGGGCCGCTCCTGCTCTGCTGTGTGCAGAGGAAAGTGGGATGCCCCAGACACTGGGATTGCAGTTTCTCACTGTGGACGAGTTGCTAAACGTAGACTGTGCAGCATAAAACCAGAAATTGCCTTTCCTGGTGGCCTTAGATATTTTATTTTTGATTGCAGTAGGTGGGAATTAATTAATTATTGTGAAACTGTGCGGCATCATGCTGAGCTGTGTGACTTATAAAGATAATTAAGGTTTGATCAAATGAAACCCTATTTCAGCTGTTAAAGCCTTCTGAAAGTGATGGAGGGCACAGACACAGACTGAAATTTGAAGGCTGGGTGGTGCCTTCCTGTACTTGAGTGACTCCCACATCCTCTGGTTGGGGAATCCAAGTTTGTTCTGTGCTCAGCAGTACGAATCCCAGAATAGTTTGGGTCAGAAGGGACCTTAAAGCTCATCTAGTCCCACCCCCTGCCGTGGGTAGGGACACCTTCCACTGGATCAGATTGCTCAGAACCCTCTCCAGCCTGGCTTTGGACACTTCCAGGAATGGGGCAGCCACAGCTTTTCTTGGCAAACTGTGCCAGGGCTTCTCCATCCTCCCTTTTCCTCCCTTTTCCTAATATTCAATCTAAACTCTCTGTCAGTGTGAAGCCATTCCCCCTTGGCCTGTCACTACATGCTCGTGTAAAACGTCCCTCTCCATCTCTTTTGTAGCCCTTTCAGATACTGGAAGGCCTCAGATAGGTCACCCCAAAGGTTCTCTTGTTCAGCCTGCGTGTGGTGGGTCGGTGTGGGAAGAGACACTGGAAATGTGTCAAGTGCAGCTTGTAAACAGTAAAATAAAACCGTGGTACCTGTGGCTGCGCCAGCACTGGCCTGGCTCTGGGGATGCTCCACCTGACCCTTCTGTGCTCTCTTCCAGAGCCTCCCACCCCCATTGCCCCTCCCCAGCTGCTCCGGGCTGGCTCTACCTACCTCATCATCCAGCTCAACACCAACTCCATCATCGGAGATGGCCCCATTGTGCGCAAGGAGATTGAGTACCGCATGACCTCGGGGCCCTGGTCAGAGATCCACGCTGTCAACATGCAAACCTACAAGCTCTGGCACCTGGATCCCGACACGGAGTATGAGATCAGCGTCCTGCTCACCCGGCCTGGCGAGGGGGGCACCGGCAAACCAGGGCCGCCCCTCATCAGCCGCACCAAGTGCGCGGGTGGGTCCCGCGGGCGTCCCCTGGGAGAGCTCTCCTGACACCCTGACCCCTTCCCACTCCCTGTGGTGAGGAGAGGAGTTAATCCAAGGCATGCATATGTGTCTGTGTGTGCTGTTGGCAGAGGAGTCCCCTCGTTAACTTCTCCCATTCATTCTAATTAGAACTGATTAAATTAGAACTGATTAAACTCCCTCCCACTGATGACACTTAGTCCCTCTTGCCTCGAGAGCCTGACTTAGGCTTGATGGCAGCACAAGCGGGCTCCTGTGGCATGGGCACCTTTCTCTGGTTATCTGGGGCTGCTTGTGGGACTGGTACCTGGCTTCACCTCCACAGGGAAGGATGAGCCTGTGGGGGCTGCTGTCCCTGCAGGGTTGGTGGCAGTGGACCCAGTGGTGTCCCCAGCCCTGTCTGCAGGGCAGCAGCATCCTATCCTAGGGCTGGTCCTAGTTTTGCAGTCAGGGTTGCTCTCTGCACTTGTCCCTTTTGCTCCTATGCTGTAAAAGGGTTTTCCCTGATAAAACACAAAAATCCATGAGATGTTTTGCCTCCTTGCTCATGTCTCCCCATCTGTGTTCCCCCACAGAACCCATGCGGGCCCCCAAAGGCCTGGCTTTCTCCGAAATCCAGTCCAGGCAGCTGACGCTGCAGTGGGAGCCGCTGGGCTACAACGTGACCCGCTGCCACACCTACACTGTGTCCCTGTGCTACCGCTACTTCGTGGGCAGTGGCCACAACCAGACCTTCCAGGAGTGTGTGAAGATGGAGCGGAATGCCAACCGCTACACCATCAAAAACCTGCTGCCCTACAAGAACATCCACGTCAAGCTCATCCTCTCCAACCCTGAGGGGCGCAAGGAGGGCAAGGAGGTGATATTCCAGACAGATGAGGATGGTGAGTCTGCTCGGGGAGGTGCATCATCCCCAAAATTGAACTCTCTAGCTGATGAGCTGCTGGGATGTTTCCTGTGGTATGGTGTGCATCCCTGCCTCCTGGCCCATGGACATGATGGGAATATCTCCTGAGCCAAGGGGGAGGTGAAAAGGATCTCGCAGCCCCAGAGCTGTGCAAGAGGAGGTGAGAGAAAGGGGCAGTGATGATGTTTGGGGAAGGGAGATACATGGGGGGCTGGGAGGCTCAGGGACTGGATGGGAATGTCACTGTGGACACACTGCCCTCATCCTTGGCATGGAGTTTTACTCATGACTGGTCCAGTGGAGGGTGCAGGAGTTGGCCCATACCCTGCTCCTCACAGCAGGAGTCATCCTCACTCACCCATTATTGGGAACCAAAACCTGGCAGCCATAATAACAGCAATTAAAACAGTTAATGCTTTGCACTCAGGTAACATCTTTTCTATGCTTGGTTGCCGATGGATTTGGTACTGCTGCATTTCTGGGAAAGTGCTGTTCACCATGACAGGTGCAACTTTTCTTGGTGCTCTTCCCTGGTGAACTTTGCTCCTGAGTGGGTTTGGGTTTGTGCAGAGAGCTCTGCAGTGATAAGGCCCCAGGTTTTGGCAGCAGCTTTGCTCCTGTTTTCTCCCTGTTCTGGCTGTCCCCTGTTCTGGGTTCCCTGTCACGTGAGTGGGAGGACATCCTCGATGAAGGCTCCAGCATTGTTCCAGGACTTCTTGGTTTTGGAATCTCTTGCTCTGGTGAGCCCTTCTCTGAGGATTTGCTCAAGCTGAGACTGCTGGAGAGGTCACCAAGGTCTGGTCTCACCTGCCCCTCACCCTGACTGCAGCTCTCCATCAGCAGTGCTTGGGTCACTGGGCTCTGGAGATCCAGGGGAGATGGCAGAAGCTACAGGACAGAGCTGGCTCTGTGTGTCCAGTGCCACCCATCAGTAACAGGCAACATCCAGGGCTGGTCTCTCCCATTGCTGAGTGCTGGAGGCTGAGTGTGGCCAGAGCATCCTTGGCTCTCGTGGAGTCATCTGTTAAGGAAGAATGGAATTAATCTGGAAAGCACTTTTTAGCATCAAGAATCAGCAATTGAAGTGGAGCAATTGGTAATTGCAAAGGACTGAGCTGGCTCCAGAGCCCCAGAGGACCCCTGAGGAGAAGCCTGCTGCGGAATTCCCCTGCACAGGACTTGCTATTGTGTGTGTGATGCTCACTCCTGTCTCCGAGGCTGGAAAGCAAAACCTGAAGAGCTCAAGTGGAGCTAGAAGTGTCCCCAGGTCCAATTTTCATCTCCAAAGCCTAAATCAAGCACCTTCCTCTGCACACCAGCACTTTTCACAACACTAACCCTGAGCCTGCCCCAGCAAGGCACCTAACTCCACCCTGCCAGTGGTTTATTTTCCAGCTATAATTGCTCCTGTTGTTCTCACTGGGCTGTGACTGCTCCAGCTGTTTGCTTATGGAATATTAATACAGGAGCTCCAGATGTCTTTTTGCTATACTATAATAATTCCAGCTGCTTTTCCCTGTGCCTCAATTACTGAGGCTGGTGGCTTCCCCCTTGGATTGAACTTGATGCTGTGTGAACTTGATACATTTGGTTTCCTGGAGATGGATCTATGAATACATGGCAGATACTCATATGTCTGACCCAGCATCTCCCTGTCTGCCTCAGAGGATGATGAGGGTTTGAGCTCCTAGAACTGGGGGATGGGCAAGTAAACCAAGGTGCTGAAGACTCATTAATGATAGGACCCTTAACTGTGGTTTATTTTGGCACCAGTTTTGGCAGCAGCATCCCCTGCTGCTCTTGCTGGGCTGCAAAGATGCACACCTCCCCATCCCAGAGTGCTAAACCCTGTTTTTGGACTGGAAAATCCAAGTAACTGGGCCAAACCAAGGCTGTTGTTCACAGCATCCCTCTTGGACCCTGGGCAAAGCTGAGCTGGATGTGTGGGCAGGACCCTGAGGGAAGTGTGCTGCACCTATAGTTTGTCCAGCTGGTGTTTCAGTGCCCCCTATGGATTCAGGTGACCCTCAGCTGGAGACTTCATTCTGTGTGTGCATGAAATGATGAAACTCAATCCCAGGGACCTGTGGAAATACCTGTGCAGTGTGTTGGTGCTGTGGGAAGCCACAGCATGCAGGCAGGGTGTATGCAGTGCAAGCCAGGATAAATATAATATAATTCCGTAAATAAATACATGTGTGCAAATGTGGATAGCAGAGGAGTGTGTGTACACCTGGAAGGTGTTGTGTGCATCCTCTGCCTTTCTGAGTCTAGTATGGAAGCACAATACCTGTACTTACATACATGAAAATATAGGTTATATATAGTATGATATTAAGATAATACATAAATTATCCTGTAGACAATGACGATGATACAACATATAATAGAAAATAAGATGTAATTGTCTATATAATGCAGGCTATATATAATAATAGAAAGTAACATATAATTATATATAGTGTAGGTTCTGTATATTAAAACCCAGTCTCTGTAGGTACACACTTTGCTGCCCTACAGGTTTCCGTAACTCTCCCCGAATTCAATAAGCGCCTGTGTACACGTGTAGGACACGGTGCCTGTGATTAAATTAACTTGTAAATCAGGTGGAAACAGCGCGTTTGCACGGTGGGAAGTGCGGGAGGTGATCCTTCTCTCCTGCCCCGTAATTACACCCGAACAAAAGCTGTGGAAAAAGCCAATCAGAGGGAAGAGCTGCTGTGCCCTGCAAGGTTTGGGAGTGGGGGATGCTGCCGGTGCCTTCCCGAGCCAGCTCCTCTCCTGGCTGACCGCCTCGGGTGGAGAAATCCATCATAAAGGAGCGGGTATTGATCCCGGCACCGTTGATCGCTGTCAGTGATTACAGTTATTATTGGTGTTGTTAATTAGAGGGGAGGCCAGGCCATGTCGAGCCAGTCTGCACGTGAGGATGTTGCTGCTCGCTGGCAGTGTTTCCACAGGATGCTGATGGCTCCATGGGGGAATTAGGCTGTGGGGGAAAAGGGAATTTTATTTTTTTTCCCCATGCTGGAAAGCTTGGGCACCCTGTGCTGCTTCTGGTGCTTGGGCTGAGGTGCTGGAAGTGGTACCTGTGGGGTTTGTGCTGGCGTGGGGACCTCCCCCTTCCATGGCCAAGTGTCACCACTGGGTCCAGGAGCATCAATGCCTTGGGTGTCTCCCTGGGGAGCCACCAGCCCTACCTGCTGGCACAGGCTGGAGATGGGTGCCATGGCAAAGCGAATGTGGTGGCTCCGTCACAGGGCACAACTGCCACAGCCACGCAGAGGCATTTCCTGGAGGATTTCTCCTTACAGACTGGCTTCCAGCTGCATCCAAGCACATATCCTTTCCTTCCCCAGTGCCTGGTGGCATCGCCTCCGAGTCCCTCACCTTCACCCCGCTGGAGGACATGATATTCCTGAAGTGGGAGGAACCAGTAGAGCCCAACGGCCTCATCACACAGTACGAGGTATATCCTGGCTGCTGCGACACCGGGGGGACATGGGGACACAGGGGGGTCCCATTGAGGGGTGCGTTGAAGGGGTCTGGGACAACCTCTGCTGTTGGCCATGGGGATTAGAGGCAGCTGCTGCCACCCTTGAGCTCTTTGGCCTTTACAGTGAACTTCTGCTTTTGTTTCACCTCAAAAAGTCTCTGGCTGCCTCCAGGCTGCCCTGTGACTGTCCCCTCCTCTGAATTCATCACTTTAATCCCTTCTCCACCCGAATCCAGGCTCTTGTCCCCTCTCCCATGGGTGATGCTGTGCCCTGTCCCTGCAGATAAGCTACCAGAGCATCGAGTCCTCAGACCCTGCGGTGAATGTGCCAGGGCCACGGCGCACGGTGTCCAAGCTGCGCAATGAGACCTACCACGTGTTCTCCAACCTCCACCCTGGCACCACCTACCTGTTCTCGGTGCGGGCCCGCACTGGCAAGGGCTTTGGCCAGACGGCGCTCACCGAGATCACCACCAACATCTCTGGTAGGTTCCCCCATTCCATTCCTGCTGCTGGGGCTTCTCCCCCACTCAGGAGTCCTATAGTGGTGTGGAGGGCTCACTCCTGTCTGTGGTTTTGGTGGCTGGATGCTGCCATAGAAAGATGCTCTTGGTGGTGGCAGCTATGTTGTGAGCCTCAGGCAGTCCCCAGACTGGTGGGTCCCTGTCCCTGGAGTTTGGCCAGTGCTGGTGGCTGGTGCTGTCTGAGCTCTCAGTGTGCAAATGAAGGCTTAATTGGGCTTTGTTAATAAGCCATGCAGTACTCTGGGCTCTTTGCTCATGTCCATGGCATTGCATTAACTGCAGCATATGGGCTGAGCTGAGCATGAATGGGACACTGGAACAAAGTGGGTCAAGCTGGATCCCAGCGGCTGCCAGCAATGGTTTGGGGACCATAAGGCTGTGCCAGGCATGAAGGGGTCCCCTACCTTGGTCTGGAGGTGCTGCTGGGCTGGCTCAGGTGTGCTTCTGCCCTGGGGTAGGGGAAGCTCACACTGTGCCAGTGATTCTGAGTGGTGCCGTTCATGGGCACATCTCAAGACTGGAGCGTTTGGGTCCTGTCGAGGTTGGATCCTGCTCTCCTCCCCTCTGCCAGACTGATGTTGGTAACCTCCCTTGTGCACACCCAGAGGTCCTCTCCCAACTCTAGTTCAAGACCTGGAGAGTGATTTTACTTTATTGGCAATAATTCATATTATACCACTGGGTGATGCCTTGCCCTGGGCAAAGCTGCTCATGCCTCAGTTTCTCCCTAAGCCAGGGGAGCCCTGGGACTCACCCCAGCTCCCGTTGCAGCTCCCACCTTCGACTACGGGGACATGCCATCGCCACTGAGTGAGTCAGAGAGCACCATCACCGTGCTGCTGCGGCCGGCGCAGGGCAGAGGGGCTCCCATCAGGTAGGTTGGGGCTGCAGGAGGGTGAGATCCCTCAAATGGGGTGGTGCAGCGGGGTCCAAGGAAGGGCAGAACCATTCTTCCCAAAACTAACCTGTGTCTGGCCTGGCCAGCACCTACCAGGTGATCGTGGAGGAGGACCGTCCCAAGAAGCTGAAGCGGGAGCTGGGGGGCCAGGAGTGCTTCCCGGTGCCGCTCACCTTCGACGACGCCGTGTCCCGCGGCTCTGTGCACTACTTCGGGGCAGAGCTGCCTGCCAGCAGCCTCACCGAGGCCAAGCCCTTCACTGTGGGGGACAACCAGACCTACAGTGGCTACTGGAACCCACCCCTGGAGCCCAAGAAGGCCTATCTCATCTACTTCCAGGCCATGAGCAACCTCAAAGGGGTGAGTAGCCCTGGCACCCTGCTCCAGCCAGGGGTTGGACCAGGTGAAGGCAGGCTGGGGTCTGGGGTTTGGTAAAAACAGGACTACTTTTAGATCCCACTCCTCTGGGACGCTCTCTGGGTTCACCTCTGGTGTCCTGCCAGGGAGCAGTTGGTGCTCCAGGCCATCCTTATGGCATGTTGAGATGAGTGGATGTCCAGCTCCAGCACCCCTGGGTCATGCCTGTCCCCATCCTGGTGCTGATGCTGGGTGTGGAGTAGCCCAATATCCCCCACCCACTGCAGTACCAGCCAGGACTGCAACAAGCACCAGTGCTGGGGAGACCCCATTCCTGGGCTGCTCCTGGGTTGGAGAAGGACTGTTTGGGCAGTCAGAGCTGTGTGTCATTGCTGGGCCCCAGTGCTGGCAGGACGGCCAGTCCCAGCTCCGGAGACTCCTGGGAGCTCCTGGGCTGCCCTTCCCTCCCTGCTGCTGCTGGTTCCCTTGGTGGAGCTGCACTCCCTGCATCCCCTGGCTGATTCCTCCAAGTCACTGGCAGGACACCGGGACCCTGTGGGGATCCTTCTTGGCATCACCTGCTCCAGCAGATCCTGTCACACGCGGGAGCATCCTCATCCTGCACATCTTGGTCTCGCTGGAGAGTGCGGGTTACTGAGTCCTTTTCTTTGCCCCGGGGTCGTTCACACCTCGCTGCGTTGTAATTAGAGCCGAGAGGGACAGGGAGGATCCCAGCTCTGGCTTGTTGGCACCGCTGGATAATAACTGGTGGCTGATGCTGTGTTACATCTTTCCTGCTGGGAGGCAATGGATTTGTCCCAGCTGCTGTCAGATGTTGGAAAAATGCTGTATTGTAGCTGGGTTTTTCGTGGGTTTTGTGCCAGATGAAGCAAGAAGCAGGAGAAGGAAAAGCTGGAGATCCCAGGGAGAGCAGTGCTGGAGCTGGCCCTGCTCTGGGCATGTGGCATGGGCAGGTCTTGGGCCGAGGGTGGATGGAGCAGCGTTGGTGCCTGGTGTCTTGAGAGACTGGATGGTACTTGGAGAAGAAGACAATCCTGCCAAAATGGTGCTTTTTATTTTGCAACAGAAGTTGGATGCATGGAAAAATGGAATATTTTAGTTGAACCCATCCCTAAATTGCAAACGTTAAAACTGTTGGAGACTTGAGCTGGAACCTTATGGCAACCTTGGCAGCAGGAGCAGAGCACCAGGACTGGGGCTTGAAACTTTGACTAATGGAAGAAAAACCTATGAAACTCTGAATGACAGCCTGGGAATGTTTTAGCTGTAGCTGGTGGCACATTGGTGACATGTGGCTTGGCTGTCTCTGCTGTGTCCTCCCACGCTCTTGAGCTTTGCCATCCCCTCTGTGCCAGGAGCAGTATGCTGGGGACACATCATTCAGTAGCATCTCTTGGGATGTGTGTCCCCAGGAGCTCCTTGGGTGCTGCAGCACAAATCACCCACAGACTCCCTCAGTTTGGGGGGTGAAACACCAACGGACCATCCCTGTGCCCACCCAGCCTCACTCAGGGCAGGAGTGGGGAGCAGAGCTGCTGGGATGCTCATCCAGCACTGATCCTCCCTTTTTACCTCCGCAGGAAACTCGGCTGAACTGTGTCCGGATCGCTCGCAAAGGTGAGTCCCCCCTTTCCCAGCTGGTCCCACTGAGGCTGCAGCTCTGGCCCCGTGGCTGCTCCGGTGGGCGGGGCTGTGCTGGTGGGTCGGGACCAGCACTGGTGGTGGTTGGGCTGAATGTGATGGTTTATTCCAGCCTCATCCCACTCTTTTGTTTCCCACTCTCTTTGGTGTCTGGGATTTTTCCCTTGGTTGCATTCTCCTTCTTAACGCTGTTACCATGGTGGAGGTGGCAGGCTGGAGTGGTGGTGCTGGATGCTGAATCCAGGGATGGATGATCTTACGTGGGGTGTGATGAAATGTGCACAAAGGGACTGTCTCACCCCACTGGAACTGAGAGAGGGACTTGTCCACGGTCATAGTGTGGCACTGCAGAGCCCTGTAGTGTCTTGGTGGAATAATGTGTAATGGAGAAATGATCATCCCACGGGACGAATCCCAGTGTT
This sequence comes from Notiomystis cincta, assembly GCA_013398075.1. NCBI lineage: Eukaryota > Metazoa > Chordata > Aves > Passeriformes > Notiomystidae > Notiomystis > Notiomystis cincta. The sequence goes on from VZRX01012013.1 coordinate 30,730, forward strand.
TTCATGTCTGATGTGCCAACCCTCCTGGAGTTGAGTGCTGACCCCTCCTGCCTGTCCTTGTCCCCTGGCAGCTGCCTGCAAAGAGAGCAAGCGTCCCCTGGAGGTGTCACAGCACTCAGAGGAGATGGGCCTGATCCTGGGGATCTGTGCTGGGGGGCTCATTGTCCTGATTATCCTTCTGGGAGCCATCATCGTTGCCATTCGGAAAGGGTAAGGAGACCTGGGCTGGTGGCTGATGCTTCATCTGTCCCTCCCTTGCAGCTCATCCCTTCTCCGTTACCCCAACACTAACTGGAGTTACTGGTGGGGATTCAGCTGTGCTGAGCAGGCTCCAGATGCTCCCTTGAGCTGTGTCTCCGTGTGCCTGTGCATCCCACTGGACACAAAGTCCCCGTGCTGTGTGACACCAGGCATGGCAGGGGACACTGGGGACTGAGCAGCAAAGTCCTGGGGATGTCCCTTCCCCCTGTGCAGCTCTGTTCCACTGTCCTTCTACCCCATATTTTTTTGTCTTTTTCTTCTTTCTCTGCTCCTTCTTGGCTTTGTGCTGCTCTAGTGATCCTGCATGGATGGAAATGCTTCTGGCCCATGCCCGAGCTCTGCGCCAGTGCTGAGCATGGCTCTCCCCATCCTAGCAGCTCTTCCCTGCCAACAGCAGCCACAGGACCCCAGGCTGTGAAGCTCTGCACCCCCCCACCCAAAATTACAAAAATCAGCTTAATCTGCACTGAGATGTTGCCTCTGGGCTTCCCTGTTGCTTTGGCCAGGCACGCATGAGCACATCCAGCACGGATGTGGCTGTGGCCATCGTGGTGGGCTTACACTGGGGGAGATCATGGGGTGGGAGGGAGGGAGGGCAAGGGCTTTTTGGGACACTCATCCCCAGGAGCCCTGAGGATGCGGCTGCTGCTTTTCATGTGGATGCAACACCCCGGAAAAGTGGCTTCTTCTGTGCAGGGCTCGAGGCAGTGCTGGGCTGGGGGTGCTCTCAGAGCTGGGATAAAGGACAGCAATTAAACACGGGGCTTGGGAGGATAGAGCAAAGTATGTGAACAGCCAGAGGGAGAGAAAAACAGCAGGGCACAGCCTCAGCCCCAGTAAATCTGCAAAGCTCTTTATGGCTCTGTGCGCCGTGGAAGGATCCACGCAGATTTACGCTGCTGGAAGAGTGGGGCTGTAGCATCCTTTGCACACTTTAAGGTGCAGGGCTGGCTCATGGATCCATTGGATCCTTCCCTGATGGAGCATATGCCAGCAGTGCTGGTGTGTTTTGGGTAGTGATGCTGTGAGTGGGAAGCTGTGAGTGTGGCTACTGCATTCCCATTGCCAGTGCTGCGGGACAGGAGGAGGAGGAGCAGGTCTACCTCAGCAGCCTGGGATGAACCTATTGAAGAACAAACCAGAACCACTAATTAGGTCTGGTGCTGAGAGCCCTGAATTTGGGGCTGTTGGGAAGCTGAGATGAGCTCATAAATCTTGTCCAGAATGCTTTGCTATTGGAGAAGAACTAATGTGGTAGAATGGAAATACAGCCTTGGAGTACGTTTGTCTCTAGTAAATGGTGCACTGGGAACGTGACATCCCAACCCCATCTTCCCCTCTGGATCCCTAACCAGCAGCCTGGGGGAAATCCCTACATTTGGGACATCTTTGTTATTCACTCTTAAAAATCATGGAATAACCCCTTGGACAAGGGTGCTATGCACACTCACCACAAGTGTGGTCACCCTGAGAGTTGGTGCTTATGCTCTCCTGCTGGGATTCCAGCTCCTGCCTGGAGTAAATAACCTGTGAGTGCCAAAGGGGAGCCTGATTCCTTTATGGTGCATTGAATTTTCTGGCAGCTGACTTGCCCTATAACCTCCCTTCCCTATGCTGGAGAAAAGCTGCTTATGCAATTTCTGCTGTTCTCTTTGCACGCTTGCCAGGAGGAACTACTATTCTTACTCCTATTACCCGTAAGTAATTGTCATTCTCCTGCTTTACCCTCCTCCTGGCTGCCCCCCTCACCCTGCTGCTCAAACAAGTCCTTCTCTCTGCCAAGTGCATTTTAAGGGTCTCTTTGGATCAGGGAAAATAATGGTGCCGAGCTTGTTAGAGACAGAAGGCAGCATAAAGGGGAAGGGTCAGTGACTCTGAGTTGAATTCTGGATTTTAGCAGCACCTTGCGTTTTTCCAGCCCCACCACGATGCTGACATGGGCTCAGATCTCCTGTTCATCCTTCTGGTTTAATCACTGCTCTGGCTTTGGAGCCTGATGCTGTCTCTCAAAAACATTCATTCAGGTTTCTTTGCCTAAATGACTTGAATGTGGGGTGTGAGGTTCTGTCCCAGTGGGAACTCCTGGGATTTCCCAGCATCTTCATTAGGTGCTTAAAGAGACCCTGCATGGGGGGAAAAGCCTCTGCAGGGGGTGCTGAGCATGGGTTTACTCAGGGGGGTCCAGCCTATCCCTTGGGATGGATTTGGCCCCTGACATGGCTTTAAAATCACAGAATGGTTTGGTTTGGAAGGGGCCTTAAAGCTCATCTCATTCCAACCCCTGCCATAGGCAGGGACACCTTTCACTTTACCAGTGGGTCATACCTGGAGAAATGGGGCTGGGGAGGGCAGATCCATGCAGTGGGAGATGGCTGGAGAGAGTCTTTGAATGCACAAGGAGCATTCCTGGCTGTCCAAAGACAGTGGACAGGAGGGGACATTGAGGTCGAGCAGCTGGAGTTGCTGCAGCCAGCGAGGGATGCTGCACATGCAGCTGCGACTGCCTTGGGGCAGCAGAGCACCAAAGCATGATGACCACACTGCTGCAAATAATCCCTCCTGCTCCCTGGAATTATCTGAGCCCAGCAGCTTTGAGGGGACCTTAGAGCACTTGGTAGTGAGCCCTGCTCACTTCTGCTCCTCTCCACTGCAGGAAACCCGTGAATATGACCAAAGCCACCATAAACTACCGGCATGAGAAGACACACATGATGAGTGCCATTGACAGGAGCTTCACAGACCAGAGCACCCTGCAGGAGGACGAGCGCTTGGGGCTGTCCTTCATGGACACCCACGGCTATGGAAACAGAGGTGAGGATGGCGATCCCAGCATCCCCTTGCTTCCTTCCAGCCACAGTGAAGGTGCCCAGTAACCCCAGAATATCACAGAAATAGCCTGCCAGAGCTCAAGGAGTCTTTGGACAATGTCCTCGGGCACAGGCTGGGATTGTTGGGGTGTCTGTGCAGGGCCAGGAGTTGGACTTGGTGGTCCCTGTGGGTCCCTTCCAACTCAGGATATTCTGTGATTCTATAAACATTGAAGGCTTGGTGTTACATCTGTTTTAGACTGATGTATGTGGCATAGCAGACTCTTCTGTGCCCTGTGCAAATCTCCAAGGGCATGGATTTCATTGGTGTTGGAGCTTTTGCCACTATCCAGGCTGTGCTGAAGAAGCACCTCTTGTGGGATGCTGGGTCTCTGTCTTCTCATGGAGATCTGAGCTTGTGGCTGGGCAGGTTGAGGCTATTTGTGGGCTCAAGATCCAGCTGCAGCCCCCCTGGAACTGGATGAATCCCAGCTCCTGGCTTACGCTGAGGTTGGAAGCTTTCCCCCAGCCTTCCCCAGCATGGCCTGGGCTTCAAAGGGTTAAAGAGCCTCCACACTCACATCAGAGGGAGACTGATAACTTCACACCCACTGGAGGATGTGTCTCCTTGCTGATTTAGTTGTAAAGTAACTCTTTGGATGCCCCAGTTTCAGCCATATGCTAATAACATCTGTTACAGTAACTGCAAGATGCTGCCTGCACCCGGCTCTTCCACACTGGCTGCAGGATTAATGCGCTTCCCTCCATTGTCTCATGGATCATAAAAGCCCAGAGGGCAAACTTTTCCTCCTCTTAATACACAGACTTAGCTTAGGTGTATTTTTTCTTTGGTTGCTGTCCTTGAAACTCTTAAATGCTGGTGGGGCTGGGCTAGGGCTGAGCTCAGGGTGAGGAGCTCGGGCTGCCTGCTGTGGCTGGGAGAGTCTCCACTGCCTGCAAACATCCTTAATTAATGAAGGGAGATGAGTGACTTGGTGACTGGTTGGTGGCTGTTCCCCCCTGTGCTTCAGTTTCTGTGCATTTAAAAGAAAGTTACTAATCCTCATAGAAACCCAAGTGGTTCCTCAGCATGTGGCTGTGGCAGCACCTTGCAAATGCCAGCAATTAATTAATTTCTCATTAATTGGGCTGATGAGCCCATTGGTCAGGTCGTGGGGTGTGGAGGCACTCACCTGTTTTGTCCTGTTGGTTCTCACTGCCAGAGGTGGCATATTTGGAAGGAATTGTTCCCTGGGAGGGTGGTGATGCCCTGGCTCAGGTTACTAAGAGAACCTGTGGCTGCCCCTGGATCCCTGGAAGTGCCCAAGGCCAGGCTGGACTGGGAGTGCCCTGGGACAGTGGGAGGTGTCCTTGCCCATGTCAGGGGGTGGAAGTGGATGGGCTTTAAGGTCCCTTCCAGCCCAAACCATTCCATGCCTGCCCATCTCCTGGGAGTAGCACAGAGCATCAGGTTTTGTGCAAACCTAGATTTTGAGATCTGGTGTGGGATGTTTCCCTGAAAACACAGGTGAGGTTTTAGTCTGGCTCTGCTGGTAGTGACACAGCAAAGACGTAAACCAGATGAATACTGCGCAGACTCCCTGTCAAACAGCAGTGAGCTCCATTTGTGGCAGCATGAGGAATCCAGTGCTGGTATCTAGCAGTGAGGAAAATGAACTGTGAAGCTGTGCTGGAGACTTTGGCAAGGTGATTTTTCAACTCAGGATCTTGTGTGAATATTTGGGCATGGAGCTCTTGCTTGTCTGCGTGGGTGCTCATTGTTCTCGCCAATGGGAAATGAGGTTATTACCCTCTTATGGTCTTGCCCACTGATTTCTAATAGGTCTGCTGGGGTCCTAAAATGCTGTACTGGACATTTTTGGCTTTGGAGTGTAGGAAGAGCTGCATGAGGGGGTGAGAGTGGGATTGAGGCCTGAACCCCTGGTGGTCCATAGCGAGGGGCTGCAGCACCAGCATCTCCCAAGGATATTTCCCCCACCCCTCTGTGGCTGTGAGGAGGTGATGGGGACGCAGCCCAAGGTTTTGCTGCCCTGATGGCCCCTGGTTGTCCTTCCCTTGTGCAGGCGACCAGCGCAGCAGTGTGGTCAATGAGTCCAGCAGCCTGCTGGGGGGCTCCCCGCGGCGCCAGTGCGGCCGCAAGGGCTCCCCGTACCACACCGGGCAGCTGCACCCGGCCGTGCGTGTGGCCGACCTCCTGCAGCACATCAACCAGATGAAGACAGCGGAAGGCTACGGCTTCAAGCAGGAGTATGAGGTAGGGACAGCTTGTTCCAGTATTTCGGGGGGAGTGGGAGGTAGGATGAACAGGGGGCGACATGGATAGGACCTGTGTGTAAGGAGGGGATGCTCCAGGTCTGGAGCTCCGGATGGGAGCTGGAGCTCACAGCTCTGAGCTGGCATTGTCAGCATGGGTGTGTCCCTGGGTCTGGATTGAATGGCTGGTGCTGGCAGCTCTGGGTTATTTGTCAGCTTGAGCAGGTCCCTGAGATGAGCCAAACCAGCCCTGCCAGCCCTGTCTGCAGTGTGTCATCCCAGCTCTCCTGCAAGGGCCAGGGCTGCTCCTTCCTTTCCCTTTCCCTCCCCTGGGTATCACCATGGCACCTTCTACTCTCCAGCACACTTGGCCTGTGATAAGCATGGCTGTAGCCTAAGGACAAGCAAATCCTCTGCAATCTGGCAGCTCCAAGACCATGAAGACCCTGGGGAGAGAATGCCGGGGAGGGTGATGCCAGGTGAATGATTTCTTTCCCAAGAGTTGTTGGCGGCATCATGTCCATCCCAGCTGGCCAGGTTAGGGCACTCGTAACAGAACAGGTTATTTCACAAGCCTCTGCCTCAGCACAGCCAGCGGGGTCATTTCCTGACTCCCTGGTGTCCCACAGGTCTGGAGATTGAAATTTCCTGGTGAAATTACTGTTTAATGCTCAGCTGTTTCAGGAACAGGAGTTCTCCCCCCTTTTCACGCATTGGACAGACCAGGGCTTGCAATAATCATTAGTGCTCCTTGAAAAGCTGCTGTATGTTCTTGGAACTAGTCATTTGAAAGCACTCAGATATTATGGGAGGAGAGAAAACATGTAATTTCCTTCCACTTTCCCCCTCTTACGCCAATCTATGAATGTCACTGTTATTACACACAAACCTGTTCTGTGCTAGGGAGAGAAAGGGGCTGGGGAGGTTCAGGAAAAAAAAACTCCTACAACCATCCCTGGATAAAAAAATACCAGGCAGTCTGTAATTTGCTGGAAAATGGAGTGTTTTGTGGATGCAACAGGAGTGTGTAACTGGCAGAGTGTACTGTGGAGATGGAGCTGGGGCTGCAGAAGCCAGGTGTTGGGGTGGAGGGACCACCCTCTGTCCTGCCCCCCAGGGACCTTTTGGGGCTAGGGAGACCCCATAGTCCTGCCCTTGGCTCGGGATGTCCATCCTTTCCTTACAGAGTTTCTTTGAAGGCTGGGATGCTTCGAAGAAGAAAGACAAGACCAAAGGGAGACAGGATCACATGTCCACATGTGAGTGTGTTCAACACAGCCTTAGACAGCCCAAACAGCTTCAGAAACCTATGTTCTGCAGATTCCTGGGGCAGAGTGATTGCTTGGGGTGCCCTGGTGGGTGATCACCCCCAGGCACTGACAGTCCCTTGTCCCCTTTCCCCAGATGACCGTCACCGCGTGAAGCTGCACCCGCTGCTGGGTGACCCCAACTCCGACTACATCAATGCCAACTACATTGACGTAAGTGGGGACAGGGCCTGTGTCCTTGTGGCTCTGGGCTGGAACAGGAGCTTCCTGTGGATCCTGTGAACTCTCAGGGTCTGTTCAGGAGCATTTGGAGGAATTTGGACAGCCCAGGGTGTCCATCATGAAGGACCTGCCTGATTTATCTGTGTTCATTAGCAGTTTCTGCTCGTTGCATCTCTCCCTGCTCTGCTCTACTCTGTCCCTCCTTTCTTATTCTTTCTCTGCTTTTCTGTCCTCTTTCCTCTCACCTGCTCATGTGGCTGTGGATCTCCCTCTCCCAGGGTGGAGGATGCAGAGGTTGAGAGGACCAAGAGACTATCTGGGGCTCATACCAGGGTACCCCTCGATCCTGCTGGTGTGTGTGAATCTGGGCAGAGCCCAGCCTTGGTGTCCTCTGGGAGAAGTGTCCCCAAGAGCAATGTCCCCTGTCACTTCCAGCGACGCTGAGACCAGGGCAGGTACTGGAAGGCTCCAGCATCTCCTGGAAGCAGCAGCAAATCCCACTCTTCCCTCTGCCCGGAGGATGTTGTCTGTCAGTGGTGGCCTAATCCCAGTGCTCACGCAGTGTCCCTCAGCCTATCCCTGTCCCTTGTGTCCTTTCTGCCCCGTCTCTCCATGGCCTGCTCTGGGGCAGGTGCTCTAACCCCTCTCTGCTCTGTGCCTCACTAATGTCTCTGATCTTTTTCTCTCAAATCTGTGTCCCAACGGGATCGTTAAGATTCGGATTAACCGAGAAGTAAGTAGACTGTTACCCTTCTCCTCCCTTCTCTGCTCCCATCTCCTGCCAGGCCTTGCCCTGGGCAGGGTGGTCTAAATACCATCAGGGAGAGGCAGGCTGGGAAAATATGTCCATAAACCTGGGTATGGTCCAGGGAATGGGAAAGCAAGGTCTGTGTGGCATTGGAGCATGAAAAGCAGGGCCCGTGTGCTCCGAGAAGGGGTTGAATTTGACCCACAAAAATGCCTTGTGAAAAGACCTACGGGGGATGGAGAAGCCACTGTCACCTCCATGTGTGTGGTGTGGTTTAACTCTGCTGGACCCATGGCCAGGGTGCCAGGTGGGTTCCCAGTCCCTCTGGCAGTGGCCTGGCTGGAATGTGCTCTTTGGGCTGGCATGTCCTTGTTAAGCATTGAGCAGCTGGGATGAAGGAGGGGAGTGGGGCTGTCTCAGCACCAGGTGGCTGCTGTGAGGTGGGGGGTCAGTAATGGGGCTCTCCTGGCAGCAGGAGCTGGAGTGGAGCTTGTGGATCCCTCAAGGTGCTGATAAAGAATGTTGGTGCAGACCAGGGATGATGGTTGGGCATTACACGAGCTTCTTGCGGGGTGCAGGAGATGCACCCTGCCAGGACAGGGGGCATTGAGTGTGGGGTGGCTGCTGAACCTCCTCCTCCTCCTGCAGTGGATGTGCAGGACCTGGCCCAGTGGCTGTGGGGACTTTCTACCAGTTGGGTGACTGGGAAATGTCTAATGGGGCTGTGCCCCAGCTCTCGTGTTGCCTCAGTGTCCCCCAACTTGGGACTGATGTCTCTGCTTCCCTTGCAGGGCTACCACAGGTCCAACCACTTCATAGCCACACAAGGTGAGTCACGCCCTGCTCTCTCAGCCTGTGGTTCTCGGTGGGATTAAATCTTGCCGGAGCAGAAAAGGAAGGGAGGGGGCCAATGTGGAGCAGATCACACCCCTCCTGCCTCCCCTTGGCACTGCACAACCGTTAGAAAAGGGCTCTGAGTGGTTGTGGAGCTGATCATGTCTCAGAGGCAAGAGAGGGGACATGGTGGCGTTGGGCCACTGCCAGGTCTGGGACTGCTGGCAGTGCCTGTCTATTCGTGGGGGCTTTTCCTGTGTCCCACAGGGCCCAAGCAGGAGATGGTGTATGACTTCTGGCGCATGGTGTGGCAGGAGCACTGTTCCAGCATCGTGATGATCACCAAGCTGGTGGAGGTGGGCCGGGTAAGGATCCCATCCCATCCCACTGGGCTCCCACTCTGCTGGAAGCCACCTCCACAGAGCCAAACCCCCATCCTGCCCTCTCCTTGCAGGTGAAATGCTCCAAGTACTGGCCGGATGACTCTGAGATGTACGGGGACATCAAGATCACGCTGGTGGAGTCGGAGACATTGGCTGAGTACGCTGTGCGCACCTTCGCCCTTGAGAGGGTACGGCCCTGCCCCTGCCCCTGCCCCACCCTGCCTCGGGGAGAGATCCCCCCTGGGCATCTCTCACCCTCCACAGCTTGGCATTTACCGCTACCCTGTTTATTTAACCCAATATGGGGTCACCAGTAGCTCCTTCTTTTGCCTTTTCCCTGGCTCTGCACTGTGCCAGGTGAGCAGCTCAGTCCTGCCATGGTTTGGACAGTGAGTGAGTGTTTAATTTTCATGTGAGTGTGGTGAGGGTGAACGATGCTTTCCTCTCCTCTGGGCTAGAGGTGATGTAGCCATCATTCTGCAGCATGGTAACTGGAGATGGAGCCAGTGCAATTTACCCCTTAATTTACAGGAATGTCAAATTACTGTCTGGTTGTAGGGCAGGGAGACTTGAGGCTGCTGCCACCTCCTCCTTTTTCTCCTTGGTGGTTTTTAACCCTCTTGCAGCTAGGCGGAGGGAGCTGTGGGGCTGCCCAGGTGTGTGGCTGCTGTGTGGTCCACCTGCCTGGATGCTGAGCTGGCAAAATCATGGATTCCTGAGAAAATCAGGTGTTTGACTGACCTTGCCCTCTCATCTTTCCCTTGCAGCGGGGTTACTCTGCCCGGCACGAGGTGAAGCAGTTCCACTTCACGTCGTGGCCTGAGCACGGTGTCCCCTACCATGCCACAGGGCTGCTGGCCTTCATCCGCAGGGTGAAGGCATCCACACCGCCTGATGCCGGCCCCATTGTCATCCACTGCAGGTGCGGGTGAGGCTCGTGGAGTGGGTGGGGGTGGAAGGGACCTTAAAGCTCATCCCCAGGGCAGGGACACCTTCCACTAGTCCAGATTCCTCCAGCCACTGTCTGACCTGGCCTTAATGTCCCTCTGCGATGGCATCTGTCTGTCAAATGTCACCACTGGGCTGGTGACAGCAGGGATGAGAGATGTGGCTGGTCCAGGGGGACAAGCAGGGAGCAGCACTGTTTTGGGGCTGCCCCAGCCTGTTAGTGATGATGCAGCTCTGTTCCAGTGGGCCAGGTGAAATGGCAGTGGGCAGCTTGACCACCAATGATGGTCAGGACATGGGGCCTGGCTGAAGGGAGAGGCAGGGGGGCAGCAAGACAGCCCCGTTCCCAGGGTTACCCACAGGGCTGTCCCTGCAGGACTCAGCCACCGGGACACCAGAGCTGGGAGGACTTGAGTGACACATCTGAGCAGCTTTGGTGGCTCTCTATGCCCTGAACAGGCATTCCCACATGATGGGCTAATGGCTCTTCCTCCACTGGGCAAACCAGGAGGAGCTGATGAATGGGAGGGATTTTTTTATTTCTTATTTGATTTCTCCCTGTCAACTGCCTCATCAGTGTTCATTCACCAGCCAGTGTGATTAGTGCCCATAGCCTGTAATCACTGATAATCACGATGAGTGATTCATCAGCCTCAGAAATTAGTATTTCACTGGAAAAGACTGTAGGAAAGGAGGAGGGGATGGTTCTGACATCATGGAGAGGGATCAAGGGACAGTAGGTCTTTGACTGTGATTCTAGCCATGCCAGGGCCTGGGATATCGCCACTGCTGGGCTGGCTCTGGGCATCCTGCTGGGCTCAGCCTTACTCTGAGGGTCTCCCCTGGGGCATTCAGACCTACTCATGCCAGCTCTTATCCCTGTTCTTCCAGGGCTCACAGCTGAGCCCTCCTTGGTGCTTTTGGGCTGGGATCCCAGAGGACTGTTGGCACTTAGATAGTTTAGTTGTTGGTTTTGTTGCAAAAGCCACATATTCTGCTGTCTTAAATTAAAAATGAACTTTAGACTGTGGTGCCCACCCACAGCCTCACCATCACACACCCTTGGGGGCTGCAGGAGGGGTGTTTGGGCAGGTTTAAGGTTTAAGGCTGAATCAGGCTCTGGAGATATGTGAGGTCCTGGCAGCTCTGCGGGGTTGCCTGGTACAGGGTCTCTGTGTTGGGCCCTTGCCCACAGAGACCTTGCTCAGTGCCCACCAGCCCTTCAGGCTGTGTGTGGATGCCAGCACAGACTGGGAATGTGTTTGCTGTTTCCCTCTCCATCCCCAGTGCTGGCACGGGGAGGACTGGCTGTTACATTGTCTTGGATGTGATGTTGGACATGGCCGAGTGCGAGGGTGTTGTGGACATCTACAACTGCGTGAAGACCCTCTGCTCACGGAGGATCAACATGATACAGACCGAGGTGAGCGGGTGTCGGGGACAGCTGGGGACACGTGGGGCTGCTGCCACCAGCCGGCTCTGGAGGCTCAGCCCTGTCCTCTCTCCTCCCCAAAGGAGCAGTACATCTTCATCCACGATGCCATCCTGGAGGCCTGTCTGTGTGGGGAGACCAGCATTCCCGCCAGCGAGTTCAAGCCCACCTACAAGGAGATGGTGAGGATAGAGCCACAGAGCAACTCCTCGCAGTTGCGGGAGGAGTTCCAGGTGAGCGCCCCAAAACCTCTGCAACTCCCCTTTGTCCTCGCCCTCCCGGTGCCCACTCCTGCTGGGACCAGGCAGGATTTTGAGGGAGACCTCTGTTCCTGCAGACCCTGAACTCGGTGACCCCACACCTGGATGTGGAAGAGTGCAGCATTGCGCTCCTGCCTCGCAACCGGGAGCGCAACCGCAGCATGGACGTCCTGCCGCCTGACCGATGCCTTCCCTTCCTCATCTCTGTGGATGGAGACAGCAACAACTACATCAATGCGGCCTTAACTGATGTGAGTGTTCCCTGAGGAGGGAAGGGGCTGCTTCCCGTGGGCTCAGGCAACTTTTCATGGCAAAACTTTGCTTGGTTTGGATTTATGGCCTTGTTTTGCACAAGGGCAGGAAGGCTCATTAGAGCTGTGTGCAGGGGAGGGAAGGGTTGGGACTGGTGTAATGGGGTCCTGCACCCCTTCTTTTGTGTAGTAGCACCCTGCAAGAGCTTTCCTCCTTGCTCTCACGGGCCAGGCACTGAAGGGACTTCAGAATTTTGCAGTGACAGTGAAGCAGGGGAGGGAGAGGAAGCTCCTGAGGGGGTTGGTAGCATTAAGCCCCCATGTGCTGCCAGCCCCCCATGATCCTCCTGCCGCTCCTCCTGATGCAACTGGAGGGGCTCTGAACCGCTCCCAAAGCCACCATGCATCCCCCTGGTGCAGTCAGAAAGGACCCCATGGTGACAAAGCTATCTCCTAGTGGCTGATGATCACAAAGTAGAGCAGAGGATGCTGTAAGCTCCAAGCCCACACTGAGGGATGGGGTCATTCATCACCAGCTCCACTTTCTTTTCCTTGAAATGCTTTGCATGGACAGCATGGAGCTCCCCACACCTCACAGGCATCTTCCCTGGACCCTCCTGGTCACAGCTGAGTGCTGGCACTAGGCTGAGCCTTGTGTTTTCCATGCTGTGGATGATTTATCCCACTGGATCTCTGTGCAGATCCCATCTCCCTGATTCCTGCTCCCACAGCAAAAGCAGTTTGTAAAGCAGAGTGGGCTGCTGTGGTGGGGAGTGGCTCTTGTAGTGCTGCAGTTGGATGGGAGTTTTGTTTGCAGCTTGCTTGCTGTTTGCATATCCATTTTATCTTTATGCATCACTGAGCCTCCTTTAATCTCTGCTGAAGGGTCAGTGAATGAAACATTTTTTATAGACAGACAAAGCCCTTTGGATGAAATTCTTGCTGAAGGGATAAAACCTATTTCCCTCTTGGAGAAAACAAAAAAACAAGTTTCATTTTTTTTATCTGCCAAAGTGGTTTGCTCAGTCAGTCTGTCCATCTGTTAGATCAACTTGGCCTTTGCCACCCATCACTGGTGCTGGTGGAACTGTGCCCTGCTCCACGCCCTGCTGTCACTTGCACCTGTGCCAAAGAGGTGGGTGCCAACACAAGCCTAGGCAGCACCTGGTGAAATCTCTTCTCCCCTCCTGCTCTTATGCCCCTCCTTGGGTGTGGAAAGCTCTTGCCGAGTGCCAGGGTCTTGCTGCTGCCCATGGACAGGGCTAGGGGAATCATTCAATAAAAGCATTTCTGTGAACTCAATCAAGAGGTTCTGCAGTAGGCAGAGGACCTCCCACATTAGCAGAGTACTGTGCTGATTCTGTGTCTGAAGAGATTGTGTTAATTTAAGGGTGCCTGATGCAGTGTTGAGCTCAGCTGTCCCTTGGCAAACCAGCAGCAGGATGACCAAAGGGGATGCATCTTGTTCAAAACACAAACCAGAAATACAGTAATTTTCTTCCCTCAGACTTCCTTTTTTCAATCTCTAGGGTCTTTCATTTAGGGTTTTCTTTGTTCTCCACAAAAAAATATTGAGCCCAGGTCAGCGGTCATCTCTGCTGCTCTCGGTGTCTGGTGGTGGGGCACTGTGGGTGGGCATGATGGGCCAGGGTGCAGAACTGGAGTCTGGGGTCTTCTGGGAGCCACAGCTTCTGCTTGTTCTTGGCTCAAAGGTGACAACTTTTCTCTAATTATTTATGCAAAATACTCTTTACTGTGAGAGAGAAATGTGGGTGTTTTCATCTTGACCAAGGGCAGGGATCACTTGGATCTCCCATCACCAGGGCATGGAGGCTGTGCCAGGGAGACCAGCTCTGCTCAGGTGTGGAGAAGAGTGTTTGCTCCCACTCATCTGGTTGCACTAATTCTTTGGGGTGTGACAACAGTGGCTCCAGTGTCATCACTGTGTCCTTACTGGTGTTTGTCTTCCCTCTCTGCAGAGCTACACCAAGAGCGCTGCCTTCATCGTCACCCTGCACCCACTGCAGAACACCACCACCGACTTCTGGCGGCTGGTGTACGACTATGGCTGCACCTCCATTGTCATGCTCAACCAGCTCAACCAGTCCAACTCTGCCTGGGTGAGTGCTGCTGCCCTGGGGACTGCACTGGCCCCACAGTGGATTTGTCCTGCTCCGTCCCTGTGAGTGGTTTTGTCCCGCTCTGTCTCCATCGCCCTGACAGTGCTGCAGCCCCTGCCTTGCTCACTCAGCAATTTCTCCTCTGCAAGGGGACGCGGGACTGTCTGCAGCACTCAGGATTTGTCCCCTGTAAGCACAGGGCTGGCCAGTTGGAGCCAAAGAGGTGTTGAGCAGCAGCCTGGCTTGGTTGCATTAGCATTGGTGTTGCACCGACATTGCGTTGGCATTGTGCTGGCATTGGTGCTGCATTGGTGTTGACACTGCATTGGTGTTGCATTGGCATGTTGATGTTGATACTGCCTTGGTATTGTGTTGGCCTTGCGTTGGCATTGAGTTGGCATTGGCTTTGAGTTGGTGTTGGCATTCCGTTGGCACTGCTCCAATAGGTCCATGTCCCCCAAGCTGAAGGCAGCTCTGCAGGTGAGGTCTCACCTGAGCAGGGCAGAGGGACAGAATTCCTTCTGTTCCCTCTGCCATTTTCCCTCATTACTCAGCCCTGCCTCTCACTGTCTGTTCTTCAGGGGTGTCTAAGTTACAATATTTAGCTGGATCCTAAATGTTTACTGGTGTAAGACCAACAGGTAATAAATCAACCTTTCCAGCAGACAGCTCCAAAAGGTGACTTTGAGGGTACAGCCCTCACTTGAACTACACCTTGCCAAGGGAAGTTTTAATATCCAAATTATAATTCTGAGTCTGGAAGGCTCAGAGATCTTGGAGATTTATAGCCTCTATTAATAACCAATTATTCCTGAGACACGTTTGCCGTGCAGTTGGGCCCAGGCCGTGGCTGACCTGCGTTGCTAAATGCCCTATGAAACTGCGGTGACAAACATCATATATTTTGTGTCGCTGCTGGTTTCACAGCTGTCACCCTGTGAAAACAACCTCACCCATGCTCCAGGGACTGAGCCATCCATCAGTGCCATGATGGACACAGGGAGGGGGAGTTGTTCCCCAGAGATGCAGGCTGGGATTGCTTTGGCTGGGTGGGATGTCCTGGCCATGGGACAAGGAGCACTGACATCCTACTTGCTGTCACTGCTGGTGGCAGTGTGTGTCCTAAAACAAACGGGGCTTGAGAGCCAACTGGGAGCAGCCCAGCACTGCTCCATTGCTGTGCAGGATCAGGTCTGTGCTGGAAGTGGGGCACAGCCCATCCCACACCTTCCTGGACCAGCAGTGTCCATTCCCAGCAGTGTCAGCTGTTTCGTCCATGTAGTGCGAGGGGGCTGTGTGGATGCTGGGGATGGACCTGACCTTTCATCTCTGATCCCTCAGTAAGCTGGGAGATCATCCTGCCATTGATGTGCTGTGTGAGAAACGGCACTGTTATCCAGCACTCCACTCTTGGGCCACCATCCCACCCTGGGGCCACCCCTGTGCCAGCAGCTCCCGGGGGGGGGGGGGGCGCCGAACAACCCCCCC
>VZRX01012023.1:0-11964 GCA_013398075.1 Notiomystis cincta
AAAGACCAGACCATGACTGAGCAATCTGAGAGTGGCTCGTAAAGAAGGTCTGACGGCTGCACCTTCGATGCTCAGCCGGCCTCGGTGCCTCTCAGTCCCCGGCAAATGCAGCTCTGCAAGCACAGAAGGAAGGACAAGCCCTGCTGGCTCTGAGCTCTAAAGGCTCTTGTCCAACACCACCACACAAAGCAGGGCTGACTTCAAAGCCAAATCCAGCTTCAGAGTCCCCCCTGTGGCACAAGTTCCCGTTCAGGGAAGTTTGGAGTCAGTGCATGGCCTGAGTTCTGGGGCAGAGGTGGTGCCTGTGCCGGACTGAACAGGGGAGCTTTGGGCAGAGAGGACACAAGTGTCCATCAGTGCCTGACACTGTTCAGACTGTGGGGAGGAGGGAAAGCCACAGGGAGAAATGGGAATTTCCTGCAGCCGTGTTACTGTGGTCCCTCCGTAGTTACTGCCCTGTGCAGCTGCACGGTGTTTGCAGGGGGAAGTTGCAGCGTCTCTGCAGCGTCTGCAGGCACTGCTTGCTGGGAGGAGCAGTAATGATGTAGGAAGTGGAAACCTGGCACAGCTCCTGCCCAGATCCCTGGGCAGCCAGCACGTGCACAGCAGGTCTGAGGTGGGGTAAGAGAGCAATAAATTGTCAGCAACTGGACGGGGCAGAAATCGTTTCTGAAAATCTGCATTACGGGAGTGGTAAATCTGATCCCTAACAGGACCTGTCAGAAAAACACCTTTCAAGCTGGAGTGATCCTGTGGCACTTCAGAAAATTAACATGCAGCATATACTTCCTTAATGTTTTGGGGGTTTTTAAGCTTTCAGAGTTCTGTTTCTCCTTATTTCCTCCTTTTTCAATTTTTAAGATAGGCTATGCTGATCTTAAGAACTATCAGAACAGAATTTAGAGCAAAGAAACACAACTAAATAATGGCATAACACAAATGCAGGAATATTTGCCAGTTCACTTCTTGCATTCAGCATCTTTTCTTCATGTTGGTTTTGCTCAGGAGCACCTTTCTGCCTTGCCAGTGTGTGTGAGGTGCAGATCCACAGAATCTCAGGGATGCTCGGGGCAGGTTCTGGGATTGTCCAGCTTGTCCGAGAGGTGGCTCAAGCCCTCAGTCGCCCTCACAGCCCCTCGCTGGACTCTCCTGGCAAGCTGAGCTGTGTCCCCTCCGTGTCCTCTCGGGAGACTCCTGTGGGGAGGGGCCTCCCACGGTGACATCCCCTGCATTTGTTTGTTCCTTGATTGTTGTGCAGCGGCGCTGAGCTGAGCCCCTGCCAGCTGTGAGCTCCAGACACTGTCACCCTGCTGTTCCACACAGTGCCTCCCCTGTGCCTCTCCTGCCTTGCCTCTCCCTCCTGAGGAGCCTGGAGACTTCTGACAGGGCTCTCCAGGGACTCATCCCACCAGGTTTCACTTTTGCCAGGGATGTCCAATCTCTGGAGCTGGACCAAAGCCTGGAGCCCCTCTGGTTTGTTCCTCCTGCTGAAGGCATTGGTGTAGAAACGTTTCAGGTGTGGTACACTGTAGCCAACCGCTCCTGAAGCGGATTGAGAGATCCATTTGTGCTTGTCCATTCCCTTTTTGGCTCACCCTGCCATTTTTTATCATTGGTGAGCCCGGTTTTGTCCCTTTTGCCCTTCCAAGCCAGTTTAAACTGTGTCAGTGAGCCCCGTTAGCTGCTGTGCTGGAGCACCTTTTCCACTGTAAGAAAGGAGTGTCCTGTCAGGTGTCAGTGGACCAGGTGTTGGTAGATCAGTCTGTGGTGAACAAACCCAAAATTCATCCTTTGACACCAGCGCTGGACCATCGGCCTGACTGATCAGCCCATTCCTCTTGATTTAAATCTATGTTTTGGGTAGAACCGGGGAAATCACTGCCTGGGCTCCTGATCCCCCTACCACTGTCGCAGGGCCCTGAAGTGTCTATTTCCAATTGACTTTCCCGTGACTCGTTTGTGGGCTGCTCGTTGTGGAGCGGAGCCCTCCCGCGGGGGACACGGGGCTGTGGCACACGGGCACCCACGGCCAGCCAGGAACACTCAGGNCCCGCTTTTATAGCGCAGCGGGGGAGCCGCCGGTGATGCCGCAGCTGCGAGGGAGCGACAGCGGCCGTGAGGTCACAATGCTCCGAGGGAGTCAGTCCCTCGTTACACCACAGCTCTGCAGAGAAGCGTCGCCACCGAGGTCACGGGGCGTCAAGGTAAGCCTATTGTGAGGCCGGAGCTTCGCAGAGCACATCGCCGGTGAGGTCACGGCAGAGCGGGCGGAGACCTTTGTGACACCAGAGTTCGGAAGGAGAAACGTCCCCAGCGCCATCACGGTTGGCACTGGAGCCCCTTCGGGTGGCAGCGCTTTGCAGAGCCGACATCGCCGGCGAGGCCACGGGGGCCACACGGGCACTCCCGGCCGCGCCTCCCGCGTCTCCGTGCCGGGAGTGCCCAGCAGGGAGCGAGATGCTCTAGTCTGAAATGTGTCCTTGTCCTTGCCACGGTGGATGCCCGGCCTCGTCATCGTGCCAATGAAAGAACCGCTGCCAAAACAGATGGCAAAGACCAAAAATTTCTGCGTTTAGAGGCCCCCTGGACAGCAGCAGGAGACGAATTTCACTGGGCAAGCAAAGCAGAAGAGTCACACAGCCCCGGGAACTGGTGCCGAGTGTTCCTTTGCCCAACATCCTCAGTCCAGCAGGGCTGCAGAGAGGAACTGAGGAAGGTGACTAAAACAAAAGAGAAGACTCCCGAGCAGGGACTGCCCTGAAATTGTTATGGGCTCTCCCAGCGAGGCAGAGCAAAGCCCCGTGAACAGAGCCCAGGGACTGTCACCTGAGAGATGTTCATGGGCACAGCCCATGGTGGATGCACAGAGCAGCCCGGGCTCACAGCAGCCCGCCTGAGGCTCCCAGAGAGTGCTCTCCTGCCCTTGGGGAAAGAAAAGAAGTGCTGGAAGCGCTAATGACTCCCAGTGAGGACAGCAGCCCGAGGCAGGAAGGGACGGTGGGACGGCAGGGCCGACTGCGGTGGTGGATCCCGGCTTCTCCAGAGCAAAGGGCCGCTGTTCTCCCCTCTGCAGGACCCAACCTCCAGCTCCTTCCTGCGGCTGCGGGCTCGGGCTCCGTCGCTGATGCGTTTGAGGAGCACCAACACACGGCTTTCCAGAACCATGGGGACTTGGGAAAGGGAACAGACCTGGCACTGTGGGCAAATGGCAGAGGGAGAGGATGTGGCTGGAGCAAAACCTTCCTTTTGCTTCTCCCTGAGGCAAGGGCACAACCCACCGCCCTGCAGGCTCCAGTGTGGAGGAAGAAGTTGGTGCACTGGAGGCCCGTCCCCCCCGGGGTCCCAGCTGTCCCCAGCCTGTGTCCAACCCTGCAGGATGGGACCGGCCCCAGGAGGAGCAGAGCAGGCGGAGATGGCAGGTCCCTGTGCCCAGGGCAGCACCCACAGCTCCTCCCCTCCTGGGTGGGGGACCCCGGCACCCCTGAAAGAGCAGGGCCCCAGCCTCCAGGAGCCTTCTCCTCCCAGCAAGAGACTGCCCCAGGAGCAGCAGCTGCAGGGCTCCTGCAACCCTTTAGTCAGGAAAGGAAAAGAAATGCGTTATTTCCCTCACAGTTTCTGGGCTTCTCCCCATTCTGGGGCCTCTCCCCTTACTGCTGGGCCACACCAGGGGTGGCACCCCTGTGCTGGGGGCTCAGCCACGTCCCCCAGAGCCCCAGGGCCGTGTCGGCCATGCCTCTTCCCCCAGGAAATCCTGCTGCAGTCACGCTCCTGCAGCACAGCAGACGCCAAAGGCAGAGTGGGCAGGAAGGCCAACTTCTCTCATCACAGGTGCAGTGAGTGTTCAGCTGGGCATCGGTCCCGGCTTCTGCTGGCAGCTGCCAGTTGCCTCACCTGGCCCAGGGCCATGAGGGCCATCCTGAACTTTGCCTGGCCAGAGGCATCGTCCTTGGAGCCCTGGACTCCACTGCAGAGTGCCAAGCACAGGGACCACAGTGAGAGATCCCCCCTCCCTGGGATGTGCACAGCTGGGTCCAGCGGGCGCAGTTCCTGCAGCCGGAGGGGAACCTTCGTGTCAGCCAAGGCTGGGCTCTGACACCCAGATCCTCCACGTCCCAGCACTGCACAGGGCAAGGCAGTGACAGGAGGAGCTGCTATCCAGGTGCAGGCAGTCCATGCTGACTGCTGCCAGCACATTCCTGCTCCTGGGACACCTCGGCTGTAGCAGGGGCAGGGAGGGGACACAGTCACGGCCACCGGACACAGGGAACCAAAGGAGAGCAACACCAGCACGGAGCTGTACAAGTCGAAAATAAGAAACAGTATTTCCTTTCTGCTCCTGGCAATGTGCCCCTGCAGGGGCGGCACATCCCGCTGTGACACCTCTGGGTGGTGGAGGTGACATCACGAGTGGCAGATTGTGACATCGCCTCCACTGCTGGCTGCACTTGGGCACGAGCAGAGCCCGGGCCAGTGTGGCCCAGGCCTTGACTTCTGCCGACCAAGACTGCAAGGTCTGGAGGGCGAAGCCAGGCCTTGCCCCGTGCTGGGTGGTGCTCTGGGCGCTGCTGTCGGAGAGTTCAGCAGCTCCCAGTGCCCAGCCCAGAGCCACCGCTCCTGTCTGCCCCCCCTGCCCGCTGGGGGCAGCCGGGCACGGCTGTGCGGCGCTGAGGGTGACAGCCCTGTGTCCCCACGGTGGCCACGGGGCAGTGACAGGCTCAGGGAGGCAGCAGGGTGTCCTTCTCCAGGGGCCCGGGCATTTCTACCTTTTGCTCCCCTCTCTGGCTCAGCCGGTGACCGTGGCCTCTCCCTCCCGCAGCCTGTGCCACCAGCTGTCCCCGGCGTGCTGCAGCGCGGGAATGGCCACAGGGACAGACAGCACCTGCCCCATCTGCCAGGAGACTTGGGATGACACGGCCTCGGCTCTGCCCTGCCGCCACCGGTTCTGCCTGGGCTGCATCCTGCGCTGGGCAACGACGAATCCCTCGTGCCCGCTGTGCAGAACACCCGTAGAGACCGTGAGGTTTTCGGAGCGGGGCGAACAGGACTACGTGCAGTTTGTCATCAGCTCCCCGGCGGAGTCAGCGCAGAGCGGCAGCCAGGCAGGGAGAGCTGCAGGTCACCCGGAGGAGAGCAGCCTCCCTGCAGGAGGCCCTGCAGCGTCCCCCGCACCTTCTCGGCAGAGAGCGCTGTCCCCGGCTGGGCCGGGGCCCTCGGCGCTGCAGTGTGTGGGCGGCCTCCCGGCCGAGGTGTGGGCAGGACTCTTCCGTCAGCGACGGCCGCTCCTGGAGCCCGTGCGGCCCTGGCTGTGCCGCAGGCTGCGGGCAATCTTCCGGGACAGGTGGTGGCTGGCAGAGGTCGTGGAGAGCTCCGTCCTGCGGGAGCTCTGCCTCCACGGCCCCGATGCGGCGATCCTGGTGCCGAGGCTGCGGGACTGCCTCGAGGAGCACACGGCTCCGCTGGTCCGAGGGCTCCTCGCTGTCATCGTGGGCCGCTGCAGCGCGGAGGCCAGGAGGTGGCTGTGCTTCCACCGCGCCAGAGCGGACATCAGCGCCAGCTCCGCTCCGCCAGCTCCGGCGGCCCCGGCTCCCAGGAGAGGACTCCCGCCTGCGGCCCCGCAAGCTCCGACGTGCAGGGGGACGCTGGAACGTCACGGACCGGCCTCCAGGGCAGCCACAGCTGTCCCCGGCCTGTGCCCAACCCCGCAGAGCGGGAGCGGCTCCGCCGCCGGGGGACGCGTCCCTGTGCCCGGGGCAGCATCCGCAGCTCCTCTGCCCCCAGCCAGGGCAGGGACCGCTCACCCTTTTAAACTCTGAGGCGGTGCCTGATCATTTTCTGGCGTTACACTGCAGCTCTGGAGCTGCAGGGTGGAGTAACAGACAAGGAGGGCACTGCAGACGTGTGTGTTTGTGGCTACTTCCCTTGTCTAGCTGACTGAAAAGCACTTCCTACAATTAAACTGAAAGCCTGCTTGGTAAAATTTAAAGGTTTAATAAAGGTCCATGTAAAGCAAACCGTGAATACTGCCGGAGTGTTTGTAATGCTCTCCTACCTACTTTGTGTTGATGGGACAAAGTCCTGTGGTCTTTTTTCAGTCCCACAATTACAAGAATGCTATAAAGCAAATGACAGCTGAGTATTTTCAAAATACAATGAGTAAAAATACAACGAGTAAAATATCACAAACAGGTACACTTGAGCTGCATTTCCAAAGCAGGGGCTTACTTCAATGCTTACAACTACAGAAGAGTAATCGACAGGATCTGTGTGCTGAACAAAAAACCACAATGGAACTGTGCAAATGCAATCTGTTCCTAACTCAAATGAGTATTCCCATATTTGAAACACCACTGTAGATGGCAGCCACAATTTCAAGTAATTTTATTTTTATCAGCTGTATCAAAACATCAATAAGAGCATTTTTGGTCTGGCTTACCCAGTGTCTGAACGAACGATCAACAGAAAATTTGCACATTCTGACATCTCAACTACCCCAAAGTGTTACTTCCTTCAGTAAGTCAGATTATCCAAAGATTTCAGCAAGCAGGTTTGGGTCTGGTATTTTTTCTGTCCCTAAAAGAAGCCAAGAGGGCTCTCACCTTTGCTGTGAACACACTTTTGCCTTGAACTTTGCTTACTCATTTCAAGGCACACAGGTTCACAGGGGACACTTGGCTACTGCTGAGCTCCCAGATCCTGGATCCTGAGCACTCCCCAAAAATGTCCTTGGTTGTCAGGGCCCTGACAAGAAAAATGTCATCCAAAAACCCAGAAATGAACTGAGTTCTGACACTGCTTCATCCTTTATCCAAGCACAGAGCTACTCTCTACCCTTCTCCTTAATACACAGAAACAGTGACAGCTGCTGTTGGCAAACTGCAGTTCCTAACAGGAAGGAATTTTCCTGCCCTGCTCCCTCTCAGCACAGCTGCACATTCCCCCCTCATGCAGGCAGCAGGGCACGGCCTTTGCTTTCACTGGGGCAGTGTCTCTGAGCCTCAGCAAGGCAGGGGGACCTGCAGGAGCACTGAAGCACATTCTGTGCTGGGACACTGCCAGGCTCTGCCAGCTGCACCAGCCAGGGGCCTGCAGCATTTCCAGCGCCTCTGTGGCTGTTCCAGAGGTGCAGAGAGCTCAGAGGGGACCCCAGGCCTGGCCCAGCCAACGTCCTGCAAAGGCACCTGCTAAAAGCAGCACAGGCCTGGACCATCCACAGCTGGGGAACTCAGAGAGATCCACTGGCCAGCATGGCCCTGGAGCTGCTCCCCTTTGGACCTCTCCCACAGGGAACTTGTTCTGGATTGTAGGATTTACACAGTGGATTGAGCTGTCAAAAATCACTGTTTTCATTTACTGGAACTGAGGGATCTGCTGGGCTTGCTTGGATGTTTTCCCTCAGTCACTTTCACTCATTGCCAAAATCCTCACCATCATGTTTACATCTCTTAATTGATAGTTCACATGACAAGTGTTTTAAACTCCAAACTGAAGTTGTCAAAGTGAAGCTCAAGCNTTGCTGGATTTCAATTAAAACTTTAATTTATTGGAAACTGCTACAGCTGCACTACTAATATATTGAACTATCAATTTCAGTCTAAAAATGTCTTCAGAGTACTGCAGGTGTGGGAACAGTAGACAAACAAGTGTCAACTAGGACTGTGCATGTGGGTGGCCTCAGTCAAAAGCCTCTAAATTCTCTAAATTCCCCTTACCTGGAAGCAATCCTGAAGCAGCTCCACTTGCCCTGGGAGGGTCTTGAGGAAGAGCCAGGAAAAGGGACACTGAGTCAGTACCAGCTCTGTGCACGTCACCCTTGGCAGCAACTGTACTTCTACTGGGGGCTGTGAAAGATGGTGGGAAAGGCAGTGTCACTTGGGAATTTGATGCTGCTCCCTAAAGAACAGGGATCCTTTTGGAATTTTTCCAAATTGTAAAGCTTTGAAATCTCCCCGTTAAGTCCCAGCACTTGCAGTGAAAACAGCATGCATGAGAGCTTTAAACACAGTCCCAGATCACACAAAGAAGCCCAGTCCTGCTCTTTCCCCATCCTCACTGAGACTCCTCAGTCCTCATTGAACTGGTTGAAGCTGAAGGATGCTGGGAGCTGAGTCATGAACCAGCTCCATTCCCTGGGATTGAGGAACTCCCTCTGCAGCGAGCCACAGCTCCTGCAACTCTTCATCAGCTCTGGCAGGAACAGCTGGGAGAGAAAGAGCTCCCTGGGGGGCCTGCAGGCTGCACCAGCTGTACTCCAAAATGCAGATCCAAAGTGCTCCCTCTCTGCTCTGAGGCCTTGCTAGGCTGGGCACATTTAGGCTTTTCCTTTAGTTACTGGATTTGAGCATTGCCTGGCCTCAGATGTTCTGCTGCTTGTTTTTCTGCTGTGTCTCAGGACAGCAGACTGGTACCAAATTTTGTGATTTGAGGCAAGAACTTTGGACTTCTGCACTGGTTTCATCATTTTGGTGGGGTTTTTCCTGTCACCCTACTCAGTGCTAGCTCTGCAGCACTGTCACTGTGCAGCAAATTGATCCATGGGGCTCAGCTGGGAATGGGGACATTAGGGCTGGTGGCACAACTCCCACGAGGTCAGGTTCATTCACTGCTCTGTTGCCACAGCAGAAGCCTCGCTGTCAGTGCCTCTCCAGGAGTGTGGGCAGCGCTCCAGGAGGTTGTGCCAGTGCAGGATTTGAACTCAAGGCACAGGAAGTACTCAGTACTTTCTCGGAATCACATCAGGCACACAGTAACTGTTCTTCTCTGCTTCCCTGATGGTTCATATGACAAGTGTATTAAACTCCAAATTAAAGTTGTCAAAGTGAAGCTCAAGCTGTCACAAAATGACCTCCTAGGCAAAACATGAACTCAGAAAACCAGAACACACCAAATGAGGGTTCATGCCCTCACACTCTGACCCGGGCCTACCCCACGAGCTGTAAGAAACCAGCCAGCAGAAATCCAGGTGCTCTCCTTGTTCCCAGCAGAGGTGAGCAAGGACAGATCTCGCTCCAGGCACTGCCCGTGGCTGTGTGCTGCAAACCCATAGACAAACCACACCTTTCTGCCTGGGAACCCCACCCCACCCAATGCTCAGACAGGAAATTCTAATGTGCTGCTTTTTGGAGCCCTCTGCTGCTGCTCCAGATGTAGCTTGCAGGCAAACACGCACTGAAATTGAGTGAATCCAGGAGCACGTGGCAAAAATCCATAGTATAGAAAACACCACTGTCCATTAAAAGCTGAATGAAAGAAGCCTTTACATCCCCAGCCTGCAAGAAATCTCTCAGTCCAGACCCCAGCACTGTCATCGAGCAGATTTAACCTCCAAAAAAGCGGTCATTTCAGGGTGGGGTGATGAAAGCTTCTCCTCAAAGAGTGTGACACAACTTCAACACCTGCCGAGCTCGGGCTGCTGGCTGCGGGCAGGGAGGGCTCCCTCGGGGCGGCAGCTGTAAAGGAGCCTCCAGTGCCCTCAGTGCCCTCCCGAGCCGCCGTGGGCCTCAGTGCCACCACTGCGCTGAGATCCCGGCACCACTGTCCTGTGTGTCCCCAGAGCCGTCCTTGCCCTCAGACCGGCGGTGCCGCCATCGGCCTCAGTGCCGCCATCGGCCTCACCTCACAATGCCGCCCTCACACCCCAGTGCCACCATCGCCCTCAGCCGCCCAGCCCTCAATGCCGCCATCGCAGCCCCACAGCCCTCAGTCCCACCATTGCCCTCAGCGTTCTCAGCGCCGCCATTGCCCTCAGCCCACCGGCCCCCCAAGCTCCGCCACCTCCCGCCATCGCTCAGTCCCCTCAGTCCCGCCGTGCCCCTCAGCTCCCCCTGGCCCCTCAGCGCCGCCGCTTCCTCTCGGCCGCCACAGGCCCCGCAGCTGTCCCCGATCCCCTCAGCCTCACCGTCTCTTCACGGACTCCCCGCTGCCTTCGGCCCGCGTCCCGCTCAGCCTCCGTGCCAGCGGCAGCTCCC
Organism: Notiomystis cincta; assembly: GCA_013398075.1. Classification (NCBI taxonomy): domain Eukaryota; kingdom Metazoa; phylum Chordata; class Aves; order Passeriformes; family Notiomystidae; genus Notiomystis; species Notiomystis cincta. The sequence continues at coordinate 9,966 of VZRX01012023.1, forward strand.
GCCGGGCCCCGGGGCTGCAGCAGCTGCTCGGCCCGGCCGGGAGCGGCCAGAGCGGCACCGCCGGGGGAACTCGGCAGGGAGGGTCCCCGGGCTGTACCTGAGGGGAAAAGGGAGGAAATGAGGGGTGGGTGGGACTGAGTGTCACTAAAGAAATGTCACCGCATCCCACGGGGAACAGGGCGAGAGAATCCAACCGTGATTCCCGCTGGTCACCCTCATTTCTTCAGGACAACAGCCCCGGGAAGCACCGCAGATGCACCTTGCGGGCCGGCCGGGCTGGCTGGGGAAAACACCCGGCATGGGGGAAACGCTACGGACCCCTCTGAAATGGAGACTGCAGAGCTGCAAGGAGATTCCACTAGAAAAACTATGTGGAATCTCATCTGAAAGTCCCTCAAGTAAAGACTAAGAGAGGAAAGAAAACAACAACAAACCAAAAGGGAAAAGTTACTATAATTTTACTAGGGCACTCAATGACAGGACAAAGGGCAAAATATGTTATCCAATCACATTCACTGCTAATTTAAAAATACTAGAATTAAACGTGTAGGATTTAAACGCGAAAATTCACGATATTAGAAGTTCTCACCATATTCATAGATTTCTCACCTGTGAGTGTATATATCGTTTGGAAATCAGTCACCGAGTTTAGGAAACTGTTTCCTAATGCAGTAAAACACCGCGCTCTTCTTTCCCCTCAAGTTTCTGTAATTTTTTTCTCGTTTCTCACACTTGTCGTCTTGCTTTTCTCAAACTTCCCCTCTCATAATTTTCACCCTTTCCAACCCTCATGTTTCTCACACTTTTCACCTCCCTTTTTCTGCCCTTTCCTCCCCTCGAGTTTCTCTCCCTTTTCTCAGTCGTATTTCTCACACTTGTCCACTCACATTTTCTGCCTTTTTTCCCCCACTGGTTCTTGTCAGTGATTGTTTCTTCCCAGCCGTTTATGAGTTTTCCTTTTTTCCTGCAATTCCATCCCTTCCATGGGGTCCAGAGCACAAAGCCAAGAAACCCTTGCCTACGTATTTGCCTGTTGCTTGAACAGAAAGTCTGTGCTGCACCTGAAATATCTCATTAAATACCTGACTGATAGAAGAAGTGGGTGTTAATTTCTTCGCAAACGACTATATCTGAAAGAAACAATCAGGTTCTGGAAGAATGGGTGTGGGGATCTTTACAAACATCAAGCCTCTCTGTTGGCAGGACCAAACACAGTTTGAAATTCTACACTTCGGAGGAAAACATGCGGGTTTAATAGAATTATGAATAATTGTCTGTCCAAGGTGGGCTTGAATGTAACTCTAATGGTTGTACTATGTATGATAGGAGGTGGAATACGTGTTGAAGGGAGAATATGAAGTAGGCAGTTCAGGAAGGCTGTCCCTCCCTCATCCCTCAGCCAATGTGGAGAGGAGGAGGGCAACACGCAGCCGGCAGTTTAGGATAAAAGGAGACTGAATCCTTCATAAACTTCAGTCTCGCAGGGCTACAAGGTGGTGGCGTCTGGCACGTTTGATTCTGGCAGGACTGCTCTGTCTGCTTTGTGGACACTGGTCTTTCATAGCGTGATTTTGGCACAATGCAGCCAGCCGAGGTTACAGGCTGGCTTGTGTATCTCTGCGTGCAGAGAACAAAGGTGCCATGCCGGGTGAATCAGCCGGGTGGTGTCTGCTAATGTCCATCTCAGCGGGTTGTGGAGAAAGTGGGGGTTCAGCCGGCCGCACGCTGCGCGGGACCAGGGCTGGAGGGGCCGCCGAGCGCGCTGGACGGTGCGGACTCCATCCCGGCCGCCATTTCGTGCGTGGCGCCCTCAGCCCCGACCGCAGAGAGCAGGACGCGCTTCCCTTGTTTTCCAGACTTTTTACTTTTCAGATTGGGACTTGTAAATTTTTTTTTTTTGTTTTTTTGTTTTTTTTTTTTTTTTTTTTTTTTTTTTTTTTTTTTTTTTTTTTTTTTTTTTTTTTTTTTTTTTTTTTTTTTTTTTTTTTTTTTTTTTTTT
>VZRX01012034.1:8649-33424 GCA_013398075.1 Notiomystis cincta
AGAAAAAAAAAAACAAAACAAAACAAAAAAGAGACATGAACAAAGGATTTGAAAATACTGTAAAAGAATGCTATTAAAAATTCAAAATCCTGCAAACACATATCTCTTTCAATGCCATCAGTACTTCAGAGAAAAAAAAAAAACAAAAACCACAAAACAAGTCATAATTTTGCCCCCTCTCCCAACAGCTTATGTTCAGCATTAAGTGGAATTTTGATTTTTGTTTTTGAAAACAGTTGAAGATAGTGTGCCTCAAAAGTTACTGGGTGGATCAAGTCAACACTTCTCTATTCTGTAGATGCTAAACAGAAAAATGGGAAGCCCTAAAACCCAACTTCAGTCACGAATCCCATTGAACTCTGTTCCAGCAAAGAGATTGCCAGACCAAGGCCTGGCACTCCCCCAAACATGCTGCAAAGTAAATCCCACATGACCGGGTCTGTACATCAGGCAAATGCAGATGTACTTGAATAAAGCACACTGTGCTTTCCTTGGATCACAGCAAGGGAGGGGATGCAGTCTGCAACTTGGAAACTGTCAGGAAAGAAATACATTCCAGCTTTTAACATCTACTGACGTGACATCATTTCACTGCTCTGTTTGTTTAACAGAGAAAGAGTTTGGCACAGTGTGTAAATAGATATTTGATTTTTACCCATTGTAGAGAAGCCTGTTTGACAGCCAGGCTTTAAAGACAGTCCTGCCACAGAGTGTAACTTTTGGTGCAATAGATGCTTTGAACCTTTCCCCAAGGCTGCCCTGTGGGCATGCAGCAGTATCCTCCATACCCCCACCCAGCCCCACTCCCAGGTACAGCAGCCAGGGTCCATAACCTGCATGCAATGGCCCTACACAGATTCCTCCCATCTTAAGCCTCCTGTCTGGGGTGCTTTTTGCACATTTGCACTGAACCATTTCCCTCTGTCCTTCCTTGCTCCCACAGCTTCTATTCTATCCACTGGCAAACCAAACACACGAGTGACCTGAGTGTAGCTACAACACAGCAGGGCAATTTCTGTGCAGTGGGATATGCATGCCTGCAGGAATCACTTTTATTGCCTTAGTGGACAAATTCTGCCTTTGGAACTACAACAAGCAGACTCAAGAGAACAGAATGACAGGGATAATGAAAAGCATTGAGTTTAAGTCAATTTCATTAATTACAAGAGTTCCTCTTTACACTCTTACTGCATCAAATTTTATAATGCACCCACCTGCTTTGATGGCAAACAAGTTTTAGAAATAGTTAGCATGCTATAGCTGACAGAACGCTCAAAGTTGTCAGACTAGCTTTATCACTTCTCTTGTGAGGTGAATACATCACCAGTATGGGAGCAATAAAAGCCAGGATGAGAATACAGGCTCTCATGTTTGCCACCTTGCAAAGTGAGTTGTGCACTCCTGCATTGCAGGAATTACAGCACACTTTCACAATTGCCAATCCATGAGCTCTCATTCTGGGGCAGACTAGCAGTTTGTCCTCTGGATAGCTGGAGAATTATATATGCTGTTAGCCATCATCCTACCTGAATAAATCTGTACTCAATGCCACAGTGCAACTCACTGGTCAACACTTACCAATTCAGCTCCAACAATTAAAAAAAAAAAAAACCTGTAAGATTCTCTCCCCTTCAAGTTAGTAGAGCTGCTACACTTGCAGATAGTGGAAGTGTCTTATTCCAAGCCAGAACTTGCCTAGCATTTCTGGAAGCTGCATGAAGTACTTCCCAGCACTTCAAGCTCAAGAGCAGCTCCTCCCATTCACTTGAGAGGATTCATTAACAGCCCTTCCCCCAATATGAAATTTGTCAGGCTCAAAACCCATTCACAGCTCAGTCTCTCCTTCTGAAACCAATTTCAAGCTTTAGCTGTCAAGAATGGTGCAGTGTACCTAGAAACAGTGGAGTACATTAAATGCTTGAGGCCATGTCCTTCTGCCACTGCTGAAACAGACAACCAGTATCTCACCTCTTTATTTTGTGCCTAACACAAGGCTAATTCTGAACGCATGCACTGGATTACAGCAATATTTGGGCTACCATTCCTCCTTTCACAATAGAGGTAACTCCAAAGTTGGTCTTTTTTCTTTCATCTATTTGTGAATTGATATCTAATAGCACCAACCACTTCACATGAGACACCAACCAGCTCATATGATTTGAAACTGCAAAATAAAAATCTTGTCAAGAAGCTTTTTTCCTTGTGTTTTAAAGAAAATATTCAACTGAATTCCTTTAACTTGTACTAATTCAAGAATGCATGCCTGTTCCACAACTGAGTTGAAAAACAGATACATCACTTAAATTTTCATGGGAATGGTTTGGCTTAAAGAATCTTTCTTCTGTTTTGGTGTTAAATCTGGGATTGAAGAGATTACCCTGAAACCTCTCTTCCTGTGCATTACAGAAAGTGCATAAGCAATTCAAAGAAACATGGGCAGATGGAAAACAGAAACAGAGAAGAACAGAGTCTTTATCACAGCTCTCCCTAATTTGAGTGAGGTGGAAAGAATTGGGAGGGGTTTACAGAGCCCCACAGAGAGATCTGCACACGCCTATCTAAATCTAGCAACAAAAATAGCAAAAGCAGTTATGGGAGGATCTCACCTATCAGCCTCAAATGACAGAGGCTCCAGAACATTGAGAAGTACTCTGACAAATGTCCAAACTCCTACAAAGTCCATATAGGCTCTCATATCCTCTGGGACACTACTATACTCTACCTCTTAAGAGAGCCCTGAATTTAAGTGCAGGTGAATACCAAGCCATCTTTATTAAAGCACACAAATCATTGAGACCAGCAGAAACCAGAAGCACCTTACAGTGCACACGGCTGAGCCACACAACCTCGCAGCCCAACCAGCCCAGCTGTGAATCTGACCACATGTTGCTTTCAAAAGCAACTGCACCCCTTGCAGAGGAGTGCCCTTTATCTTGTGGTGGGGAGCACTGCTGTGCATCAGCTCTATCTACAAACACAGGATTCACATGGGCTGTGGTGAGCAACGTCCACGGCCAAGGCAGTTTGCAGCACTACTCTATTCTTAAATATGAGATACAAACTGCCAGATTGCTCCTTCTCTGACTGTTGAGACATTTGGAACAGAACTGATTTTCAAAGCAAGCCAGACTACATCCCTCAGAAATTGCCTTGTTCTATAAAGTGCTGGCTTGCAGTACCTAGAAGGCAGAAGCTGGGTGCAAAGCCTTACCTACACATTCAGTAAGCACTGATCCCACCACTCCTCCAGCTGCTTTTCCCATCCAGAGCTGGGGGTATAGCAGCACATTGGCTCTTTTGCAAATCTAAACAATCACTGGACCGCTTTCAGGACTTTCAGTCTCAAAGCAGTAGCTAAGTCATAGACGTGTGGATTTCTAGTGTCCACATAGTAATAACAAAATCCTCCTGCTCTAAAGGAGCACGTTTCTTGTCAACAGTCATTTCTTGTACCCAATACAGTCAGATCCCATACACACCTGTGGGCACCTCATGAGCAGCAGTGGTCAGTACAAAGTAGGGCTGTAAAGGTTAACACGTACAGCTGCTGCCCCATCTCTTCTGATCTATGAAGAGCTATTCATACCTGCCCACAATGCTTTCTGCCAGAGCCTGAATAAACACTGCTTCCAAAGATCAACAGCCCTCCAGGACATGGTAAGCTGAGAAAGAAGGATCTCAACATGTGAAAAGTACACTCCTGCAAAGGGGCTGTTAAGAAGCAAATTCCACCAGTCCAGGTAACTTCCTCCTCTGGTCCAAAGCAAACAGGCACATGATGACATAAAGCTTTTTGAGTACTACACTGGGGATATAGCCCAATGGGATACGTGCCAGGGAGAACACACCACTCTCTGGTCAGCTGCTCCAGCAGCATGGCATGCAACCATCGCAGCCCGCAGCGCAGTGAGCATGGCAGGGGCACAGCACACAGGCACTGCCACAGGCTCTCACTTACTCCATCATGAACACACAGACCTTGGCTGCTCTCAGGTCAACAGGAAACGGTGCAGAAGGACTGACCCAAAGGTTAAGAGCAACACTTAAGCCCTGCAACACTAAGCAAAAGATGTCCTTCCTTCCTTCCCATGAGTACTGTCAAAGATCCTTCCCAACAGCAGCTTTACATGACTCTTAGCAAGGTGCAAACCTCAAGTACCTCCACTGCCTCTAATACCCACAGCTCTGTTCCTCCTCACACATCTCAGCCCCAAGCTTTCCTTTAGCAGCCTTCCAGATACAGAGTTTTGGCTTGGTGATGTACAAGCACCCCTACCAGTGTCCCTGCTCCTTCATGTGCTCCTCATAGTAATGTAACATCTCAGCCACAATTCATACCTCGGCCACCTCAGACCATGCATAATATTACTTAGGAGCTACCCAGGGTGCAGAATGAAGCCATTGCTTTGATCTGACAGTCAGGTAGTCTTGTGAATGGAGTATAAAGTCAAAGAAGCACTACAGATAATCCAAGGGGAGAAAGTGAAGGAGAAATGAAAATGCCATGTGCTCTCTTGGTGAAGCTGAGCCTACAAATACCAATACTAGGGCAGCAGAGCATGAACTAGCTTCAAATTTGTCAGTCTTCCATTTAAAAAAGAAACCCAAAACCAAACTACAATTCCTTTTTACAAGACAGTAGTGCCTTAAAGAAAGGTGGAAAGCTTTGAGAAAGAGAACTGGCTCTGAAGGGACTATATGGTTGGCTTCAGTGTATGCTATGGGACAAGTGCCATATGGTTCAGTCTGCAAAAACAAAGGTCACATCCATCATTACTTGGCATCATTATTCCACAACTATACACACTGAGCAGTGACCCATCACAGTTCCTCAACATGCCAGTAAGCAGGTCAATGCATCCTGTACAGAAACTAGCACAAAAGCTTTCTCTTGCCTTTAGATCTCACCATCAAGACTTTTCATATGCAAATATCATTATCCAAGCAATTATTGGATTGATTGATATCACCACTTGCATACAAAAATTCTGGCTTATCCTCACAATTGTGAATAAATCACTCTCCAGAACAAAAAACTGTTCTACGAATACCTGGCAGCCTAGGTAAGCATGCTGAGGACCAAGACACAAAACAGCAAGAATACTTGTTGATCAGTGTTTCTGTGTGGACCAAGACACTTCAGCAATAGGTATAACACAGCTAAGTAGGTTTCTTCACAGAATTTCCCCTCATGATGCACCCTAATTTCAAATATTTTACCTTTACAGAGCTGCTGCCAGCCACCTTCTCTAGTACTTTATTTGGCTTAAAGCAGTCAGAGGTGGGGAGACAAAGCAAGGTTCATAATTTACAACATGATAGTAGACTACCAATCCCAAAAGAATTTTCTGACAAACCCATATGAAACATGTTTCTAAGAAATATTTTACTATTTTCTGCCTAAAATTGGGCAGTCATTCAGCTAGGTTACAATATTTTATATTTACTAAAGGTACAGATCTTTAAATATTTCCTGTAGTTTGAAAGCATTTGAATAACATTAATTCACTCATGATCTGCCAGGGCTGAACAGTTGCCATAATTTTGCTCCTGGAGAAACAGCAACATGAAACCTGGCAGACTTCACTTGCAGTACACCCAGTCTTTGTAGGACTCTGGTACCTTCCCCAGAAACAGTGACCCCCTCAGTCATCTTCCACAGTCCCACAGTCCTGGCAACTTGAGCTTTCTGTTGTGCCATGGCACTGCAAAACTGTTGTCTTTTACTGAGGCCAATTAAGCCCTTCACAGTTTGACTTCTAATTACATTAAACTGTATGTACATTTTTATTCAGCAGTTCCTAACTATCCAACTAGCCATTGCAAACCAATTAACAAAAACTAATGTTATGAAAGAGGCAGGTTTTGGAAACAAAAACAGATAATTTGTTTTTCTGTTGAAAAGAAGTTGTGGAAGAATGAGAATTTATTTTTCCAAAATAAAAAAAAAAATACTTCTCAAAAAAACCTTCCTGGATAGTTTTTTTCTACTGTATCTTTATCGTCCTAATATTGAAGTTAAAGCTCCAGTATTTTACACAAGTTACTGCCTTAGCAAACAACTAAGCAAGAAAAAAAAATTCTGGCAGCTCTGGTTATGAAATTGCAGAATATGCTATATGAAACAAAGTATATTCCATTTCATGCAGGGAGAGTCAAGGCTAGTAAAACGAGGAGTTCCACGGTTCAAATTCAATCTCATCATAAGAAGGTATAATTTCTAAAAAGCCAAGAGAAACAGTATCTACTTAACTGTGATGATTATAAGCCTAGCCAGCCACAACATATTTACCAAAAAAATTTGATTTGCTTTATATGCCAAAGCTTCAATAACAATTTAATCCTTCAAATCTGTATTATCTTTACAGGGCAGTAATTACACATCTGCAAAGAGACAAGCACCAGCAAAAGCAAAACCCAAGGCAGAATTTGATGTGCTGGATATTTCATTTGGAAAGGAAGATGCTGTGGCAATTATTATCTGTTAAAATTTACATAATTCAAGGAGACATGAGGGCTTGTGACACAGCTGTTCATGCCCATCTTGGACCTTTGCTATTTACTAATATAATTTTCCAAACTATACTGGCTATGTGTCAGGGTAGTATCTGGAGGGCTTCTATTAGCAGCATCCTTGGCTACATTTCTTGAAGTGAGAAAATCCCTACTCCTAATTGTATATTCTTGATTTTTTCTTCTCAGAAGTTCAGGGACATGGGATGCTATCCATTTTTTGCTCCTTTTTGGTTTTTTGTTTAATATGCAAGAGACTTCCCTTAAAGGCAAAAGAAATAAATCAAACAATATACATAAGCAACCAAAACCTCATTTTATCAGATGCATAATTTCAGGGAGAAAGAGGCCCAGCAATCTAACAAAAAAAAAAGCTTTTTCCTCAATATCAAATATAATAGCCTATCAAACTTTAATGACCTCTCCAGATATTACAAGACTGTTCATTGTGTTCAAAAAACAATTTCCTATGCTGTATAGGTGTAACAGATACTGTGCCTAGCTCAGAAGGTATTTGTAGAAGCATCATCTACCAGTGACAAGATTCTTCTTTCATGTTGAATTTGCCAAGTTTTTGTTAAAGCTGGGCTACAGGAATTAGGTGTGCAAACAGTGATCTGAAAAGCAGCTGAAAGCACACATTTGTCACCTGTTTAATTAATTCTGGAATTTCAAAATGTGGAGCTGTTATAACATAATGTTTTGGTTACAAATATGGTGAGAAGCAAAATACACCTCCTGACATAGTGCTGTCCCAATCATATTCTGCTGATCTTTTGCTATTTATTGTTTATTTGAGAATTTATTACTCTCCAACACGGACCAAAGCAAATTGTATTTCCACACAGTCGATTATCCACAACAGTATTTGCTGTCATTTCAGCAGCTGCCTACTGGAAAAACTCACCTTGACTTACTCCTTCTGTCCATTTATTGTCATTGATAGCCACAGCATGTTATGAATATTAAAAAACCAAGCACTCAAAGATGAAATATGTCATAAAAGCCGCTCCCACTCCCCAGATTCACCCAGAAGGCTGCTGCTGTGAGCAAGCAGGCAGCAGGCACAGCTCTGGGTGGTTTCACAACCAGCTGCTGCACCCAGGCCTGACAGGCACCATATCCTGCCTGCTCTGACTCAGAGCCAGTGCCACAAGCACAGAGCAGGGGAAGAGGGCCTGCACATCCCATGGGTGCTGCTCCAGAGCTGGGAGACCCAGCTGGGACCCCTCTGTTGAGCAGCAGCAGAAGCTGCGATGCCCCTCTCCTGGGGACATTTCCTGTGAGAGCACTTTCCCAGCACAGCTGAAGGGCAGGACCCACCATGGCTGTGGAAGAAGCCTACACTCAAGCCTCCCCAGCTGGTCTCATTTGAATTATGATCCTGTTTCTCTCTCACTTTCCAGAGTCCCAGTTTTGTTCAGGCTCTGTAGTGACAATGAAAACACTGTACTCGTGCAGGTACAGACAAGACTGCACACCAAGTGTTTCACCCCTCATCAAGCACACAGAATGAATAACCATGCAGTGAAGAGTGATGCAGAACTTTCTCATGTTTCCCATTTCACTGGATTGGGGCTGGGAAAAACACAGGCATGCACCTTTGACATCCGAGCCTGGGCCTGGCACTAGCTCAGCCACCCTGGACAACATTACTCACCTCCTGGGAAAGAGGGCTGGGGACTACACAGCAATGGGACACAGGCATTTCTGCTTGTTTCTGCAAGCTTTTTGGTATGTGTTTGTTGCTGGGTTGTTTTCACAGCAGCACGAGTGTCTCAGGGCAAAGTCTCATTGTACAACAAATTACCTCAATGGTTCTCTGTGAAGGGAGAAGCTTGCCCTCACAATCTCTTTTTTCTCACAGCAGCTCTGTCTATCCAAAAAGCAATCCCAGGGCCTTCACTACACCCTGAGTGACCAGCCTTTCTTCCTGGTAAGCACTGGGACCAGTGCACAGAGGCAGGACAGGACACCCAGCATTCCCTTATTGAGGGAAGCACAAGGCTCCTTACACTGCAGAACTCGTCCCCACCTCATGCAGTAGTAACCATTGAACATTACTAGCATATTCTGATTTTCTAAACAGAGATCCAGAAAAGCTTCCAGAAACCTAACAACCCTGGGAGTAACTGTCCTGGATATGAAGTCCCATCATGGACTGCTGAGCTAAAGGAATTCTTCATCTAGAAAACTGCTAGTGGCAAGAATCTCTATGAAAATAAATACAAGGAAGGGGAGGAGGTTACTCATAGCAGATGCTAATTTAAGTCATTAGTTGTAAAAATAATTTCACATTTCCTTGCAAGATATCAAGGGAGCTGCTTCAAATTAACTAGAGGACCTGAGTTCTAAGTGACAAGTAGCCCTGGGAAAGGGGAAGGTTGAAGAGAGCCAGGAAGAAAACACAGTAATAATAGCAGCAGAAGAGAAAAGGTTGATTTTGCAGACTAGATCCCATAAGGCAGCAGGTAGTGAGTTGCAATATACCAAGGAGAAACCCTGAACAGAATCAAATCACTGAGATTAGCTGAGATGGTGGAGCTGATCTAACACTATCACAAGTGAAACCAGTTCCCTTCCCTCTCTCCAACGTGCAACAGCACCCCAGCCCCTTCCTCTTGCCTGCACAGATTCTCCTGTGACCCCTTGATCAGACCAGTCAGCTCACTAAACCACAGAAAACTAACTCAGCGAAAGGGCAGAGAATTCCCTGCCAGCATAGCAAGCTGACTCATCTGACTGAGGGCAAGCTCCTGCAACTGCTCCGTGTGGGCAGCAGGAGCACGTGGAGCAGGTCAGGCCTCCCTGGCAGCAGCAAGACACTTGCCATCTTAAATATCTGAGCAGGGAACCACTGCAGGAGAAAGAGGAAGAAAGAGCAAAGGAGGCAATATTTGCTACATCGAATGGAACAATGTAGTGACGAGGAAGTAAGAATGGCTGATTTTATAACAACGCCCTAGGACAAAACCATTGGCAGCTATTGAGAGGGAAAGCTCTGGATTCAAGGCCCAGAGCACAATTTAATAATAGATTACTGACTGAAATACACTGGTTTACCCATTACAAAGATTATATGCTTTGTCTTCACATTAAGGTTTCACAACTTGCATTACTAATCACAGTTCAGGTTTTCTTTTCTCAATAGAAATTCATAGGAAAGTCATCCAAATACAGTTTATAACTAAAATGCCATCATCAACAAATGCAGAGCAAAAGCAAGACACTACCAGTGGTGCCAATAACAATAATATGAGTATAATAGGCATCTTTGAAAAAGTCTGATCAGACAGAACATAAAATATGCTTTTACATATACAGTAATTGCAGCACTTGAAGCTACTTCAAAAGCACAAGGATATTGTACCCTATTTCCCTGCTCACTAATTATGAAAATGTTGTTGAATATTTGTTTTGAGAATGAAGTGAACATAGCAGAGTACATTTGCACAAAGGTGATCAAATCCCTGTGCACTTTCAAATCAGTGTTTCATCACAGGATGTTGCTTCAAGAGATGAGTACTGCTGACCAGTAGGAACTGAAGCAAGAGCAGAGTCCATCTAATCTTATTGCCCTGCCTGTACTTACCTATTGTAACACTGCGATGATATTGATCATTAAACCAGTAAGAGCCCAGGTGATTTTCTGCCATCTTAGCAACCTGAGTCACTCCACAAGCACTAGCACCAAGAAGAGAGCACAGCCACAGAGCCAGGGGCAAAATACTTTCCTCAGTTAATCACATAAGACTGACAAAGCTTCTCACAAAACTACAGCCCTTGCATTTTAGTATCCAGCCCCTACTTTCACTGAGAATGGACATCACAGCTAGTTTCAGGATGTTGTCTTGATTATTTCTAAATCTTTCTTTGAATCAGACTTTTCCTATTGGGCATTAGTTTATCTTACTGAGTGCTATGATACTCCAACATTCAGTTAATCCAAGTAATTCAAGATTTATTGAAATCAGAAATTATGATGCTCAAGAACACAACAGGCCTGGGCGTCCATATTTACAGGCCAGAAATAAGTGTGCTTTCATTTACTTACCTTTTTGCTTCTTCTAAGTGGCACAGATACTCATAAGCAATATTCTGACGCCTCCTCTCATCCATTTCCTCTGCGGAAAGCCTTTCATCATCCACAATAGCTGCAAACAGAAATACGTATCAAGTTATACATGAGTCGGGGTGGTTTTTAGAGCAGTTTTACTTAGAACCTGGATAAATTACTGAAGAAGGGAAATTAAAATAGTTACCACTTCTCTTGAAAAGAGGTCTTTTTTTATAGTATGGTGCACAAAGATGTCTAGGTCACCAAAAGTATTCTGTTCTCTCTGCAGTGAATTCTGCAAGTTTCACTTCTTCAAGACCAAGCATGTACTGCTCTGAGGCCATTGCCTGGTTTGGGGGCAGGATGGAGCACTCAAACATGGGGGGCCGAGGCTGGGAGCCAGCTGAGCTCCAGCTTACACATCCTCAGAGGAATTTGAGGACTCCCCTGAGGAATCTCAAGGCAAGAAGCATGTGGAGCAGCCCCATGCTAAGCAGGTCCTCAACAACAGACACAAAGACAACACACTGCAAAGGTATCTCAAAGACACCATGGGAATTGGCTGCAACTTCAGGAACCCATGAAACTGCAACATGCTGAGCTGCCTCCCACTGATGGAGGTGATGAGAGCTGTAATCAAATGAACTATCTGTGGTTTCTCCTACTTACTGCTGGAACCTCATCACCTCCCATAAAAACACTCTCCCAACCTATTAAGGATGTCTGTGCACATCTCCAGCTGCAAATGACCCCGATTTTTTACAGCTACTACCCAGTGACTGGTCTTTCTCTACTTGTAGAGTATAGGGGGGGCCTCTGTGAGCAGCTCTCCAATTCTTCCAAATGTTTCTAGCAGTGAGTCTGAAAGACCATACTGTAGTGCTGACTTCTGGATGAATTTCAGCCACAGAAGGTGAGACTTTTGGAAACAGCCTTCAGCATAAACCAGTTAACAAAACAACACCCCATTTCCACTAGGCTAACAGTTGGACTAGATCATCTTGAAGGTATCTTCCAGCCTCGATGATTCTGTGAAGAATGTGGTCCTACATTCCCTCATGTCTCTCAGCCACATGCACACATCACCTCTCATGTCACAGCTGGCAACCCAGTGGCTGTACAGTGAACCAGAACAGGGGCAGCTCTTGCTAAAGAGACCTGTTTCTTTAGCAGGTTTCTCCCCGATCTGAGCCACTGCACACTTGCAGGCACGATGGCACAGGCACAAGGGAGGGGCGGAAATGCAGGGCTGGGCTAGCTGCTTTCTGCAGCAGCCCAGGGGTTGGTTAGCTGAGAACATCATGGCACATCCTCAGTATAAAAACACAGCCCCTGCTCCTCCTGAAATGCACCATGACATGCTTTCTTAGCTCCATTCCCACACACCACGAGCAAGTTCTCAGCTTTTCCCTGACAATTGCTTCAAGTAGTGGATAAACACTTTCTGGTAATGGATACAGGGAACTCAAGTAAAAAGTACTTAAAAACAGCAGCTCTCTGGGCTTTGCAAGTACTTGCATACCTCAAAAAAAACAAAAACCCAAACAAACAAACAAGCCAGAAAAATGATCCCACATGCATTTACTGAGGACACAAGAGAAATTACACTACTCACCCACATTTTGGACTGATGCTACCATAAGCTTGTTAAGGTCTTGTCTAGCTGCTTCAAGCTTTGTAGTTTCAGTTTTAATGACCACATGGGAGCTGATATCTCTCATCTTCCTTTGCTTTTAAGATTGCTCTTCCTAATTACCCAGATGTTTCATACACCAATCAAACAAATACATGTCTTGCTCGGAGTTTCTTTTAAGTCTGGTAGCTCCAATAAGCATGACTCACTCTAAAGTGAGCTCTCAGATACTGTAATCAGGATATCACTTGCCATGAACCAAAACATTAGTTTGGAAGCAAACATGGATTGCAGATGGTAAAACACTGTGCCTGGCAAACTGGCAATGGAGGCTGCTCTAGTACTGCTCTTGCCCTTCCCACCATCAGCACAACCAGGTAGAGGGCTCCTGACTTCCCAGAGCAAGAGAAAAGTCCTGATGAGCCACCACACTGAAATGTAACGTTTTGACATTTGCAACACTGTGATCTAGGGCCACTTTTCAAGAGCTCTCATAAATGGAGATGAGTGCTCTCAGAAGAGCTGATTGTTCTAGTTGGCTATGGTCCTGCCAGCTAGGGTGGGACGGCCACTACCAGGCCAAGTCTTCATCCCCCCTGACAATTCCCATGCCCTGTTCCTCTTAACTTGCTAAAGAGTTGTTTACTCCTGCCCTCCTCAAAGACAACTCAACACAGCCATAAGCAAATCAGAAAAAAGGCAGCTTGTCTGAAGATAGGTGAAGGAAAATCACATGACCCATTTGATAAATATCAGTCTAGGAACTAACCTGAATAACACTAACACTTTACAATCTAGTCCTGGATCTGCACATCCATGGGTGCCTCCCAGCCCAACAAAGCATCCCAGATCAAGCAGCCCTGGCCAGCCTCAAATCCCTCATTAAAATTATTTGCAAAGATTGATTCAGAGAGTGCATGAAGGCACCAACAGATATAGTGGAATTGTAATAGTTGTTCTGCATAGCAAACACTGCAACAATGAGAGAAAACAGAAAGATTCAAAAACAAGTCACTTGTAGACACTGGGAAGTGGAAAACTCAGCTCCTTTCTAGAGGAGATATCAGCAGCTCACAGGTTGGAGACCAGACTCCTTTCCTGTCAGGGCCAAAGCAGCTGGAGTTTCTGGGCAGGGTATCTGAGCAATGAAAATACAGAGCACAGGGAATGCCAACACCTACCGTGCTAATCCTGGGAGGAGTCTCTTACAACACTGGCTTCCAATAAGTCTGATTACACACTTGCCCTCCAGCACATACTGGCTTCAAAGCAACTGTGCTATCACATCAAGAGTGGTGCAGACACAATTTTAGAAACTGAAATGACAACCTGCAGGATAAAGGTGGCCTCAGGACTGAACTACAGAGGCAATTACTTTGAAGACTTGGGTTCTTAAAGTCTAGTCTATAATAATATATTTTGGCAAGGGCTTCAGTCTTTGACTAGAGTTCTGCATACATCTCTCTTCAAACGTCCTGAGAGCATCCATCAAGCCAGCCACACCAAGTTCAACACACAAACAAGTGTGGTTTGGAGACACAAAGCTCAGTCTTTCTGCTTAACAGAGCAAGTATTAGTCAGAAGGCTAGGAAGATTAATGAAAGAATAAATGTAGTTCTGCCATATCAGTAACTTTTTGATAATGCTCAGCTCACAAAAGAAGACAGTGCTGCAATAAAGGGTGTTATGTGGCAGAGTAATCAGGGCTGGGCTTCACCTGAGGTCCTCTACCAAGCAGGATCCTGAACACAAAATGTTCCAGCTGGGAAGATCCAAATGCACAAGGCACACTCCATATGAAAGCTATACAGAGGGGGAAAAAAGGCATCTAAACAACATGATTAAATTCATTAATTATGTGACTTAATTTCAAATTGAGACGAAAAATCTAAAATATTCCCTTGAAGAGGGAGTGTTAAGAGCGCGTCTGGGCAACAAACAAGAACTAATAAAAATGCTAGCCTTAAAGGTCTCTATTTCAATTCACTTTATTTGCTGTCACCCCATTAGCCAAGAGTCAGTAGACACAAAATGTGTGCTAAGACACCAAGTTCACTCATAGACACTTCTTCATGAAAAATACACTAAAGAAAGAGTGTGAAAGTATGAAACACACATAAGAGTAAGCAGTACTAAAGCATAACTTGCCACATGAGAGATTTATTCTGGCACTCAGTAAAGTGAACCAACTTTCTAATTCTTCCCACAATTGATTCAACAGAAATAAAATAACATTCTGCTAGTACCTTCCTACAAATGTATATTCTACGTATTTAGCACAAAAGTAAGAGTTTACCAAGGAGTTTTCCTAAACTGGAGATTTGATCATCTTCCATCAACTGACACACTGCACTTATGTGCACCCTCCTCATTCTAAAATTGTCCTGTGTAGGCAGTATCTAGGACTAATTGATGTTTGGGGTTGCAAAAACTTTCTGATGTGCCCTGACCCAAGACAGCCATTCCAGTTGTGGGCAAACTCCTGGAGCTGACCACAGAGCTGACAACTCAACCCAAGGCACTATGTGTACCTACAGTCAACATGGTGCCTGCAGGATTTACTAAGTCTGACTCAACAACACAAAAGCATTTCAAATTTTTAGATTTGAGTAAATTTTCAGAAATAGTGCCACCACATCTGAAGATGCAATATTATTACTGAAACTAGCAATCAGCCCAGGTGCACAAGAGCCACTGGAGCCATAACCTTACTAACAGATTCTGGAAAGAGAACTAAAACTTCAGGTTCACATAGATGTGGTCACTTTACATGAGAACTTTAGAAACAAGTACTGTCTCTGCAAATGTCATCCAGTTCAGAGTTCACCCTCATATTACATCTGTGACAAGGGTTTTGGATGTCCCAAGATCACAGAGACAACTTACCTTGATACTGAGTTTACTGGAAATCTAATCACTGTTTCAGTGCCTCATCACCCTTAAAGAATTTCTTCCTAATGTGTAATCTAAATCCATCCTCTTTCAATTTGAAGCCATTCCCCCTTGTCCTATCACTACATACCCTTAAAAAAAGTGCCTCTCCATCTTTCTTGTAGGCCACAATAAGGTCTCCCAGAGTCTTCTCTTTTCTAGGCAGAAGAGTCCCAATTTTCAGTCTTTTCTCACAGGACAGATGTTTCAGCCTTCTGATCATCTTTGTGGCCTCCTCCTCTGGACCCACTGTAATAGATCAGCATCCTTCTTATGCTTGGAGCCCCAGAGCTGGATGCAGTATTCCAGATGGGCTCTTATGTAGCTGGAGCAGAGTGGGTATAAGCATTTCCCTTGAGCTGCTGGTCACAGTAGTTTATGTTTGAGATTACATTGACTAAGAGATGTTTCACAGGCCTAACTTGCAACAATTTGCAAATTAGTCCATGGATCCATGGACTGTAATTTTAAGTGATGCTAAACTTAATTTCTGTAATACGTGATTTCTTATATGTAAAAGAGCATGCAAGGAAAAGTAACATTTGTTACAATTTCTGAATGTAAATTCATGGAACACTTTATGAGGCATAATCCTTAAGTTATTCAGGTATAACCATTTACCAAAGAGCTTTTGTTATCTTGAAAAACTGAGGCTGGAAAAAAACTCCTGCAAAACCTACAACAGCACTTAAGGCTCCCTGGTCATTAATTTTCTCTCAGACATGACTATCTGCAACAGTTCAAGGACAGCACGTGGCTGCTTCTAGCAGGCAGACCCTTTAGTAAGGCATTTGCCACAGACATACCAAAGGACTTCTTACACTGAAGAAGGCAAAGAAAGGAACAGAGGCTTTTATTTCCCAGGGCCAATCCCCCTCAATTTCCTGCCACGAGAGACTTTTTCCCATGGAAAGCAAGACATGAGCAATAAGGAGGAGAGCTCTTTTGGCACCACAACAGGGAAGGTCAATGAACAAGACATAAAAGATGATAGGGAGAACAAAATCCTCTTACGGTGATAGAATAGAATTTGTGAAGTCAGGGCTGGGGGGGAGGAGCAAAAGAAAGAGAGACAGGAGTAAAAACTAAAATGCTGGGATCAAAGTTTTTCACTAGAGAGTTTGAATTAAACATTAGCTAAACACATTTGGCAGTCTCAGCTGTCTGCTGTCCGAGCCACACAGTAAGCAAGGCAAGGAGTGTTTCAGCCCACTGGCAAGAAGTTCTGCAAATTCTGTGTATGTCCCCCTCACACCTTCCTGCCTGGTCCTCCCAGGCTCATACCCCCTATCCAACATCAGTACACTCAAAAGTACTTAACAGAGCCATGCTATAGCAAAAGCAAAAGCCAGGCAGCCTTTCTTGCTCAAAGCCTTCTGACTGACAGTTTGCTGGCCACAGTCAGTCCCAGTGATAGCTGAGCCCAGCACAAAGGGCTCCAGGCAGCACCCCATTTATGTGAGGACCTTAAGCATTTGTCATCACAATTCAGTGCTGTAGTTTCAAGAAGCAGCTAGTTGCACTTTAGATGGTGACAGTGACTTAAAACCTTACCTTATGTGAGGACATAAAACTATTTTGTCCTAGTTTGAGAGAGGCCAATAAATTAATCTTTTGTGCCAACTTTTTATTCCTAGAAAATACTCTCAGGTACCTAGCGCCCCAGGAGTACCTGCCTTGGGCAGTTCAGCTCTATGGTTGCTCCTAGTTTGGTGATTCCTGTGCTGTGCACTGCACCAATACAGCACCAGCCAGGCCCTGTACATGGAGCAGGTTGAGCTGGCAATGCTCTGAGGCAGGCTTGCTGCTCCCTGAGCTGTCCTCACTGCCAGGAAGCTGCAAAATACAGGGAAAAGATACATGTACAGGTATCAGAAAAACACTTCTCAAAGCTACAAGCAGATGGAGTTTCCCCCCTACACCCAGCCTCCACTCCCAATATCAACTTGCAGGTATCTAATGTAACAGTTTATTAAATATGCAGAAGAAAGTATGTCAGCTATAACTATGTGAACAGACAAAATTCAAGAGGCTACTAAGAAAAAATGGCTTTACAGCACCAAACACCTATTACAAGTGTTCTGTAATTAAGGTACTTTGTACATATAGGTCTATTGGTATGGTGGAAGTTATTTGTCTTTGGACAAAAATTTCAAGGCTTTGATAAAAACAGCTTTCTATAGACTTTTCTATAGACAAAAAGTACAATTGCAAGCAACTAGCATGTTTCTCACAGCAATGAGCCCAGATGGCCTGAACCTTTTTCTGTGTCTCCAGATAGGTGCATTCAGTCCATTCCCTGAACATTTGCTTCAAGAAAGGGCTTTAGACAAAGGCAGACTAAAAAACCTACCACAGCTGTGAACTTGGAGGGCAGATTCACATGAGAGAGTAGACTAATACACTTAATTAAAGTATGAGGGTCTTCAATATGTCATTTTCAAATGTTTCCAACACTGAACTACTCCCTCCCTTACAAATGGCTATATCCCTCCTAATCTAGTTATTTCATTGTCAAAGCATGCAGGCTCATATTTTCAAACAAAAGTACAAACGCATCTTGTGGCCAGCAGATAGATGATATCTGCTTTCACAAAATGTGTGTCACACAGCATCTCCAGGGCCACTGTTCTGGACTAAGTCTCACTGCCAGACACTGCACAAACAGGGAAAGCAAACACACACCATTAGCATGGGAGTGTTGCATGGAGACATCCAGTAGAAAACATCCTGATATAAAATTAAAAATGTTTGCTAAACCAGTCTTTCCCCTGAGCTTTCCCAGAGAGCATCATTCCTGTGCATTTACTTTCCCAAGTCCTCCTCCTCCTGCCATTTCCTTGATAAAGATCTTATTTCAGTCTTATGTGTCTGCTATCACAAGGCCAGCCACATCCATTTACAGATACTGAGCACTGCTGCAATACATGGACCGTGGGACTGTCATACAAGGGGGCAGCCATGCAACAGCAACCACATTTCATGCTCCTGGAGTCAAGTGTCAAAACCACTTCATTTCAGCCAGACACTGGCAAAACTCTATAGGGCTCCTCAGACATGTTTCAGGATACTTCAATCCCCACAATGTTCAGAAAAAGTCTCATTTAACCACAGACAGAAGATGGCTTTGGCATTGAGCAAGTTACTACACGCGCTGCCAGAAAGTTTAACATTAATTTTCTGCTGATAGGTATACACATCCTGTACTCTGCTTTTAAACCTCAGGCTTTCTACAGTACCATCACATGAGACTTCAGTAGGGGTAAATTTAAAAGACACTAAGTAGTTCTGACACTACCCTACTGTAAGATGATACTAGAGCACAGACATCTCTTTTCTAATAGGGCCATTTAACCCTGTGCAGAAAATAATGTTTAATTTTCTCTTAACTTCATTATAATTGTTCAGTATGTTTGGCAGAACGAGGAGACAAAGTCATGGAATTGGAGGAAGCAGATGAAAACCCAAGCACTTTCATTTAGCAGCAAGTGTTGCCATCTATTATTACAAGCATGGAATGCAATGTATCAGCTTATTGCTCAACCACTTCCACCAACATTTAACTGCTGGTCTCACTGTCTCCAGCATACTTGGCGTAATTGCTTAATAAAATTGTAACTGTTTATCTTTGCATACTTTGCTAGCTGGTCAGTTCAAGGCACAACAGGTTTTCCCAAGATCCAAGTGCTCAAAAAATACCATTAAAACTCCAGCTCCTTTCTATGACCTTAAACTTTAAGGTCAACTTAAACAATTGACCTTAGCACTCTTCACTCACTTTTTTTTTAAACACTCTTTACTGGTAATCACTGTTTACTAATAAACCCTCAGTCTGTGTTCCCAAAAAGTCTCAAGTCTAAGGAAGCACTCAGACTGATGGACCAGGCAGTGAACACCAATTACAAGCTATTTCTTTCACTTACAGGACATACTATCTCCACATGCTTAGTCTAAACACATTAGCATGGCCAAACTTCAAGGCAGCTTTCAGGTTACACTGGTATCTCCTCTAGTTGGAAGGTTTATTTAGTTTTCCATATATTTACAGAAAGAATCATATTTTTCATGTGGGCTTAAAAAAAACCCAAACCAACAATTTTTTGAACACTCGAGGCATTCAAAACTACATTGCACACTCGAAGAAACTTTCCTTCTCCAGAGATTAGTTCATGAGAAAACAAATAGTTAAGTGTCAAGGGTTCCTTTGCCACCTTTATCAATTCACTGCTTTCTTAAATGAAGAATTTGTAATTTGAATTCTATGTATTTTGAAACATTTACCTTTCGCTCTGTTCATTTCTCTGGAATTACTTTAACCTGTTTGCTTTTTACTAGTTGAAATCCTAAATAATAGAGCCAAAATTTTAACATACAGATTCTATTTACTTAGATTTTTACCTACAGTGACCTCAATTCAACTTAACACGAGCAGACTGTAAACGAAATAATGAGGACAGTTTAATCTTGCCAGGCTAGTAAAATGCACTATGCAACTATGAAAGACAGAAAAATGCTAGTGTCTATAGTGTGCCTTGGTATCAACCCTGTAATTAGATTTAGCCAGAAGACAAATGCAAGTCTTTTGCCTACAAATGCCATCAAATTTATTTCTAGTATTAGGCAGTTTAGATTTAATTTTTCTCTGAAGAGAATTGCACGATTATCAATAAGTCGAATGTATACACACACCTACATAAAAGGACAAGTAACTTGTGGGCACTAAAACACTGTGATCATAAAAAAAAAAAAAAAGAAAAAGGCTAATCTCAAAGGCATTCATCCCTATGCAAGCAGTTGCAATCAAGAGTCACAAGTTAACAGGAAAGGTGACTGTGCCTGCAGCCTTCTGCAGAACCCCAAAGGCGACTTTCATTGTGTGTAATCACACCACACCACTGCCTGAGGCCACAGCCCCGCCCGTCAGCATCGGCGGCACGGCAGAAAACCACTGCAGAAGTGGAGTGGAAGAACAGGAAAGTGGGGCTGGAGACCGTGGGGAGAAAGGGCAGGGCACAGACAGAACTCACTACAGTGGCAGTGGGAAATCCAAATTCAGGCTTGTCTGCCCATCACACACGTTGCTACCCACACCTCTGCGGCACTCCTCTTAGCTATTATCATAGCAAAACCTCTGACCTGGCAGCAGTAAGAGCACCCTAATTGTGCTGTTTAAGGCAGCTCAGCCAGCACACAGGACCAGAATAAAGCACAACGCTGACTGTGGCAAAGAGGGACTGAGGAAGGCAGGCATGTTTGACTAGAGCTACTGATGCTTCACCAAAGGCAAACTACTTGAAGTCCACAATGAAGAGCATAACACAAAGGTTTTCTGCTGCTGTTGTTACTCCTTGTGATTCGAAAGACAGACATTTAAACAGTAGCTAATTAAGATAATGTCCTGCAAATACTGCACAGGATTTTTGACAAAGTCAGGACCTTGTTTGATTTCTGTTTCAGTCTTAAAAATGCCAGAAAACCGATCCGCATAACAGCTTGAGGCCAGAACAGTGATTCATAAATACATTTGTAGCAAACCTCTACTACCCAGGGGCTGGTTAGGGAAGGCTACACTTGAATGCAAGAAAAGAGGAAGACAAGAACAGGGACAGGAGAAGTGAAAGAGAGGGGAAAGGATGAGCAACTCAGATCTCCTGAAAGAAGTTTGGGAGGAAAGTTACCAAGTGGATTCAATATTCAAATCATTGGAGTGCTGAAACTAAAAAGCTTCCTATCACCAAACTCTCAGTACAGTAACCAACTGAAAGAAATGTAGTAAGGTGTAGCTTAAAGAACAGAAAATAAGGATGACAGGCAGGAATTCTGGAATAAAGGAGAATCTGTGGAGAAAGCTGTGTTTGGGTCACTAAGTAAATCAGACTGTAGAGCTGCAGGAGTCTTGGTCTGAACCATGAGACTCCAGAGGGCTGAAACACCTGTCTAGGAAAAGCCATAAGCAAGAGATCCACTTAATCACTGAGTAAACTGGAAATCACCATGAGAAAGACTGCAGTGTAGAAACCCTCAGCCTTGACATCTGCTCTTTATTCTTCCTTTGACAATTCATCATCTTCTGGTTCTTTCACAGCCAGTCTGTTGCAGTCCTTCTACCAAGGTCTGAATAAACCATCTGCTCACTTTTTCCACATTCTGAAAGGAGCTCCAGAAAACACCTGAAATGTTGCAGCACATTTTTCCTTCAAGATACAAATATAAGCAGGTGAATATGCCATGAGGTTTGCAGGTTTAAACTGCAAGAACACATCTGCCTCTGCCTGCCTGGGTTTTCATTCCTAAATAATTATTACAGTCACAATATCTTCAAAGTTTGTAATTCAAATTCTTCAATCTATAGGCACAATGGATTTTTTTGTTGTTGTTTAATCTTAGTGGGGAGAAGAAACCTTAAGCATTAGAGATAATAGAACTGAAAATTTAGTTTGCAGTTACAGATCCAGACAATGAGATTGAACAGTTTAAATACAAAAATGGCTTCAAATTTACAAGAACATAAAGAAATGCTGTATGTTGCATAATGCTATATATAGATATGGTAGGTTTAGGTGATGAGCAGGATCCTTGGGCACCCAGAGGCAGAGAAGAACAGAGTCATGGCAGTTCCTGTCCTCCCTCCAGCATTCCTGGCTCCCCTGGGAAGGCAGCTGAGCTGCTTGTTGAACAAGTCCCAAAACTGCTGCTGTGCATTCAGTAGCTGTTTCTACAGCTGATATGGCCCAGCACAAGCAGGAACCACAAAATAAAGGGTTTAGGCACATCAGGCTCACGACTAGAATCTCACTCTTGGCTTTGTTGTCTGTGCTGCTCCACAAAGGGGCAGAAAGGCACAGTGGATGGAGATGCACCTTCTTTGCTCCTGCTTTGTGGGTGAGGTGATAAACCCTTGCAGGAAGAAGGCAAACACAGTGTACCAGTGCAGGTACTTAGCTCAGGGGCAGTGCCAGGCCAGCAGAGACCTCAGTTATCACTTGGGGCCTGCTTGGCTGCCTGCACCATGCAATAAGCAAGTGTTTGCAGAAGTACTGGAGCTGATACTGCTGGCTCCAGGGTAACCTCCTCCCAGGACTCCCTGGCAGGTCACTTCAGGAGCACACTGCACAGGCAGGCAGGCAGGCGTTCCTTGTAGGGCATTGCCCATTGGGCATCTGCACAACTCTGGGCCTTATTTCTCATTTGCATACATACCCAGCAATATGAATTAACTTTTCCTTCATCTTCAGGAGTTAGAACCATAGCAGAGAACAAAATTACAAAATGTCTGAGCCTTGAGTAACAGACCTTTGAGTAAGGTTTGAAAAGAGCAGACGAATCTTGACCTTTTAAGTCAGTACATCCAGTACATATTTACTGAAACTCGAAGCTGTTCTAAGTGACAATGACACATCTACCACTGCATGTATCAGTGCAAAATCAGAGTGAGATAGATGCTGCTCCTAACTTATCAATAAAGCAAGTACTTTCATTTCCAGGACAAGTCTTTGACAGCTGCACTAAAAAGATAAATTTTTACCCAGGTTTCTAAGTATAAGTTTACTCAAGTTTCTAAGTATAAGTATTTGTTCTACTAAATTTCCTCTAGCCTGAGAGAAACTTTGTCAGTAGTATCTTGAATAACTTAAATTTTAGTTTATTTGCTTATGTCTGCCTTATAACCCAAAGTAATTTCTGGGTTAATGGAGAAAGTACTGACCTCAGGACAGCATCCTTGTTACCTTGAGCACATTTCCTCTAATGAGAGTATCACAGTGACAATGCTAAATATCAAATTGTGTAAAAAATATCAGGAACATGTCAGAAGCATTATGTAAACACCCCATAACAAGTACTTTGCTTGAAACAGCAATATTAAGACCATCAAAATAAAGGAAGCATAACTGGCATTCAATCACTGTTGTGGCAACAACAGTACAAGCACTATACATGAACTAAACACCAAACATTTGCAATTTTTGAAATCTCTATCCAAAACAGAAATTTGTATGCCTAAGGGCTGGGCACAGAATTTTACAACCTTTTGTATAGCTGCAGTTGGTTTCCTTTTTTGAAGCACTACTTCACAAAAATCAAGACTTTTGCTCAGCTTGTAACAGCTTTTCCTCTAAGTTTTGCCCTGTTTTCCAACTCACACTCAATGGTCAACTTCCTTACAAGGAGGCATTTGCTGCTGCAAGGAGTGGAGCAGGGGAAAAATGCAGCTACTCCATCAGCAGGACCTTGCACAGGTGAGTTTCTACCATTCCTATTCTGTGTGGTAACTATTTCTGTGTAGGCCCACTGTCATGGCAAGCCTCCTTCATCACAAGTATTCCTCCTCTTCCTGGCCTGCACACTAAAGGCTGTGAAGAGTGAGCACATGTGAAATACCTTGTTCCTAATTTGTAACAGTATTTATAAAAATGGTCAGCTTTCAAGAAAGTCTATACTTTATAACTCGAGGAAATTATATTGATTGACTGTATTTAACTTGATTGC
This sequence comes from Notiomystis cincta, assembly GCA_013398075.1. Classification (NCBI taxonomy): domain Eukaryota; kingdom Metazoa; phylum Chordata; class Aves; order Passeriformes; family Notiomystidae; genus Notiomystis; species Notiomystis cincta. The sequence continues at coordinate 32,271 of VZRX01012034.1, forward strand.
CTGTAAATTTGCATCTGAAATGTGCCCAAGAAGCTAGTGGAGAACAACTTCTGCTACTGCCTTAGAAACTCAAAACTCTTAACTGCTCATTCCTTTGTCCTTTTGGGGAGTCCAGGTAAGCCTGTCAATGTGCTGCATTTGCAGCCCGGACAGAAGCAGCCTTCCAGTCAGCACCTTCCTGACACAGTTTCAGGAAAAAGAATACAGATGAACATTACCAAAATCCTCTTTTTTTAATCAGAAATTTCTGCAAACATTTATGAAGCTACTTGATTTAAGTGTGGCAACAACAAACCAAACCTCCCCCCCCACCAAAAAAAAAAAAAAGAGGAAACTACTGTTATTGCCATGGTTCAGTGTTATAGGAAACACCAGCCCTTGTTTTGCCTGTTACTAACCACAGTACTAAGAAATTTGATTCATTTTGTTCTAGGACAGCTCATATCTGTGTAATCTTCAGCAAAACCATGTGGTCTTACTTCTCATTTTGTAGACAGAAGTTGGAGCACAAGGGGCTGGTTTTAAAAATGATAAAAAGCTGTGTATTTTCTGGATTATTCTAACCCATTTGTTAAACATCACTACCATCGTCAGAGGTGATATAAATTAGCAGGCAGTCACAGCCAGTCCTTGAAAGTAAGCTGCCTATCCACCTTCAGTAATAAAGTGCCATGCAGCTTTGAATGCCAAGCCAAGGCTGGTTCATCTCCCAGCCTCCACTAAATCACAGTGAAGAAATCTGTGCTGGGCTGTGGCCTGAAAAGCAGTATTCAAACAACTTCTCAGCTCAGATGTAGTGAAATCATGTTTACTGTGTGCCTGGTTTTAAAACAGCTGACCATTTTTCCTTGGTAAAAGCTTTGTCCCAGATTTCTCTACACATAATCCCTGCTCTACCCAGGACCCCTTCATGTTTCTTTTCAGTTACACTACAATATACTCATGCTGATATTTATTCTGCTATACTCCATTAAGAAGATGTGAAATTTTAGAACTGTTTACCACTGAATAGAGACCATCCAGTCAGTTATAGCTTGTGTAAATCAGCTGGTCTTAAAAAAACTAAAAATCCCAGAAATAAGCAGCACATACCACATCTCATCCCCACAGTTTTGAGGCCCTGCAAGTCAAGAGCAATTTATCAGCTACAAAAA